>CM059428.1:575000-1065000 GCA_030390025.1 Squalus acanthias | reverse complement strand
CATGTACCACCCTTTGACCTAGATAATGACCCAACTTCAATCTCTGCCAGACAGGAGAAATGGGTGAAACGGTTTGAGTGAGTCGCGACAAGTTAGATATCATAAATACTACTTTTTTGCATTTATAGAATCATAGAATCATAGAATTATAGAATAGTACAGCACAGAAGGAGCCCATTCAACCCATCGAGTCTGCGCCGGCTCTTTCGAAGAGCAATCCAGTTAGTCCCACTCCCCCGCTCTTTCTCCATATCCCTGCAATTTTTTCTCCTTCCAGTACTTATCCAATTCCCTTTTGAAGGCTACTATTGAATCTGTATCCACCACCCTATCAGGCAGCGCGTTCTAAATCTTATCCACTCGTTGCGTAAAAAAGTTTTTCCTCATCTCGCCTCTGGTTCTTTTGCCAATCACCTTAAATCTGTGCCCTCTGGTAATCGACCCTTCAGCCATTGGAAACAGTTTCTCTTTATTTACTCTATCTAAACCCTTCATGATTTTAAACACCTCGATTAAATCTTCTCTTAGCCTTCTCTGCTGCAAGAAGACCAACGTTACGGGGGAAACCATGTGCCAGATATATTCAAAATGCCATTGGACACTGAAAATGATGCACAAGATGATGAGGCTAGGAACATAGGTACAGGAGGAGGCCATTCAGCCCCTCGAGCCTGTTCTACCATTCAATGAGATCATGGCTGATCCGTATCCTAACTCTATCCACCCGCCTTGGCTCCATATCCTTAATATCCTTGGCTAGCCAAAATCTATCGATCTCAGATTTAAAATTATTAGTTGAGCCCCAGCATCTACTGCTTTTTGTAGGAGAGAGTTCCACACTTCTACCACTCTTTGCGTGAAGAAGTGTTTCTTAACTTCTCTCCTGAATGGCCTGGCTCTGATTTTAAGGCTATGTCTTCTTGTCCTAGACTTCCCCACCAGCGGAAAAAGTTTCTCTCTATCTACCCTATCAATTCCTTTCAAAATCCTGAAAACTTCAATCAAATCACCTTAGCCACCTATATTCCAGGGAATACAAGCCTAGTTTATGTCCTGGAGGGATCAAGTACAGAATCTATTTGGCTAGAGTTAAGAAATAATAGAGGTGCCATTACACTACTAGGTGTATTCTATAGGCCACCAAATAGTGGGAAAGATATGGAGGAGCAAAGTTGCAGAGAAATTACAGAGAGGTGCAAGAACTATAGAGTAGTAATAATGGGGGACTTCAACTATCCTAATATGACCCCACCTCATTGTCTCAGTTGTATTTTGCTATGTCTTTGATATAATGCCTTCCTGACTGACCTGATTGTCTCTCTGCCGAGGTGTGATAAAAGGCAGTCAGAAAGATTAACTGTAGTCATCTGACATTGTTCTCTGCACAGACATTGTTCTCTGTCTATATATGCTTTGCCGATTCGTATTCCTTCACTTCACCTGACGAAGGAGCAGCAGCTCCGAAAGCTTGTGATTTCAAATAAAACTGTTGGACTATAACCTGGTGTTGTGCGACTTCTCATTTTTGTCCACCCCAGTCCAACACTGGCATCTCCGCATCATATCCTAATATAGACTGAGATCATAATAGTGTAAAGGGCAGAGAAGGGGAAGAATTTCTGAAGTGTCTTCAGGAGAACTTTCTTGATCAGTATGTTTCCGACCAGACGAGGAAGGAGGTATTGCTGGATCTGGTTCTGGGGAATGAGGTAGATCAAGTGGAGCAAGTGTCAGTAGGTGAACATTTAGGGAACAGTGATCATAGTATCATAAGGTTTAGATTAGCTATGGAAAAGGACAGGGAGCAATTTAGAGTAAGAGGGGTAGAAATTAGGTCGCGCCCCATTTGGGGCGCAAATATCGTCTGGACGCAAATATTAGCGCCTGGCGCTAATTATCGGCACTGACTGGAAACTTCACTTTTACCGCCCCGGGAGGTGAGTGGAGCGCTAAAGCAGGCGCTGCACACCTGTCTTAAGGCGCAAAGGCCAAGGAGTGAGGCGCTAACTCAGAGCGCTGGTGAAGCTCATGTAATGTCAGTCAGCAATGGAACACACACACAATGGCACGGGCCAGTTCTTAAAGGGGATGGTTAATCTTGCTTTCCATCCACATCCTGTTCATTGCAGCTTTGAATCTCGGCCTGGAGAGACTTGCACATCAAATGTGCTGGAAAGAACAATGCAGAGTACCAGGCAAAGAGCTCAGAGTGCAGCTCCCGCAGTCTCTGCTAAATCGATACAAGGAAGGGCAAATCAAAATGAACCTGCAAAGTGCTGCTCAGTACCCAAAACTCCTTCCCACAACGTTGAATCTCTCCAGAAGTCTCTCCCTCTCTCTCTCAGAATGCGTAGTTCAAAAATGCCACCAACAATAAAAGACAGAAGAGGCCCCCTTTAAATAGCGCCCCCCCAGCCCCACAGCGATTGATAGCGTTCCAGTCTTCTGGTCGTTGGATGCGCCAGGCGGTAAGGCAGGGGGCGCCACTCAATTTCCGCTCCGGGGCACCACAAGGGCGTTGCACCATGGAATGACGTCACAATCTGCGCGCGCAGGTGGTCGCAGCGGTAAGTTTTAGCGCCGCCGCACAATCTCAAGTTAAGTTCTCGAGCGGCGCAAACATCGCTGCGCCCGGGCGTTAGCGGCTTTGCGCCCCATTAGCGCCCTCTTAAGGCGCTAACGAGAGGCGCAACCAACTGAATTTTTACCCCAGAATGTTTAACTGGGGAAGGCCAATTTCAGTGGGATGAGAACGGATCTGGCCCGGGTAAACTGGAATCAAAGATTGCCAGACAAAACTGTAATGGAGCAATGGGCTGCCTTTAAAAAGGAAATAGTTCAGGTACAGTTGAGGTACATTCCCACTCGGGGGAAAGGCAGGGTAACTAAAGTCAGGGCTCCCTAGATGACGAAAGAGATAGAGAATATGATGAAGCAGAAAAAGAGCATGTATGGCAGATGTCAGGTTGCAAATACATCTGAGAATCAGGCTAAATATAGAAAGGTCAGAAGAGAAGTGAAAAAGAAAATAAGAGGGGCAAAGAGAGGGTATGAGAATAAAATGGCAACTACCATAAAAGGGAATCCAAAAGTCTTCTACAGGCATATAAATAGTAAAAGGATAGTAAGAGGAGGGGTGGTGCCGATTAGGGACCAAAAAAGAGACCTATGCATGGAGGCAGAGGGTATGGCTGAGGTACTAAACGAGTACCTTGCATCTGCCTTCACCAAGGAAGAGGATGCTGCCATAGACATAGTGAAGAAGGAGGCAGTGGAGATACTTGATAGGATAAAAATTGATAAAGAAGAGGTATTAGAAAGGCTGGCTGTACTTAAAGTAGATAAATCACCAGGAGCTGATGGGATGCATCCTAGGATGCTGAGGGAATTGAGGGCGGAATTCGCGGAGGTACTGGCCATAATATTCCAATCCTCCATAGAGACGGGGGTGGTGCCAGAGGACTGGGGAATTGCAAATGTCACACCATTGTTCAAAAAAGGGTGTAAAGATAAACCCAGCAACTTCAGGCCAGTGTCAGCCGTGGCTCAGTGGGCAGCACACTCAACTCTGAGTCAGAAGGTTTTGGGCTCAAGTCCCACTCCAGGGACTTCACCACATTAAATCTAGGCTGACACTCCAGTGGAGTGCTGACTTTTGGAAGAGATGTTAAACCGAGGCCCCGTCTGCTCTCTCAGGTGGACATGAAAGATCCCAAGGCACTATTTCGAAGAAGAGCAGGGGAGTTCTCCCCGGTGTCCCGGACAATATTTATCCCTCAATCCACATCACTAAAACAGATTATCTGGTCATTATCACATTGCTGTTTGTGGGAGCTTGTTGTGTGCAAATTGGCTGCCTCGTTTCCCACGTTACAACAGTGACAACACTCCAAAAGTACTTCATTGGCTGTAAAGCACTTTGAGACGTACGGTAGTCGTGAAAGGTGCTATATAAATGCAAGTCTTTCTTTCAGTCAGTTTGGCCTCGGTAGTGGGGAAGCTTTTAGAAACAGTAATCAGGGACAAAATTAACAGTCACTTGGACAAGTGTAGATTAATTAAGGAAAGCCAGCACGGATTTGTTCAAAGCAAATCGTGTTTAACGAACTTGATTGAGTTCTTTGATGAAGTAACAGAGAGGGTTGATGAGGGTAATGCAGTTGACGTAGTGTACATGGATTTCCAAAAGGCGTTCGACAAAGTGCCTCATAATAGGCTCGCCAGCAAAGTTGAAGCCCATGGAATGAAAGGGACAGTGGCAGCATGGATACGGAATTGGCTAAGTGATAGGAAACAGAGAGTAGTGGTGAACGGTTGTTTTTCGGACTGGAGGAAGGTATACAGTGGTGTTCCCCAGGGGTCAGTTCTAGGACCACTGCTTTTCTTGATATATATTAATGACTTGGGTGTACAGGGTACAATTTCAAAATTTGCAGATGACACAAAACTTGGAAGTATAGTGAACAGTGAGGAGGATAGTGATAGACTTCAAGAGGACATAGACAGGCTGGTGAAATGGGCGGACACGTGGCAGATGAAATTTAATGTAGAAAAGTGTGAAGTGATACATTTTGGTAGAAAGAATGAGGAGAGGACATATAAACTAAAGGGTACAATCCTGAAGGGGGTGCATGAACAGAGAGACCTGGGGGTATGTGTGCACAAATCGTTGAAGGTGGCAGGACAGGTTGAGAAAGCGGTTAAAAGGCTTACGGGATCCTGGGCTTCATAAATAGAGGTATAGAGTACAAAAGTGTGGAAATTATGATGAACCTGTATAAAACACTGGTTCGGCCCCAACTGGAGTATTGTGTCCAATTCTCGGCGCCGCACTTTAGGAAGGATGTGAAGGCCTTAGAGAAGGTGCAGATAAAGATTTACGAGAATGATTCCAGGAATGAGGGACTTCAGTTACGTTGATAGACTGGAGAAGCTGGGGTTGTTCTCCTTGTAGCAAAGAAGATTGAGAGGAGATTTGATAGAGGTGTTCAAAATCATGAGGGGTCTGGACAGAGTAGATAGAGAGAAACTGTTCCCATTGGCACTCACTTGTGCATAGCAAGTGGGATATTGGGGCAGAAATTCGGGCCTCTACGGGTGAGTATGCACTGCGTACTCACCCGTAGGCCCAACGAAAGTGCCGGTTTCTTGCATGCACTGCGCATGCGTGGGAAACCGGCACTTCCGTTCCCCTGAAGGAAGGGGTTCAGAGGTCGAACGCGCACGCTGGAGGGCCAGCGCGTTCACCTCGCACTTCGGGATTTTTTACAGGTTCCTCCGTGAGGGTAAACACGGAGAAGATACACATTGAAAAAGGAGGCGCAAGGCCTTCTTTTAACAAGGTAAGTGTTGATTTTATTAAAATTTAAACATTTTTTTCACAGATTTATCTTTTTTAATTACTTTAAAGAAAGGGAAGTTTAGTTTTAGCCCCGTTAAAAAGTGTAATTAATTTTTTCAAAAATTAAAATTTTTGTTTAAAATAGTTAATTAATGTAATTTATAGTTATTTTTAAAATGTGATGCTTTTTTTTAAATTTATTTGTAGTTTTAGGGATGTTTTGGGGCCGATCTGTATTCATAGATTTGACAGGTCTTCCTGTCAAATCTATGAATGAAAGATGGTCTGCTGCCATTGGCTCTCCATGGCCCACGTGATCCCAGGGGACGCATCGCACTAACTACGCCCCTGGGGTACGCAAGCACTGCGCGCCGGCAGTTGGAGGAGGCCCAGGACCAGAATCCCCCGCGGGCCCAGGGGTCAACGGCAGGCGTGGTAGGTAGGTGCGCGCGCGATCCTTGCACCTGCGGGAAGCCAGGGAGCCGAATTTCTGGCCCATTGTCTTTACAAATTAGGGACTGTCACCAGACTCCAGGAAGGACAATTCAATCCACAATGTCACCGTTCTGATTAATACATCAGATGTTCACAGGCTTCTACACTTGGTTCACTACAGTTATAGAGCCATTTCAAAAACTAACAACCATCCATAGTACCTTTAAGTGGGAAAACAATCATGATCAGGCCCTAATTCAGATAAAGCAATCGCTACCTAGTTGTTTAGTGATGGCTTAGTTTGATGCTAATAGGCTAACTGAGATCTATGTTGCTATCAATCCTCTGGGCTTTAGATCCAGCCTTATGTCAACAGCTGATCAGAACATAACTAGACCTAAAATCTATGCTAGTCATTCACTTAATTTCATAGAGCAACACTACAGCCTGATTGAGTTGACAATTATATTGACTGTGCACCAATTGCAGCTATACATCCAAGAACAGCAGTTTTTAGGTTACAAACCATTGATCCCTCCGTATCTGAGGAAGGATATATTTGCAACGAAGGTTCACGAGATTGATCCCTGGGATGAGAGGGTTGTCCTCTGAGGAGAGATTGAGTAGATTGAGCCTATACTCTCTGGAGTTTAGAAGAATGAGAGGTGATCTCATTGAAACATACAAGATTCTGAGGGGGAGTGACAGGGTAGATGCTGAGAGGTTGTTTCCCCTGGCTCGAGAGTCTAGAACTAGGGGGCACAGTCTTAGGATAAGGGGTCGGCCATTTAAGACTGAGATGAGGAGGAATTTCTTCACTCAGAGGGTTGTGAATCTTTTGGAATTCTCTACCCCAAAGGCTGGAATCGTTGAGTATATTCAAAAATGAGAAGTCGCACAACACCAGGTTACAGTCCAACAGTTTTATTTGAAATTACGAGCTTTCGGAGCGCTGCTCCTTTGTCAGGTAAAGTGAGGGAAGGAGCAGCGCTCCGAAAGCTCATAATTTCAAATAAAACTGTTGGACTGTAACCTGGTGTTGTGCGACTTCTCATTTTTGTCCACCCCAGTCCAACACCGGCATCTCCGCATCATGGAGTATATTCAAGGCTGAGATCGATAGATTTTTGGACTCTAGGGGAATCAAGGGATATGGGATCGGGTGGGAAAGTGGAGTTGAGGTCGATGATCAGCCAGGATCTTATTGAATGGCGGAGCAGGCTCGAGGGGCCGTATGGCCGACTCCTGCTCCTAATTCTTATGTTCTTATGTTCACTGGCAAGGCCACATTTATTGCTGACCCCAAGTTACCACAAGGGCATTAAGAGTCAATCACAGAGTGTGGACTGGAGTCACATGTAGGGAGTGGCAGGTTCTCTTCCCTGAAGGACATCAATGAACCAATCCAGCAGCTTTCAGGGTCATTTTATTTCTGGTGCCAGTCCAAAAATTACCATAAAAATTGAATTCAATTCCCCAACTTAATACAGTGGGATTGGAAAGCACAACCGTTAGTTTTCTCGTCCAGTACCATAACTGCTACACTACCAAACCTGCTGAAAGCCCATGCTTATGGTCGATCATTACTAATCACCCTGGGTATGATTATCCTGCTGGCTACAGGTCACGACACCCAGATCAGCAGAGAAGGAGGCCATTCAGCCATCACATCTCTACTGAGTCACCTGGATTCTTTCGCAAATTATTATTCGGAGGGTGTTGAGAAATTTGTTAATTTTGTAGTTCAACAGTCTATATCCAAGGCAATCACTGTTGCTGTAAGCAAGCAAGCAATACAGAAATATCTTCTGTTCTGACGAAGGGTCATCGACCTGAAACGTTAACTCTGTTTCTCTCTCCACAGATGCTGCCTGACCTGCTGAGTATTTCCAGCATTTTCTGTTTTTATCACAGAAATATCTTACATAAGACGTAGGAGCAGGAGTAGGTCATTTGGCCCCTCGAGCCTGCTCCGCCATTCAATAAGATCTTGCACTGTGTAAGATTCTAAAAAACTTAATAAAACCGCTGCTACCATGTGGAGATCGAAATTGCGAATGAATTGTGAAATGGTCACGGACGGACACAAAATGGAGGGAGTCAGCAGGGGATCCTTTGCCTGTAAGGACTCAACATGGCCCTTTGTTTGTGAGACCACATGGGCAGGAAGGAGAAACACCGGGTGAAGAGGAAGTCCCACCCCCACACACATCACAGGAACATCAACGTGTCATGCAGAAGGAACTCCAATCAGGGAAGGTTGGGAGTGAAACTGACCTATCAGAGGGAGGCAGACGGAGATATACGAGGGGGGCCGGCAGAAAGGCACTATAAAAGAATGACCCAGAAGCAGGAAATTCAGGAGCAGAAGAAAAGAGACAAGGAAGTGGTTTGACTGGCCAGTCCATGTTTGCAACCTACTACTTTTCTGGACTGATCACCCAGGGGGAAGTGTATGTATGGAAGTTGGACATAGAGTCAGCAGAGAGTGCTGTGAGTTTGGGTAAGTGTGAGAGTTCTTTAATTGTTAGTTCTCTTTAAATCATTCTTGATAAGAGTACTTAAGCAGTTTAAGTAAAGGGGAAAAGTTAAATATTTGGGATTCTGTTGATTTAAGAAGAGTAAAACAAGGTTACACTGCAGTAGGAGTAAATTGGCACAGCAGGCAGTGGAAACCAGTTTTCTAACCAATCAGCAGGGGTGACTCATTTGGCTGTAAACAAACAAACAGTATAAAAAGACTAGTGTTAGTGCGAGCAAGCACTGAGTGTGAGTCAGCAGAGAGTACTGAGTTTGGGTAAGTGTGAGTGTGAGTCAGCAGAGAGTGCTGAGTTTGGGTAAGTGTGAGTTCGGGTGAGTGGGGTGTAGGGTGCTCTTTTCAAACTTTAACTCTGTGGGTTGTAGTTAATAAGGCCTTTCTGGTGCAGAGTGACTGTTGGTAAACCATTTAACTGGTGTAATTTAGAGGGATTGATTTAATTTAAATCCAATTAATTAGAGGGGATACTAGCATCTATAATCGGGCAGAAAGTGTCCATAACTAACAATAAACAATTTAATTAATTACATAGAATGGAGCAGGTGATGTGTTACTGTTGCGAGATGTGGGAGCCGGTGGACCCCATTGAGGCTCACGGTGATTACGTCTGTGACAAGTGTCTGCTGCTACAGGAACTACAGCTCTGTGTTGATGAGCTGGAGTCTGAGCTTCAGACACTGACACATCAGGGAGGGGAAGAAGTACCTGGAATCTGTTTCAGGAGGTGGTCACACCTATGAAGTTAATTAATTCAAATGTAGCCCATGGTCAGGGACAGGACGGTGTGACTACGAGTGAGGCAGGTACGGGGATCCAGGAGGTAGTGTTGGAGGAGCCGCAGCCCTTGCTCTTGTGCAACAGGTTCGAGGTTCTTACTCCCTGTGTGGATAGGAGCGGGGACTGCAGGGAGGATGAGCAACCTGGCCACAGCACTGTGGAACGGGGGGCCATTCAAGTGGGGGGAGTAAATAGAAATGTTGTAGTGGTAGGGGATAGTATTAGGGGGATAGATAGAGTTCTCTGCAGCCGAGAGCGAGAGTCCCGTAGGCTGTGTTGCCTGCCCGGTGCCAGGGTTAAGGACATCTCCTCTGGGCTGGAAAGAAACTTGCAGTGGGAGGGGGTGGATCCAGTTGTCGTGGTCCATGTTGGTACAAACGACGTAGGTAGGACAAGGAAGCCGGTTCTGTTAAAGGAGTATGAGCAGCTAGGGGTCAAATTAAAAAACAGAACCTCAAGGGTAATAATCTCTGGATTAGTACCTGAACCACGACGACTTTGGCTAGGACAAATAAAATGAGTTAAATGAGTGGCTCAAAGACTGGCGTGGGAGAAATGGGTTTTGCTTCCCAGGACACTGGCACCAGTACTGGGGCAGGAGGGAGCTGTTCCGTTGGGACGGGCTTTACTTGGCCAGTGCTGGGACTAGAGTCCTGGCGGATCATATAACTAGGGCTGTAGAGAGCGCTTTAAACTAACTAGTGGGGGGGAGGTTCCTAGAGAGCAAATAATAAAAATGACAACAGAGAAGGTCATAGACTTAGGTAGCAGTGGGGAAATTAAAAACCAGAGTGTGTCAGGGGCAGAAGTTATGGAGTAAAAGGTAAAGTAATAAAAAGGGCAAAACCAGGAACTAAGTGTCACAAAACATATTTGAAAGTTCTCTATCTGAATGCACGTAGCATTTGTAACAAAATAGACGAGTTAATGGCACAAATAACTACATATGGGTATGATCTTGTGGCCATTACAGAAACATGGCTGCAGGGTGACAATGCCTGGGAATTAAACATACCAGGTTATTTAACGATCAGGAAGGACAGGCAGGAAGGAAGGGGAGGTGGGGTGGCTATGTTAATAAAGGAAGGAATCACTAATACAGAGAAATGATATTGGGTCAAAAGATCAGGATAATGAAACAGTTTGGGTGGAGATAAGGAATAATAAGGGGAAAAAAACACTAGTGGGCATAGTCTATAGGCCTCCGAACAGTTGCAACTCTGTTGGATGGAGTATCAATCAGGAAATAGTTGAGGCTTGTAATAAGGGAACATCTATAATTATGGGGGATTTTAACTATCATATTAATTGGACAAATCAAATTGGGCAGGGCTGCCTTGAGGATGAGTTCCTTGAGTATATTAGGGATGGGTTTCTTGAGCAGTATGTAACTGAACCGACCAGGGGGCAAGCAAACTTAGATCTGGTCCTGTGTAACGAGACAGGATTAATTAAGAATGTCCTAGTAAAGGATCCCCTTGGAATGAGTGACCATAACATGGTTGAATTCCATATTCAATTAGAGGGTGAGAAGGTTGGATCTCAAACAAGCGTGCTAAGCTTGAATAAAGGAGACTATGAAGGTATGCGAGCGGAATTGAGTAGAGTGGATTGGGAAAATAGATTAAAGGGTAAGACGATACATGATCAGTGGTGTACATTTAAGGAGCTATTTTACAACTTCCAAAAAATATATATTCCACTAAGAAAAGGGTATAAAAGAAAAGACAGTCATCCGTGGCTAAGTAAAGAAATTAAGGATAGTATTTGACTAAAAACAAGGGAATATAAGGTAGCCAAATCTAGTGGGAGGATAGAGGATTGGGAAAACTTTAAAAGACAGCAAAAAATAACAAAGATTGATTAAGAAAGGGAAGATAGATTATGAAAGTAAATTAGCAAAAAATATAAAAACAGATAGTAAGAGTTTTTATAGTTATATAAAAAGAAAAAGGGTGGCTAAAGTAAATGTTGGTCCCTTAGAGGATGAGACCGGTAAATTAATGGTGGGAAATATGGAGATGGCAAAAACACTGAATATTTTGTATCAGTCTTTACAGTAGAGGACACTAAGAATATCCCAACACTGGACAAACAGGGGGCTATAGGTGGGGAGGAGCTAAACACGATCAAAATCACTAAGGAAGTGGTACTCGGTAAAATAATGGGACTCAAGGCGGATATATCACCTGGACCTGATGGCTTACATCCTAGGGTCTTGAGGGAAGTGGCGGTAGGGATTGTGGATCCATTGGTAATAATTTTCCAAAACTCCCTGGACTCAGCAAAGATCCTGGCAGACTGAAACTGCTAATGTAACACCCTTATTTAAAAAGGGCAGTAGACAGAAGGCTGGAAACTATAGACCAGTTAGCCTAACATCTGTGGTAGGTAAAATTTTGGAATCCATTATTAAGGAGACAGTAATGGGACATTTGGATAATCATAATTTAATAGGACAAAGTCAGCATGGTTTTATGAAGGGGAAGTCATGTTTGACAAATTTGCTGGAGTTCTTTGAGGAAGTAACATACAGGGTGGATAAAGGGGAACCAGTGGATGTGGTGTATTTAGACTTCCAAAAGGTATTTGACAAGGTGCCACACAAGATTATTGCTTAAGATAAAAAAATCACAGGATTGGGGGTAATATTCTGGCATGGATAGAGGATTGGCTATCTAACAGAAGGCAGAGAGTTGGGATAAATGGTTCATTCTCAGACTGGCAATCAGTAACTAGTGGTGTTCTGCAGGGGTCAGTGCTGGGTCCCCAACTCTTTACAATCTATATTAACAATTTGGAGGAGGGGACCGAGTGTAACATATCAAAGTTTGCAGATGATACTAAGATGGGAGGGAAAGTAGTGAGTGAGGAGGACATAAAAAATCTGCAAGGGGACATAGACAGGCTAAGTAAGTGGGCAGAGATTTGGCAGATGGAATACAATACTGGTAAGTGTGAGGTTATGCACTTTGGCAGGAAAAATAGTAGAGCAAGTTATTATCTTAATGGCAAGAAACTGGAAAGTACTGAAGTACAAAGGGATCTGGGGGTCCTGGTGCACGAAACTCACAAGGTTAGTATGCAGGTGCAGCAAGTGATTAAGAAGGCCAATGGAATGTTGGCTTTCATTGCTAGGGGGATAGAATATAAAAATAGGGAAGTATTGCTTCAGTTGTACAAGGTATTGGTGAGACCGCACCTGGAATACTGCATACAGTTTTGGTGTCCATACTTAAGAAAAGACATACTTGCTCTCGAGTCAGTACAAAAGGTTCACTCGGTTAATCCCGGGGATGGACATATGAGTAGAGGTTTGGTAGATTGGGACTCTACTCATTGGAGTTCAGAAGAATGAGAGGCGATCTTATTGAAACATATAAGATTGTGAAGGGGTTGGATCGGGTGGATGCGGGGAGGATGTTCCCGATGATGGGTGAAACTAGAACTAGGGGGCATAGTCTTAGAATAAGGGGCTGCTCTTTCAAAACTGAGATGAGGAGGAACTACTTCACTCAGGGTGGTAGGTCCATGGAATATGCTGCCCCAAAAAGCTATAGAAGCTACATCATTACATAAATTTAAAACAGAAATAGACAGTTTCCTAGAAGTAAAGGGAATTAAGGGTTACGGGGAGCGGGCAGGAATTTGGACATGAGTCTAGGTTCAGATCGGTCATGGCCCTGTGGGTAGTGGAGCGGGCCCAGGGGCCGTGTAGCCTGATCCTGCTCCTATTTCGTGTGTCCAATTCTGTTAGATTCAGGAGATGGTTCTGTGATAGTAGATTGGCGGTTAGGATCAGATCAGCCATGATCTTATTGAATGGCGGAGCAGGCTCGAGGGGCCAATTGGTCTACTCCTGCTCCTATTTCTTATGTTCTTATGTTCTTAGAGCATAGATATTGCTAAAGAGTACTTCTGTGTACGGTTGACTGTGGGCATATGGAGTGCCGAGCACTAGCATAAATTGCGGGGAAGCTTTTATGTATGTTTAGCTAAACTGTGTAGCATATTGATTGCGAGTGTGCTTCTATGTACTGCTCGAATAGTGGTTGGGGTTTTGAATCTGTCTTCGGAACAATAAAAGGTTAAAGACAGAACCGTGTGTCTGGTGTAATTTCTCATAAGTCTCAAGTCCGAACTCTCTAACCTGTTGGACGGAGCGAGGGGTAATTCCGCATGTCCTACACACTGCTAGGGCCATACGGTGTCTATCCACAAATGAATGGTATAAGTTGAGCTGGTGACTATCAGCAGCAACAAGTGGTTAAACGTGAGTGATCCATTGCTGAGAAGATCATTCATCCATGGACGCTGGAGCAGGAAACGAGGAATTTTCTGTCGGAACAAAGACCGTGCTACGATTGGAGCACTTGTAATAAGCAAGAAAGACAGACTCTCATTTCTCCAGCGCCTTTCGGGACGTCCCAAAGCGCTTCACAGCCAATGAAGCACTTTTGAAGTGTCGTCACTGTTGTAATGTAGGAAACGTGGAATTTTTGCTATCCAAGCACTTGTGAAAATTTAAAGCAAACACAATATTCATCGTTACCTTTGTGCCTTCGTTTATAAAAAAAAAAAAATCTGTCAATAGGTTGTTTTCAAAATGTTTTTATGAATTCATTAAAGCTAAAGGAAAGAGGAAAATATCAGCAACCGACAATAAATGCGTAAATATATATAGTTTGGCCATTCTGCTCAAATTATGAGTAAAATTCAATGCCAACATTATCAACCTGATCCATTTACAGAAAGTGCTGATTGTAATATTGTATTCTGCGAGCGGAAATTTATTTTTTCTGAAATACAAGAAATACCTATTTTTGCTCACAATTAACAAATTGCTGACAAACTTGTATAAATGTCCACTTTTTCAATGAGAAATTCTTGAGAATGGGACTTCGTTACCAAACGGAAATATCAGCCAATCACAAAACAGTTGTAAAATTTACCTTTATACATTTCAAGCAGCTACTGGGCCATTTAACTGTTACGAGCATTGGAGAGTACAGAAGAATGAAGTCTCACTTCATAAGTCCTATTAATTTGCTTTATAGTGTCATAGAGTCATAACGGCACAGAAGGAGGCCATTCGGCCCATCGAGTCCGTGCTGGCTCTCTGTAGAGCAATCCAGTCAGTCCCATTGCCCCGCTCTATCCCCGTAGCCCTGCAAGTTTATTTCCCTCAAGTGCCTATCCAGTCTCCCCTTGAAAACATTGAGTGTCTCCACTTCCACCACTTCCGTTGGCAGCGAGTTCCAGGTCCTCACCACTCGCTGCGTAAAAGTCTTTCCTCACATCCCCCCTGTATCTCTTGCCCAAAACCTTAAATCTGTGTCCCCTAGTCTTTGTACCATCAACTAGTGGGAGCAACCTTTCCCCATCTAACCTATCCAAACCCGTCATAATCTTGTACACCTCTGTCAAATCACCCCTCAACTTCCTTTGCGCTAATGAAAACAAATCCAGCTTCTCCAACCTGTCCTTGTAGCTAAGATCCCCCATCCCCAGAACCATTCTGGTAAATCTCCTCTGCACCCTCTCAAGGGCCTTCACATCCTTCCTAAAGTGTGGTAACCAGTACTGGATGCAATACTCCAGTTGTGGCCTAACCAGCGCTTTATAAAGGTTCAGCATAACTTCTCTACTTTTGTACTCAATACCTCTATTTATGAAAGTGAGAAGTCGCACAACACCAGGTTATAGTCCAACAGTTTTATTTGAAATCACAAGCTTTCGGATATATGCTGTGCCCATTTGTATTTCTTCACTTCACCTGACGAAGGAGCAGCGCTCCGAAAGCTTGTGATTTCAAATAAAGCTGTTGGCTATAACCTGGTGTTGTGCGACTTCTCACTTTTGTCCACCCCAGTCCAACACCGGCATCTCCGCATCTATTTATGAAGCCCAAGATCCCATATGCTTTGTTAACCACTCTCTCAATATGTCCTGCCACCTTCAGGGACCTATGCACATTAACTCCCAGGTCCCTCTGCCCCTGCACACTCTTTAAAACTGTGCCATTAAGTGTATATTGCCTCTCCCTGTTCCTTCTGCCAAAATGCATCACCTCACACTTCTCTGTATTAAATTCCATCTGCCACTTGTCTGCCCATTCTGCTAGCCTTTCTATGTCCTGTTGCAGTCGATTGGTATTATCATCACTGTTTGCCACACCCCCAAGTTTGGTGTCATCGGCAAATTTAGAAATTCTCTTACCACAACTCGCTGTTTTCTGTCCTTAAGCCAATTCCTTATCCAAGCTGCCACTGACCCTTATATTTTAAGTCCTTGTCTGAAGTTACCACCTCCAATTGACATCCTATATTGAATCACCATAGCATTTGGTCTGGACATCAGGTTCAGGTCTATCAACCTCAGCGCGATTTCCTGGGATCACAGTGGCCTAGCAGAAAGCAACATCACACTTGAGTGTCTCCACACCAGTAAGAATGACTTTTCCTAAATCGTTAGAAAATATTCTGCTCCAATAATAATTTCTTTCATAAAATGGGGAAGCACATTAAACAAGTTCTCGCTTTAATGAAAAGGTATTTGCAGAAGTAACCGATCCCAAGAATGAGTTTCGTGCGTGTATTTAGGGGTTGATTTGCTCTGAATGCTCGAGCCAACACTTACACTAATTATGCGTTAAGCTGTAATAATTTTGTTACCATTAATAGAGCAGGTGCTAATATCTGCCTAAACCAGAGGGAGAGGGTTAGTGTGCATCGGCCCACTCTCTCTTCACATGCTCATCAAGCTGCATTAGTGAAAACATGCAAATTTATTCGGGATTTACTTCTTTTATAAATGACATTCATTTTCACACAAGTGAAGTTGGTGTGAAAACAACAGCAAGCGCCAACAGAATCTGAAATGTGAGGAGGGCGGGAGATAGTTTCCAGTACCAGTCAAAGACGAACCCTGCCACAAATCTGCAACATGGCTTTTGCATCAAGCATCCAAACGCTAGGTATTTTGGAGGAATAGGAGCAGTAGGAGACCACAGCTCCGAAGGTTCAAAGGTTTTTTTTTATTTATACACGGGTTGTGGGCGTCGCTGGCAAGGCCAGCATTTATTGCCCATCCCTAAATGCCTGTGAGAAGGTGGTGGTGAGCCGCCGCCTTGAACCGCTGCAGTCCATGTGGTGAAGGTGCTCCCACAGTGCTGTTAGGGAGGGAGTTCCAGGATTTTGACCCGGCGATGATGAAGGATCGGCCGATATATTTCCAAGTCAGGATGGTGTCTGACTTGGAGGGGAACTTAGAGCTGGTGGTGTTCCCATGCGCCTGCTGCCCTTGTCCTTCTAGGTGGAAGAGGTCGCGGGTTTTGGAGGTGCTGCCAAAGAAGCCTTGGCGAGTTGCTGCAGTGCATCTGTAGATGGTACACACTGCAGCCACGGTACGCCGGTGGCGGAGGGAGTGAATGTTTAAAGTGGTGGATGGGCTATAAGAAGTGGAGCAGAATTTCAGGACTCTCTACTGCCCTGTGCAGCATGAATACTGCTGATGTCACTGACTGGACCTCAATGCAATGAAGATGGAAAAGCAGCATGAGTGTATTCATGTCGTCAATTCTACCCATGTATAAAGATAATGGGGTAATTTTGACTTTAGGCGATAGTCTAGATCGCATAATATCGGCTCGGCCACCCGTTGAACAGCTCTCCTGATTTTTGTTTTCCATTGAAGGCAATCGAGAGCAGTGTTTAATGCGTTGCGGAGCCGCTATCGTACGTTTATGCTATTGTCCAAAAGCCTTTTCTAGCCTGTTGCAATACTTGTGAAATATTCTCATTACCTTTCTTGTGTGTTCCACGTATAGCAACCCACCGGTTAAACTTGTGCTAGGCAAACATGGCTGACACCTGCAACCTCCTTGGATAAGCTTTCCTGGCAACGGAAGACAATTTGGCGCTCATACCCATAAAACCAAATAACATTCGCAATCGGATAGAGCAGTGTGAGATACTTGTTACTGACATTTAGACTTTCCTTCAAATCACTTTCTTCATCACTTCCTCTTAAATGGACCAGACTGTTGACATCACATGTGTTGAACCCTCTCTTTTGTTCCCAGTTGCCCTTCCAACCCATAACGGGCAAGTCCCTGTTCACACATGCTGTACATATTAACCCCTTCATTAACATCCCAGTGCGCACATTCCACAGCTGGATTGATGCACTGTGCATTCTTTGTAACACTTACCTGACAATAAGCAAGTTAATGGTGCCTCAGGACATTATTGCAGGTTTCCTCTGATTGAATACTCAGTTGTCTGTTATTAAATGTCTGAGCTCTAAGAATGCACGAGTAAGCCTGTGTGTTCCTGCGAGAGTATTAAAAAGGAGGACAATAGATATAGGGAGAAAAATTCAGTCGCGCCCCATTTGGGGCGCAAATATCGTCCGGGCGCAAAAATTAGCGCCTGGCGCTAATTATCGCCACCGACTGCAAACTTGACTTTTATCGCCCCTGGAGGTGATTGCAGCGCTAAATCAGGCGCTTCACACCTGTCTTAAGGCGCAAAGGCCGAGGAGCGAGGCGCTACCTCAGAGCGCTGGCGAAGCTCATGTAATGTCAGTCAGCAATGGAACACACACACAATGGCACGGGCCAGTTCTTAAAAGGGAGGGTTAATCTTGCTTTCCATCCACATCCTGCTCATTGCAGCCTTGAATCTCGGCCTGGAGAGACCTGCAAATCAAATGTGCTGGAAAGAACAATGGAGAGTACCAGGCAAAGAGCTCAGAGTGCAGCCCCCACAGTCTCTGCTAAATCGATACAAGGAATGGCAAACCAAAATGAACCTGCAAAGTGCTGCTCAGTACCCAAAACTCCTTCACACAACGTTGAAACTCTCCAGAAGTCTCTCCCTCTCTCTCTCAGAATGCGTAGTTCAAAAATGGCACCAACAATAAAAGGCAGGAAGCGGTCACCTTTAAATAGCGCTCCCCCTTTCCCTTCATGACTGCAGAACGCTCCCCTCAACCTGTCGTTGCTAGCGTCAGGCGGTAAGGCAGGGGGCGCCACTCAATATCCGCTCCGGGGCGTTACCGGGGCGTTGCGCACTCGAGTGACGTCATGATCTGCCGGCGCAGGAGATCGCGGCGATAAAGTTTAGCGCCACCGCAAAATGTCTAGTTAAGTTCGCGAGCGGCGCAAACATCGCTGCGCCCGGGCGCTAGCTGCTTTGCGCCCCATTAGCGCCCTCTTAAGGCGCTAACGGGAGGCGCAACCAACTGAATTTTTCCCCCATACTCTCCTCAGTTAATGCATCATACACGAAGAACAAATTAAACTGTCCTCATATATAAAATTAATCTTTGAATACTTTTTTAAAATTTATGTATTCATTCACGGGATGTGGGCGTCGCTGGCAGGGCCAGCATTTATTGCCCATCCCTAATTGCCCTTGGGAAGGAGGTGGTGAGCCGCCCTCTTGAACCGCTGCAGTCCGTGTGTTGAAGGTGCTCCCACAGCGCTGTTAGGGAGGGTTTCCAGGATTTTGACCCAGCGACGATGAAGGAACGGCCGGTATATTTCCAAGTCAGGATGGTGTGTGACTTGGAGGGGAACTTGGAGGTGATGGTGTTCCCATGCGCCTGCTGCCCTTGTCCTTCTAGGTGGTAGAGGTCACGGGTTTGGGAGGTGCTGCCGAAGAAGCCTTGGCGAGTTGCTGTAGTGCATCTTGTAGATAAAAGTGAGAAGTCGCACAACACCAGGTTATAGTCCAACAGTTTTATTTGAAATCACAAGCTTTCGGAGCAGCTGCCCCTTCGTCAGGTGGTGAAGGAATACGAATCGGCAAAGCATATATAGACAGAGAACAATGCCTGTGCAGCGTACAATGTCAGACGACTACAGTTAATCTTTCTGACTGTTTCTCTGCTGAGGTGTGATAAAAGGCAGTCAGAAAGATTAACTGTAGTCGTCTGACATTGTACGCTGCACAGGCATTGTTCTCTGTCTATATATGCTTTGCCGATTCGTATTCCTTCACTTCACCTGACAAAGGGGCAGCAGCTCCGAAAGCTTGTGAT
The DNA here is from genome assembly GCA_030390025.1 of Squalus acanthias. Taxonomy (NCBI): domain Eukaryota; kingdom Metazoa; phylum Chordata; class Chondrichthyes; order Squaliformes; family Squalidae; genus Squalus; species Squalus acanthias. The sequence goes on along the minus strand of CM059428.1, from coordinate 1,045,861 downwards.
TTCAAATAAAACTGTTGGACTATAACCTGGTGTTGTGCGACTTCTCACTTTTGTCCACCCCAGTCCAACACCGGCATCTCCACATCTTGTAGATGGTACACACTGCAGCCATGGTGCGCCGGTGGTGGAGGGAGTGAATTTTTAAGGTGGTGGATGGGGTGCCAATCAAGCGGCTGCTTTGTCCACTCCAAATACTGTACAGTTAGGTATAAGGTTCACAACTAAATAAGGCACATTCAGTAGATGCTGGGCTTAAACCAAGGGACTAACAAACACAATTGAATCAACAAGGGAAGAGATGCAGAAGAAATACTTCAGCGATTGATGGGCTGAATTAATGTCACCGGGGAATTAGTGCATTGTGAAAAACTAGCCTGTTGAGAAATGGCTTTTGTGTGCTAGATTTAGTGAAACTTTAATTGCATTTATAAAGAAAGCATTAACGATTTTGCTACACCTAATCCATGAAATCCTTCCACAAAGTATCAAAGGTTAATATTTTCTGGGGCCATGTCCCAAAACCACACTAAAACAAAACCCTTCCCGAATCTCGATCCTGTACTGCTGGCTTGTTATATTCAAAATAGAAATTTTCTCCTCTTCTCCTAAAAGTCTGCGCCATGCTTCATTTCCTGCTCTCAGAGTGGACATTCCAGCTCCCTTATGTCCGTGGCAATGCTATGGTGTCAGCCGTGGCTTGGGGTAGCACCTTGCATCTGAGTCAGAAGGTTGTGGGTTCAAGTCCCCACTCCATGAGACTTGAGCACAAAAATCTAGGCTGACACTCCAGTGCAGTACTGAGGGAGCGCCGCACTGTCGGAGGTGCCGTCTTTCAGATGAGACGTTAAACTGAGGCCCCGTCTGCTCTCTCAGGTGGACATAAAATATCCCATGGCACTATTTTGAAGAGGAGCAGGGGAGTTATCCCCGGTGTCCTGGTCAATATTTGTCCCTCGACCAGTATCACTAAAACAGATTATCTGGTCATTATCACATTGCTGTTTGTGGGATCTTGCTGTGTGCAAATTGGCTGCCACGTTTCCTACATTGCAACAGTGACCACACTTCATTGGCTGTAAAGTGCTTTGGCACTTTATGAGGTCGTGCAAAGCGCTGTATAAATGCAAGTCTTTGTTTTTACTTTACCCACTGATTCAGTTTAGTAACATCAGGTCTAGTCTGGAGTAAAATATTCGCCTTCAGATTTGATTGTAGAACTGTGGATCACTAATCGTTATTGGAGGATTATGAACAGGTAAGACAGTGCGAAATGTTAACAAATACTCCATTAGTGCTGACTGCATCCATTCTGTTAGAAGAGAGGACAGGTGCCTGTTCTTATTTATAATTTACTTCTCAGATCAGTAGAGTTAGCAACATTGATTGTCAGATGTCACAGAGTTATTAAGTATGCAGAAAGGAAACATACACTTAACAGCAGTACTTACCTGCCCACATGCAGAACCCGACACTTTTATAAGTTAAGCATCAATGGCCAAACACTTCCCCAACACATCATGATCCGCTTGCAGTAGTTGAGCATCCTCTACAGTCCCAACACTCGCATGTATCTTGGTGTCGTCTGCAAACTTGCGGATCATCCCACCCACCCCACCCCACCCCACACTGACCCCCACACTGACCCCCACCCCACACTGACCCCTAATATAATACAGGTATTTTATAACATGAAGCCGGTTAGACTTCCATGTCCATCACAAAAACTTGTCATTCTTTAGCTACATGTAATTTTATTTTCTCCTCTCCCAAAAGGCAACAATGAGGCTGGGTAAAGACCTTGAGCCAGGAATCCACCGGGGTGTCCCTGGAGATGGAGCACACAGAGGGACTGGAGGGACTGGAGTGCATCATCACCCCCGGGTATAGCATTTTAATTTAATTTGTTAAGTTTCCTTTAAACTTTTTTGTTAAGTTGCAGTTTTTATTGGTTTAAAAAGCGGGGGCACATGCTTGACTTTTGACAGGCAATTGCCTGGAACAAGAGCCGCCGCCAATCCACCGGTCCCTCCCCTTCGCCATGGACAGTGCGGAATGTGAGATGACCAGGACAGGCGGCTCTACACAAACTATTCCAGCCGAGGTCACCGGCTCGCAATCAGTGGCCATGACTTTGCCTCCTTGGAATGCCGAGGACGATTGTCGGCGCTGCCCTCCACCCAGACACCAACCCAGTCTGGGACTGGGGATCAAACCTGGGCCGTGAACTTCCTGGTCTGTATCACGGCACACAGTGTAGTTTCAGATTTGGAATCACTGAACTGACTTCTCCCATTACCACCAGCGGCGCAGTTTGACACTTTTATTCCCCCTGAGGAGTTGGGATTTTATTGAAATCGCAAATATAATAAATCCAGGAGGTAAAATGTCACGCAGATCTCATTAAATGATTATTTTTTTTTGCATTTTAGAAGAAACCATAATGAATCAAGTGTAAAACACAATAAAGAGGATGACAGATTTAATTACCAGTTGACATATTCGAGGAGTCGTGTCTGTTAGTTCCACTTGCAGTTTCACGCAGTTTACCATCCACACATCGCTTACCGCTGCAGCCCGGGGCCCCGGCACTTGCTCTGGAGGCAATCCACAGCTTCACGCTATAAAACAACACCTTTCCGCCAGCTGACATCCATTCCTCAAAGTGCTGATTAGATTATTTCTTTGACATTACAAATGAATGCTCTCAGCAGTCTCTACTGGGTTCTCTGTGGTTCAAGGTGATATATATTCCGCTCTCAGTGACTTTGCACCAATTTATATTGCTCTGTGAGGAGGAGGTGAAGTTAATATTTGCTTCCCACCTTATATAAAGTTGCCTGCGTCAAATCCTGAAGTTGCGGTCAGTTTCAAAGGCGGAATGGTGGCGAACGCTGCCAGTTCACCATCACTCGCTGCCCTCAAAAGTTTGTCACCATCCTCTGCCTGCTCCACGACGACATGCAAGCCGTGATCCTGATCAACGGTTCCACCACAGACTCAATTCACGCATGGACCGGGGTCAAGCAAGGCTGTGCCATCGCACCAACGCTCTTCTCGATCTTCCTTGCTGCAATGCTCCATCTCACCCTCAGTAAGCTCCCCGCTGGAGTGGAGCTAATTTACAGAACAAACGGGAAACTGTTCAACCTCCATCACCTCCAGTCCAGATCCAAGGTCGTCCCATCCTCTGTCGTCAAATTACAGTATGCAGACGACGCTTGCGTCTGCACACACTCTGAGGTCGAACTCCAAACTATCGTCAACACCTTCATCAACGCATTCGAGAGCATAGGCCTTACACTAAACATCCGTAAGACAAAGGTCCTCTACCAACCTGCCCCCTCCACACAATACTGCCCCCCGATTATCAAAATCCACGACAAGGCCTTGGACAACGTGGACCACTTCCCATACCTCGGGAGCCTACTGTCAACAAGGGCAGACGTCGATGACGAAGTCCAACACTGCCTTCAGTGTGCCAGTGCAGCCTTCGGTCGCCTGAGGAAGAGAGTGTTTGAAGACCAGGACCACAAACTCAGCACCAAGCTCATGGTCTACAGAGCAGTAGTGATACCCACCCTGCTGTATGCTTCAGAGACATGGACCATGTACAGCAGGCACCTCAAAGCACTGGAGAGGTACCACCATCGCTGCCTCCGCAAGATCCTGCAAATCCATTGGCAGGATAGGCGCACCAACGTCAGTGTTGAAGGATCCTGCTTGTTCCCAAAGAATGCTGGGATACTTGACTACATTACCCTCTACTTATTTCGGATAGTAGGTTTAGCTAATTAAGGCATATTTGTAGACTGGAAGGTGCCTCTCTCCCCTTATCAAACCTTGGAATATATGTATTCACAACCTCAGTAGAGCCATTGTCAAAGCACAGCCTGGCCTCCCAAGAGATAAGGGAGCAATTAACAACCAACACAGTTCCAGGCACGGGGGTACATCTACTATTCGAACCGGGTCTCCCAAGAGATAAGGGAGCAATTAATGACCAACACGGTTCCAGTCACTGAGCATCCAAGCCATTACGGCCTTGAGCCACACCGCTCTGTCCGACAGCCAGGGATAAAATATGTTTTCTCAAACTATAAACTATGCCAGCAAAGGAAGAGATAAAAGCAAGAATTTGGGGAGTAGGATGAGGCAACCAACATCTGTGACTGGCATGCTCAGGGTTCAAGGGGAGGGCCCGACAGTTGAGTGACTAACCATATAACCAATAGAGAGTAACTGTAGTGACGCTGTTTGTACGTGTACGCCCCATTCTGTAGTAAGTGGGCGGTGCTTATAGAAATGTATAACTTGAATGAACCGTTACTTGTTCCTCAGAGAGTGCGCCCCTAGCTTGAGGAAGCTGAGTGGCTCTCCCTTGTGCACAAGTCTTTTGTTTATTTTAATAAATTCTGAACTTGTCCTCAATTCCGTCTCCGTCTAGAGTTTCTCCAAATTCGAATCTAACAGTGTTCTCGCTCAGGCCAACATCCCCAGCATCGAAGCTTTGACCACGCTCGATCAGCTCCGATGGACGGGTCACATCGTCCGCATGCTTGATACAAGACTCCCAAAACAAGCGCTCTACTCGGAGCTCCGACACGGCAAGAGAGCCCCAGGTGGGCAGAGGAAACGCTTCAAGGACACCCTCAAAGCCTCCTTGAAAAAGTGCAACATCCTCACTGACACCTGGGAATCCCTGGCCCAAGACCGCACAAAGTGGAGGAGAAGCATCCGGGAAGGCGCCGAACATCTCGAGTCTCTTCGCCGAGAGCAAGCGGAAGCCAAGCGCAAACAGCGGAAGGAGCGCATGTCAACCCAATCACCCCACCCACCCGCCCCTTCAACCACCGTCTGCCCCACCTGTGACAGAGACTGTAGGTCCCGCATTGGACTCATCAGTCACCTGAGAACTCACTTTTAATGTGGAAGCAAGTCATCCTCGGTTCCGAGGGACTGCCTAAGAAGAAGAATACCCCGAGCGCGAATTCCGGGCCATTCCGTTTGTACTGTATCCCCCAAGTATGGTGTGTTGTAATTAAAAGCAAATGACAGGAATATAAAATCCCACATATTTCCTCATAGGCATCAGTTTCGCATTCCTTCTTTTCATATGTTCCTGTGTTGATCATGACTGTAAGTCTGTTACAGGGTTCCCTCGTGTCAGGGCCGCTCGGCCCTTGGTTACCCTGTCAATGATCAAAGAGCTTGGCAATCCCAATTTGGTATAACAAGGCTTTATTGTAACATTAGCAGAATCATACACCACAGTATTCAAGCAACAATTAACAGAATCAAGGTCCGTACGACCCGATCGAGCCTCTGACAGCAACGCAGTGTGGTGGGTCTTGTTCAAATCTGCTGTCTATTGTTCTGTACATGTGATGGGATAATTACTAGTCCTAGCCCCTTTAGGGCTACCCCGGATCAGGCGTATTCTCAGATGTTCACTTTCAACTAAAGTTTGAGGTAGCCGAATCCTAAAGACGCTTAATTGGGTCTAAAGGTCCAGACTATCTCTCCCTAAAGGAAAGGAACAACCCGAGAATGTTACCGTCCTCCAGATAGCACTTTTAATAAGTTTAGCTAGATTGTAACGTTCCGGATATTATGAGGGTCCGGAAAACTCCCCCAGAATTCTGCAACTCCTCACCAAAGAGTGTACAGAGATTGAGTTCGCGAGTTTTTGATACAGAAGTCTTATGTGAGACAATTCTAAAAATATATAGATTTATTGAAGAACCGACATGTAATTTACAGTTGGTGAGTCAATCGCAACATTAACAGTTCCAAAATGAGAAAGCTTACAATCTTATTATCAGAGAACCTTACTCTCAAATCTTAACTTCGCTACAGTTTTACAGTTCTTAAAGTTCTATTCAGGATATCCACCAAAATCAAATACCTTTGATCCCCGAGGTACAAAGAGTTGGAGACTTACAGAGCCTCCTCTGAAGCCGAGAATCGCTTTGCCCCTTTAAAGCGAGTCTGTTATCCCATTTGAGAGTTCAATATTTATACCCTTTTCCAGTGGTATTTCCTTTAAGGATTTCTGCTGATGTAAGCTAATTATCGCTAGTCATTTTTCTGCTGACCCTGCAATTCTTACAGTCACCTCAGCTGGTAGCATTACAGAATTATGTCTCTTCTCTAGGTGTTCTAAGTTTACCGTAAAAAACGGTGTAACGGCAGGTGTGTTTTACTTGATGTCATTTTTACGAAGGCAGATGTTTCTGACTTTTATGTGCTTCTTTACGAGGTGTAAATTAGAACACCTTGTCCAGGGTGAACCATTGTTTCATTCCGAAAGGTTCAGCCTACCGGAGCCTTTAACCTTCTGTTTCAATAAGGTTATTGATTCAGTGTCAACAACTATCTTATCTCTATAGCCAGAATGCTTTCACAGCTTTTTCACAGTTAGGTTTCTAGATTTCCAAACCCAGTTTGTCATGTTTTAATAAGGCCAGAATTCTTTCATAGAATGGTGTATTTTTCTGAATAGGTTATATGGCTTATTCCTTCACACATGCACTTTCATTTCTACCCCTTTCCTGACATCTCCGTGGTGCGTGAATATTCTTGCATCAGCCGAAGCTCATTGGCTCCACTCTGTCTAGTTTCAAACAGCCATTCCCTTACACAGACTACGTATCCTTGTTTGCCTGGAATTAGGTGCGACTTCCCTCTAATCAATTGTCAACGCATGCAATTGATAAGTTGTTAATGAAGTTAAGGCCATCGAAGGCCATCTAACAGTTAACAAGGTATCATACACCTCCTGATTGGCTCACTCTGTCCAGCTTCAATCATCTATCAGAAGAACATAGGAACAGGAAGAGGCCATTTAGCCCCTCGAGCCTGTTCCGTCATTCAATGAGATCATGGCTGATCTGCGACCTAACTCCATATACCCGCCTTTGGCCCATATCCCTGAATAACTTTGGTTAACAAAAAGCTATCAATCTCCGATTTAAAATGAACAATTGATCCAGCATCAGTTGCTACTTGCGGAAGACAGTTTCAAACGTCTACCACCCTTTGGGCTGGATTTTCTCAGCCCTGAGGAGGCGGGTATGGAGGCGGGACTGCCGGTAAAGTTGCAGAATGTGGGGGCGGCTGGAAAACCCACCCCCATCCCGCCTCCGTGCCCTATTGCCAGGAGGCAGGAAGATGTGATGCTTCGGGTCCCGTCTCCTCGAGGTGGGAAAGGGATTAAATCCTTTTAACTGCCTGTTAACAGGTAGTTAACAGGCAGAAAAAAGGATTAGTCCCATTTTACCTTTTCAGGTGCAGGCTTCTGACCTCGGAGAACCCCGCCGGGGTGGAGGAGTCGAGTAGGAGGTCTGCGGGGGTCGGAGGGATCTGAAAGTGCGATGTAGAGGTGAGTGATGGGTGCAAGTGTGGAGTGGTAAGTATGTAAGGTGAGTGTAAAGTGTTAGAAAATGTTCACTTACCTTTGTTTCTGCCTACAGCCTTCAGCCGCGGTGGATCCGGAGTCCCGACATCTTCATTGTAGATTTCACAGACTGGCTGTTGGATCCTCCGAACCAATAGCCAGGTGATTTCTACAAAGTAGAAAGGTTTGATGAGTCCTGAACACAAGGGCTCATCAAACTATACAGAATGTCAGTGTTTGACAGCGTCACAAAGCTGTCTAACGCTGACATTTCTTCTTTCAAGAAATCTTGACGGATGGCACGTCAGACGTTGATGTGCTCTGTCAGTGACTTCCCCCTAATTGGCCTGCTGAGCCCACTGGGCGGGCTTAACAAGGTCAATCAGGGGAAAATCCCGCTGGTTAGCCAGAGGCTGATGGAGGCGGGACAGAGACCCGGCAAGCAGCAGTCCCGCCTCCATCACGTCTCCATTGAGAAAATCCAGCCCATTGTGTGTAGAACTGTTTCCTAATTTCACTCCTGAAAGGTCTGGTTCTAATTTTTAGACTATGCCCCTTAGTCCTAGAATCCCCAACCAGCAGAAATAGTTTCTCTTTATCTACCCTATCTGTTCCCTTTAATATCCTGAAAACTTCGATCAAATAACCCCTAACCTTCTAAGTTCCAGGGAATAAAACCCTAGTTTGTGTAATCTCTCCTCGTAACTTGACCCTTGGAGTCCGGGTATCATTCTGGTAAACCTACGCTGCACTCCCTCCAAGGCCAGTATATCCTTCCTAAGGTGTGGTGCCCAGAACTGCTCACAGTGCTCCAGGTGTGGTCTAACCAGGGTTTTGTACAGCTGCAGCATAACTTCTACCCCCTTGTATTCTAGTCCTCCAGATATAAAGGCCAGCATCCCATTAGCCTTTTTGATTATTTTCTGTACCTGTTCATGACATTTTAATGATCTATGTACCTGGACCCCCAAGTCTCTTTGGACCTCCACTGTTTTTAACTTTTCCCCATTTAGAAAGTACCCTGTTCTATACTTCTTAGGTCCAAAGTGGTTGACCTCACATTGAAATCCATTTGCCACAATTTTGCCCATTCGTTTAATCTATCAATATCTCTTTGTCATTTTATACTTTCATCTACACTGCCTACAATGCCACCTATCTTTGTGTCGTCGGCAATTTGGGGTATGTGGCTCTCTATGCTATTATCTAAGTCGTTAATAAATACTATGAATAGTTGAGACCCCAACACAGATCCCTGTGGGACACCACTAGTCACATCCTGCCAATTAGAGTACCTACCCATTATCCCCACTGCCTGTCTCCTGTCACTCAGCCAATTTCCTAACCAGGCCAATAATTTGCCTTCAATTCCATGAGCTTCAACCTCAGTTAACAGTCTCTTATGTGGGACTTTATCAAATGCCTTCTGGAAGTCCATATAAATAACATCCATAGACATTCCCCTGTCCACTACTTTAGTCACCTCCTCAAAATATTTAATCAGGTTTGTCAGGCATGACCTGCCTTTCACAAATCCATGCTGGCTCTCTCTGATCAGCTGAAAATTTTCAAGGTGTTCAGTCACCCTATCCTTAATTATAGACTCTAGTAATTTCCCAACTACAGCAGCGACCCTGGTTCTTGCAGTCTCCCTTCTGTTGTGTTGCAAGCTTGTCCTGCATGAAGAGTGGAAATAGGCTAGCACGCACCATCTGGAAGGGTTGTGAAGATAAGTGAGGCAGCTTAGCATAGTGCGCATGCTGAGAGGAAGGAACAGCAAGTGTGAGAAAAAGGGTGAAGTCGTTGGATGAGAGAAAATGTATACAGTGCGAAGTATCAAAGAACTTAGAAAAAGGTGAGAATTAATCCAGGTCCAATCACCATGAAAGCAGAATGTTGTTTGTGGCAATTTCGAGAGCAATAGCAGGTGCTGAGTGCATAGAAACATAGAAACATAGAAGATAGGAGCAGGAGTAGGCCATTCAGCCCTCGAGCCTGTACCGCCACTTAATGAGATCATGGCTGATCATCCAAATTCAGTACCCTGTCCCTGCTTTCTTCCCCATATCCCTTGATCCCTTTAGCCTTAAGAAATATATCTAACTCCTTCTTGAATATATTTAATGAATTGGCCTCAACTGCCTTCTGTGGTAGAGAATTCCACAGGTTCACCACTCTCTGGGTGAAGAAATTTCTCCTCATCTCAGTCCTAAATGGCTTACCCCTTATCCTTAGACTGTGACCCCTGGTTCTGGACTCCCCCGCCATCGGGAACATCCTTCCTGCATCTAGTCTGTCTAGTCCTGTTAGAATTTTATAAGTTTCAATGAGATCCCCTCTCATTCTTCTAAACTCCAGCGAATATAAGCCTAATCGACCCAATCTCTCTTCATACGTCATTCCTGCCATCCCAGGTATCAGTCTGGTGAATCTTCGCTGCACTCCCTCCATGGCAAGAACATCCTTCCTCAGATAAGGCGACCAAAACTGCACACAATACTCAAGGTGTGGTCTCACCAAGGCCCTGTACAACTGCAGCAAGACATCCTTGCTCCTGTACTTGAATCCTCTCGCTATGAAGGCCAACATACCATTTGCCTTCTTAACCGTCTGCTGCACCTGCATGCTTACCTTCAACGACTGGTGCACAAGGACTCCCAGGTCTCGTTGCACTTCCCCTTTTCCCAATCTATTGCCGTTCAGATAATAATCTGCCTTCCTGTTTTTGCCACCAAAGTGGATAACCTCGCATTTATCCACATTATACTGCATTTGCCATGCATCTGCCCAATCACCCAACCTGTCCAAATCATACTGGAGTTTCTCTGCATCCTCCTCACAGCACACACGCCCACCCAGCTTTGTGTCGTCTGCAAACTTGGAGATATTACATCTAGTTCCCTCATCTAGATCATTTATATATATTGTGAATAACTGGGGTCCTAGCACCGATCCCTACGGTACCCCACTAGTCACTGCCTACCACTCGGAAAAAGACCCGTTTATTCCAACTCTTTGCTTCCTGTCTGCCAACCAGTTCTCTATCCAAGTCAGTACCTTACCCCCAATCCCATGTGCTTTAACTTTGCACACTAATCTCTTATGTGGGACCTTATCGAAAGCCTTCTGAAAGTCCAAATACACCACATCCACTGGTTCTCCCTTATCTATTCTATCAGTTACATCCTCAAAAAATTCCAGTAGATTAGTCAAGCATGATTTACCTTTTGTAAATCCATGTTGACTTTGTCCGATCCTGTCACTGTTTTCCAAGTGCTCTGCTATTACATCTTTTATAATGGACTCTAGCATATTCCCCACTACCGATGTCAGGCTTACTGGTCTATAATTCCCTGTTTTCTCTCTCCCACCTTTTTTAAATAGTGGGGTTACATTAGCTACCCTCCAATCCATGGGAACTGTTCCAGAGTCTATAGAATTTTGGAAGATGACCAGCAATGCATCTACTATTTCTAGAGCCACGTTCTTTATTACCCTAGGATGTAGATTATCAGGCCCTGGGGATTTATCGGCCTTCAATCCCGTCAATTTCCCTAACACCATTTCCCTACAAATACTGATTTCATTCAGTTCCTACTTAAGTAGAAAGCAGTGCAGGTAAATGTCCCATTGCAATTGGAGGAGAGGCTTGTGCAGTAAAGAGGGGGAGAACTGGTTGTGCTGGGAGAAAAGTGGGCTGTTACAGGGCTGCATTGAGAATTTGAAGAGGAATCTTATCTTGGCAGTCCTGGTAAGGTCATTACATTTTTTTCCGGCACTCCAGTCGGGTCATGGGGCTGATGCTGCTGGCACTGAGCTGCTAAGCCACATCTCTCTACACTTGCTGACATAAGTGTTATGGTACCGTCTGCCATCTGAGGGAAGCAGGAACCTCGTTTCGGGCCTTGACTTCTTGAATAAGCACTACTCACGGCAGAATCAGAAAATCCGGGTGCCCCTGACCATCAGCATTGTAACTGCTGCTCCAGAACGTGCTTTCCACAGAGCACCAATCAAAACTACAGCTCCTCATTAAATCAGCTGAACATATAGCCTGCTGGGCAGGGGCAAAGAATGGGGCGGAGGGGGGTAAACTATTGGTGCAAGAAAAAAACATCATGGCAGCTTCCAGAAAGCAGGATAAGACCTGCGTGACTGCGGATGGTCACATACCAGTTGTGCATTAATGGAGTGAACACCCCAACGATTCATGAAGGCGACGGGCGTGTCTTCAGGAGCCTGCATGCAACATGCATGCAGTCAATGAGGCCTGAAATCAACGCAGGCCCCCAGAGCCCTATTCTGCTGCTTGTGGGTGTCCATGAGGAATGTGATGAGATTGTTTCCATGTGCCCAAAGAGGCCAGAGGCAGGACCACAGCAGATTGGGCGCCGTCCTGTCGCGACCCCAGAGGAAGGTCACCGGATGTGGGGCTGGGGGAGGGTCAGGGGCGGGAACGAGATTCTCCGGCTGGGATGCTGGCCGAGGGCCTATGGTAAGTCCCGCAAGGGGGGTGGGGGGGGAGAGGCAAGCAATCGGGAGAGGGGCAAGCATGGGGCAAGCAGCAATCCGCAGTTTTAATGCTCCTCTGGCGTCGCATTCCAGTACGTAAAAAAACTTTCAACTTACCGTTGGATTGGCTGCTGTGCCAATCTGAGAAAACTGAGAGCAGCATGTACAGTGCAGGGGGTGATCAATCTCACAAAAGGGCCTGAAACAGGTGTTCGGCCCTCGATTGGCATAAGCAATGGGCCAGTTTGAGGCGGGCGCCCCAGATGATGACAGGATACCCGAACTAATACGACGAGCGACGCACTTCTGGCGCGGACTAAGTGTGCGCATGTCACACGCCATGTTGGCCCCGACAGTGACCGCTCTCCACCTGGAAAATGGACAGTACGCAATAGTATATAACTCTCACCCCCAGTGTATATAACTCTCACCCCCCCCCCCCCCCCCCGGGTATATAACTCTCACCCCCAGTGTATATAAGTCTCACCCCCCGTGTATATAAGTCTCACCCCCAGTGTATATAAGTCTCACCCCCAGTGTATATAAGTCTCACCCCCAGTGTATATAAGTCTCACCCCCAGTGTATATAACTCTCACCCCCAGTGTATATAACTCTCACCCCAGTGTATATAAGTCTCACCCCCAGTGTATATAAGTCTCCCCCCCCGTGTGTATAACACTCACCCTCAGTATATATAACACTCACCCCCAGTGTATATAAGTCTCACCTCCAGTGTATATAAGTCTCACCCCAGTGTATATAACTCTCACCCCCAGTGTATATAACTCTCACCCCCAGTGTATATAACTCTCACCCCCAGTGTATATAAGTCTCACCCCCTGTGTATATAAGTCTCACCTCCAGTGTATATAAGTCTCACCCCCCGTGTATATAAGTCTCACCCCCCCCGTGTATATAAGTCTCACCCCCCAATGTATATAAGTCTCACCCCCAGTGTATATAAGTCTCACCCCCAGTGTATATAAGTCTCACCCCCAGTGTATATAAGTCTCCCCCCCATGTGTATAACACTCACCCCCAGTATATATAACACTCACCCCCAGTGTATATAAGTCTCACCTCCAGTGTATATAAGTCTCACCCCAGTGTATATAACTCTCACCCCCAGTGTATATAAGTCTCACCCCCAGTGTATATAAGTCTCACCCCCAGTGTATATAAGTCTCACCCCCAGTGTATATAAGTCTCACCCCCAGTATATATAAGTCTCACTCCCTGCTGCCGCCCACCTGACAGCCAGCTGGACTGTCAATTTGGCTGTGGCCGGGAAACCTATTGAAAAAATGTTAAACAGGTGCTACCGTTAAATTCAGCAGCACCTGCGGGAAACCCTTATACCCGGGTTTCCTGCCCGCAAATCCTCCCTTCCCACCTCACAGTTATTATCGGGGCCCGAAGTGTCTGAGCTCATCTGCTGCTGAAACCCTCATCCTGCCTTTCTTACCTCCAGACTCGACTATTCCAACGCTCTCCTGGCCGGCCTCCCAGCTTCCACCCTCCGTAAACTTCAGCTCATCTAAAACTCTGCTGCCCGTGTCCTAACTCACACCAAGTCCAGTTCACCCATCATCCCTGTGCTCGCTGACCTACATTGGCTCTTTTAAGCAACAATTCCTCGTGTTCAAATATCTCCATGGCCTCGCCCCTTCCTATCTCTGTAATTTTCTCCAGAGTTACAACCCTCCAAGAAGCCTCCGTTCCTCCAACTGCAGCCTCTTGAGATCTATCCACTCTCTTTGTCCCAGCATTGACAGTCGTGCCTTCAGCCATCTAGGCTTTTGCTGCCTAACCTCCAGGATTGCCGTGGAGTCTCCAGGGATTAAGGATTAATCTCCTGGACCCTGCTGCGAGCAACATGGGAGAAAAATCATAGCGGCATTTTATATTTTCCTTTATAAGTTACTAAAATATTGGAGACGGAGAAAAGCGCTGTTTGACTGAGTGGGGCAGGAGTTCATGCGATGAAACCTTCAGGAAGACATCCATCCAGAGGTGGCAACCCGTGTCTAACCCCTAAACTCTGGAAATCCCCCCTAAACCACTCGCCCTCTCCACCTCTCGTTCCTAAAGACACTCCTAAAAACCTACTCCTTTGACAAAGTCGCTCGTCCGAATACCTCCGTCTTTATCTTGGCGTCAATTTTTCTCTCCTTTTTTTACACTCCTTTGAATTTAAACCGCATTTTAGAATTTCAAAACAAAAATGAAAAGAGCAGAAAGAGGCCTGAAACAAAACCAGAAAATTCAAAAGAATATTTATTTGAATAAAATCTTTAAAATGGTTCACAGCAGGTCAAGGTGAGAGCGAGAAACGCAGACTGAAACCCATCAAAAGGGGAGAATTTAAAGCTAGTAAGATACTTTGAGTTAATAAAATAAGAGTTCTAAAGTTAAAAACTAAAAAAAATTATACATAAAAGTTTCAAAGTGCGGTTGAAGGTAACTGAGGAGAGAACCAGGCTGGCGGCTGTAAGGGGTGACGCGTGGCTCTGTGCTTAGCCTGGGTGCTAGTGCGAGGTTAGGCCTTGTTGCCTGTTCTGGTCTCCAGCCAGCCGGGTAACACTAGACACCTGTGAGTGGTTCGACCCACTCACCCTTACGGTTCTGACACTGGACTTAGGTGCGAGAGCAATAATGCAGAGAAAACTCAGGTGGACCCGGTTGAATAGTGCGAAATGGAAAATCTTTATTGCATATTATTCAAGATTACGAAATACATGTCATAAGCACAGATTAATGACAGTACAATCTTACACGCAGTTATGTAACTAATTTTAGGGAAACGAGGAGTGCACGACACATCGTAAAAGGGGGCACACATTACAATTATCCTTAAAACTTAAACCCTCCCCTATCAATACCTGTTCTAAACTAGATTTGTAGGATCGAGACTCATGCTCACCACTCGTGATAACTCGGAGAATTCCGAAACTCTGCTCGGATGTTTTTACCGCAGCACCTGACCACCCACGTGTTGATCAGGGGTCTCTGTACCCCACTTGTTTACTCGCTTCTGCTCCGGCTAGCAGGCTGGACCGTCTGCTGTCATGAAGATCTGTGTTGTCCTCGGAGTTCCGACACGACTCGAAAAATAGTCTTCCTGTGCCCTCACACCGATGCGATAAAACTCGAAGAATGGTCTTCCTGTGCCCTCACGCCAGTTTGTAAAACTCAAAGAATGGTCTTCCTGGGCAAGGAAAGTGTTTATTCGACCTACAGGCGCGGTCGGGGCTTACTGACTGTGGCGATACGTATTGTCGTCTTCTTCTCTTCTCATCTCATCTCATCTCATCTCATCTCGGGCCTTCGGTTCCAACACCGTTTACCGACTTCTCGGGATGGTGTGCCCGTTTCAAGGCTTCACAGCCCAGTTCTTCACAGATCTTCGCGGCAAGCCACGAGGTTGATCCTGGCGGATCAGAAAGTTCAATAGTCTTCCAGCAAGTCGAGCAGCAAGAGGCAGAGACAGCAGTCAAGAGTCAGGATCCAAGAATCAAGAGTCAAGAGACAGATGGACGGTTGTACCTTACAGTTATAGTGCTGTAATTCCTCTTTTCCCGCCCAATCTTAATGTCTTTTCTTTTGTCAGGGTTTTGGTGCTCAAACTTCTTGTATAGGGTGATCTCCGTTTAATGGGTTTCGGTGATACTTGTAACTGTCTGAGTACCCGTTAATACTTCTCCAATTGTGTAACCGGTCAGTATTCTCCCTGGAGGGGTTTTGGGGCTTCCAAATGTTTTCTGTAACTACCCGCAAACGGCTCTCTCATCGTAGAGTCGTGGGGATTTTGCATATTAATGTCTTTGGATGGGTTCTTGATCGCTCGGTACAATAGCCCTTATTCGCACCTGGGAGACCGATTCCAGTATTTATGTGTAAAATGCAAACCCATTATGTCTTGTGAATTATCTCAAATGTGCTGAGTCTTGTCCGATCTCGCACAAATGTTTATTGGAACGCCATCTTGTCTGCTTATTGAAAAGTCTAGAACGTTCTGCCACGAGGCGTGGCGGCCATTTTACAGGCTGCTTGTGTCCACTTTGAAAACCTGACAGCATTCTGCTGAAATAAAGCTGTTTGTACGAAACTATATGTCTCCTCCTTATTATATACAATCGCGATAATATTGCGAATTCTACAAGGCCAAGCTGGAATCCAAAGGTCTGAAAACTGCAGCACAGTCATCGCGATTGGGACACCAGCATGAAAAGTTTATGTCAACAGAACACATTGGGGCAGAAACTCATCGCGGGCCGGACGCGGAACTGGCGCAGGCGAATCGGCAGCCTGTGTTACACTCCGCCCAATTTTCAAGCAGACCTGGCAGAGTGTATAAAAGTGCCGCCGATTGCGCGCGTGCCCGTTTGTGCGAACGGTCAAGAAGAATTTCTACCCCCGTCAGGGAGAATTTGTTTTGCCTTTACCGCCTGGCATTTCAACATCACTTGGGCAGAGCGCAGGATGGACGGGAGGATCACAGAGCGCAGGACGGACGGGAGGATCACAGAGCGCAGGATGGACGGGAGGATCACAGAGCGCAGGATGGACGGGAGGATCGCAGAGCGCAGGATGGACGGGAGGATCACAGAGCGCAGGATGGACGGGAGGATCGCAGAGCGCAGGATGGACGGGAGGATCGCAGAGCGCAGGATGGACGGGAGGATCGCAGAGCGCAGGATGGACGGGAGGATCACAGAGCGCAGGATGGACGGGAGGATCACAGAGCGCAGGATGGACGGGAGGATCACAGAGCGCAGGATGGACGGGAGGATCGCAGAGCGCAGGATGGACGGGAGGATCACAGAGCGCAGGATGGACGGGAGGATCGCAGAGCGCAGGATGGACAGGAGGATCACAGAGCGCAGGACGGACGGGAGGATCACAGAGCGCAGGATGGACAGGAGGATCACAGAGCGCAGGATGGACGGGAGGATCGCAGAGCGCAGGATGGACGGGAGGATCACAGAGCGCAGGATGGACGGGAGGATCACAGAGCGCAGGATGGACGGGAGATCACAGAGCGCAGGATGGACGGGAGGATCACAGAGCGCAGGACGGACGGGAGGATCACAGAGCGCAGGATGGACGGGAGATCACAGAGCGCAGGACGGACGGGAGGATCACAGAGCGCAGGATGGACGGGAGATCACAGAGCGCAGGACGGACGGGAGGATCGCATGGTGGTGACGGAACAGGCCTGATTCTCCTTCCTTTGAGATTATTTTTTATTCGTTTATGGGATCTGGGCATCACTGGCAAGGCCAGCATTTATTGCCCATCCCTAATGGCCCTTGAGAAGGTGGTGGTGAGCGGCCGCCTTGAACCGCTGCAGTCCGTGTGGTGAAGGTGCTCCCACAGTGCTGTTAGGGAGGGAGTTCCAGGATTTTGACCCAGCGACGATGAAGGAACGGCCGATATATTTCCAAGTCAGGATGGTGTGTGACTTGTAGGGGAACTTGGAGGTGGTGGTGTTCCCATGCGCCTGCTGCCCTTGTCCTTCTAGGTGGAAGAGGTCGTGGGTTTGGGAGGTGCCAAAAGCCTTGGCGAATTTTTTCACAACGTCAGAAATTTTGGCCAGCTAGTTGACTGGATAAAAGAATCATTTTATACTTTGCTTTGTTAAAAAAAAGCTCATCCATTTCTATAAATGCCTGTTCACAGAGAGTAGAACACAATGATTGAGGATCTGGATGTGTGGCGATGCTTGGCCTTCAGAATATCCCTGGCTGGGCTCTGCTGAGATGATTCTATAAAGGCAGCTTGTCGACACATCAATTTTCCATCATTTCTTGCTGTTGCAAGCAATTGCGGATAAAAGGCCATTCAGAATCCTACAGAGATAATGCAACAGTCAAAGATGGTGGAAAGGCTTTGGGGAGTCAGGAGGTGAGACACTCGCCGCAGAATACCTAGCCTTTGACCTGCTCTTGTTGCCACAGTATTTATGTGGCTGGTCCAGTTAAGTTTCTGGTCAGTGGTGACCCCCAGGATATTGATGGTGGGGGATTAAGCGATGGTAATGCCGTTGAATGTCAAGGGGCGGTGGTTAGACGCTCGCTTTTTTTTGGAGATAGTCATTGCCTGGCACTTGTGTGGCATGAATGTTACCTGCCACTTATCAGCCCAAGCCTGAATGTCATCCAGGTCTTGCTGCATGCGGGCATGGACTGCCTCATTATCTGAGGAGTTGTGAATGGCACTGAACACTGTGCAGTCATCAGCGAACATCCCCATTTCTTACTTTATGTTGGAGGGAAGGTCATTGATGAAGCAGCTGAAGATGGTTGGGCCTAGGACACTGCCCTAAGGAACTCCTGCAGCGATGTCCTGAGGCTGTGATGATTGACCTCCAACCAACACAACCATCTTCCTTTGTGCTAGGTATGACTCCAGCCAGTGGAGAGTTTTCCCCCCGATTCCCATTGACTTCAATTTTACTAGGGCTCCTTGATGCTACACTCAGTCAAATGTTGCCTTGATGTCAAGGGCAGTCGCTCTCACCTCGCCTCTGGAATTTAGCTCTTTTGTCCATTTTTGGACCAAGGCTGTAATGAGGTCTGGAGCCGAGTGGTCCTGGCGGAACCCAAACTGGGCATCAGTGAGCAGGTTATTGGTGAGTAAGTGCTGCTTGATAGCACTGTCGACGACACCTTCCATCACTTTGCTGATGATTGAGTGTAGACTGATGGAGCAGTAATTGGCCGGATTGGATTTGTCCTGCTTTTTGTGGACAGGACATACCTGGGCAGTTTTCCACATTGCTGGATAGATGCCAGTCTTATAGCTGTACTGGAACAGCTTGGCTAGAGGCGCAGATAGTTCTGGAGGACAAGTCTTCAGCACGACAGCCGGGATGTTGTCGGGCCCACAGCCTTTGCTGTATCCAGATTAATGGAAAGAAGTTCTGGCAGGTTCTGTGAGGGATGTGTGGTCCTTCCTGTTAGATTTTCCTTTCTGAGCAGCACTCCAGAAATGCATAATGCCCAGACGATAAAGATGAAAATCTACCCCATTATAAGATCATAAGAATTAGGAGCAGGAGTCGGCCATACGGCCCCTCGAGCCTGCTCCGCCATTCAATAAGATCATGACTGATCTTCGACCTCAACTCCACTTTCCCGCCCGATCCCCATATCCCTTGATTCCCCTAGAGTCCAAAAATCTATCGATCTCTGCCTTGAATATACTCAATAATTCAGCATCCACAGCTCTCTGGGGTAGAGAATTCCAAAGATTCACCACCCTCAGTGAAGAAATTCCTCCTCATCTCAGTCTTAAATGGCCGACCCCTTATCCTGAGACTATACCCCCCAGTTCTAGACACTCCAGCCAGGGGAAACAATCTCTCAGCATCTACCCTGTCAATCCGCCTCAGAATTTTATGTTTCAATGATATCACCTCTCATTCTTCTAAACTCCAGAGAGTATAGGCCTGTTCTACACAATCTCTTCTCATAGGACAATCCCCGAATCCCAGGGATCAATCTAGTAATGTTATAAATGAGGACACAGGAAATTATAACAGAAAAATTTGTAACAGAAAACCTGACAACGTGAAGTCAAGTAATGCAGACAGGAATAACAACAGAAAACGCTGGAAAAACTCAGCAGGCCAGGCAGCATCCGTGGAGAGAGAAAGAGAGTTAACGTTTCAGGTCGATGACCTTTCATCAGAACTGGGAAGAGCCGGCAATCAAATAGATTTAAGGCCAGGGTAAAGCTGGGAAAAGGGGGAGGGGATAAAGGAACAAAGGTGGAGATGAAGAGACATTAAGAGATATGCAAGGCTAGAGGTGGTGTTAATGTGACAGATTAAGGCTGAATGAAGTGTGAAATCCACTGGCAGAATGAAGGACAACTGCCAGCTTCTAGGAGGAAAAAAAAGGTGGGGGGGGACAAATAAAAGGGTGGATAAAATAAAATATAAATGTGATTGGAGCTGAGGTTATGATCTAAAATTGTTGAACTCGATATTGAGTCCAGAGGGCTGTAGCGTGCCTAAACGAAAGATGAGATGCAGACAGGAAGTACACAGAGACCTAAGATTTCAAATATGATTTTCTCACCTTTGGATTCAGTTCAAGCTATTCTTAGTTAAATGCATATTAAAAATAATTTTATCCAAACATCTTTCGTTGATGATCTTACTCAACCACTCGTTCTACTTTTACTTTCTACATTTGTGACTCTTTCTTGCCAGCCTATTCTCAGGTTATTAATATCTCACATCAGATAGATCAAGTTGTGTATTTGAAAGTTCCTGTGTCTGTGACTCACACAGCAATCCTGAAATTACCCTGCTATTACTGCAGTCACAGCGTGTGTGTCCAAAATGATTTGCTTGCTCAAAATTTTATTCAACCTCTTGAATGTTCCTTATGGATTAGAAATTCTAATTTTCAGCTTTTGTTATATTCTTTCATTATTTTCAAAAATATGTAAATGATGTTACATTTTCCAGCCGTTCTCTGTCTATCAGAAGTTTCTAATTCAAACTCTTCACAACCAACTGAAATTTAGGGCCGGATTTTAACCCCGTCCACCCGTTGAGTGCGTCAGGTTACTTACCCGGCGGAAAGCCACCTGGAGCCCCCCATTTCTGATTTTAACAGAGGCTTGTGGACAGGAGGCTAAGTCGCCCGCCCAAAGCCGGCGGGGTCCGAATCAATGTTCCCTTCAAGCTGCGCGGCCGCGGAGCGCTCTCGGGTCCCGCGCAGCCCGTTAAAGGGGCCACGCAGCCCAAAACAATTACAGGGAACCTTGGTCCTAATATTCTAATCACGGTTCAGCAGCAATTTTAACCTTGGCCTGAGCAGTTCAGTTTTTTACTTTCCTTTGTGGGGTCAAGAGGAACTTCTGCCCGAGACTCCCGCCCCCCCCTCCACCCCACCTACCATGAGACCACCCACCTCCCCGGAACTGCCCCCCCCTCCACCCCCACCTACCATGAGACCCCCCCTCCCTTCCACCCACCCCCCTCCACCCCACCTACCATGAGACCCCCCCTCCCCGGAACTGCCCCCCTCCTCCACCCCCATCTACCATGAGACCCCTTCCCCCCCCCCGGAACCACCTCCCCCCCTCCACCCCCCCCCTCCACCCACTCCCCTCCACCCCACCTACCATGAGACCCCCCCCTCCCCGGAACCACCTCCCCCCCCTCCACCCCCCCCTCCCCTCCACCCACCCCCTCCACCCCACCTACCATGAGACCCCCCCCACTCCCCTCCACCCACCCCCCTCCACCCCACCTACCATGAGACGCCCCCGCTCCCCGGACCGCCCCCCCCCCCCTCCCTACAGAGTGCCAGCGCACGGCCTGATTTTCCAGAGGCCGGAAGCTGTTTCCACCCATTCCGGGCCTGTTAATGAGGCCCGGGAGTTTAAAGCGACACAGCCTCGAACTGCGGCATAGGGCTTGTACATAAACTATCACACACCTTACAAGAAAATAATGAAATGTATTTGTACAGCAGCATTTTGTGTGTTTAAAATGTCCTTCGCAACATCCCCCCATTGAGAAACCTGCGCCTCTCTGAGAAATTAGGACTTGAATTCATGGGAACTTTCCAGAATGAAAGAAAGACAGACTTGCATTTCTATAGCGCCTTTCACATCCACCGGACGTCCCAAAGCGCTTCACAGCCAATGAAGTACTTTTTGAAGTGTAGTCACTGTTGTAATGTGGGAAACGCGGCAGCCAATTTGCGCACAGCAAGCTCCCACAAACAGCAATGTGATAATGACCGGATAATCTGTTTTAGTGATGTGGATTGAGGGATAAATATTGGCCCCAGGACACCGGGGATAACTCCTCTGCTCCTCTTCAAAATAGTGCCGTGGGATCTTTTACATCCACCTGAGAGAGCAGACGGGGCCTTGGTTTAACATCTTATCCAAAAGACGAAACCTCCGACAGTGCGGTGCTCCCTCAGTACTGGCCCACTGACAATGCAGCACTCCCTCAGTACTGCACTGGGAGTGTCAGCCTAGATTTTTGTGCTGAAGTCCCGGGAGTGGGACTTGAACCCACAACCTTCTGACTCAGAGGCGAGGGTGCTGCCCACTGAGCCACAGCTGACACGATAGAGAGGGTCAAACCCCGCCCCCCCGTACCCCCATGTCCCCCCGTACCCCCCGTACCCCCGTTCCCCCGTACCCCCCGTACCCCCGTACCCCCCGGTCCCCCGTACCCCCCATGTCCCCCGTACCCCCTGTGTCCCCCCGTGTCCCCCGTACCCCCCGTACCCCCGTTCCCCCCATACCCCCCATGTCCCCCGTACCCCCCATGTCCCCCGTACCCCCTGTGTCCCCCCGTGTCCCCCGTACCCCCCGTACCCCCGTTCCCCCCATACCCCCCATGTCCCCCGTATCCCCCGTACCCCCATGTCCCCCCGTACCCCCATGTCCCCCCGTACCCCCCGGTCCCCCGTACCCCCATGTCCCCCGTACCCCCTGTGTCCCCCCGTGTCCCCCGTACCCCCCGTGTCCCCCATACCCCCCGTGTCCCCGTACCCCCCCATACCCCCCGTGTCCCCCAGCCTGCATCCGTACCGACATCTCCCAGAATTTATTTGATTGGCTCCAAGTTGGCCAGGACTTGCTATTTGTAATTCCCCCCATCTGAATAATGGTCATAGCCTTCAAAAAAAGCAAAATGTTTTAAAAATAACTTGTTCAGTGTATGCCCGTATTGTAGAAGAGCTCCTAGTTGGCAATCTGAAGATTGTTACTGACATTCACTCATTTCTTGATCTTTGATCTTGTGTTTTAGCAGAACTGCTCAATTGATTTTGATGCTTTGTCAGTCGCCATTCGAACAAAGTTTGAATTACTGATTTCATTTACTTAAAAGGTCAAAGTGGTTTGTTTCTCTGAATTAATTAGAAGTGGTGTAATCTTGATGTAGAAGAAATCATTTGTTCCATTGTACGTATCTGCACATTCCTGGGTATTCACTATTAGAAAGAGGGAGAGGAAAACATACAGAGACTGGGAGACAGGCAGATCTTCAAAGAAAGAGGAGAGGGACCACCGGACGTCCCAAAGCGCTTTACAGCCAATGAAGTACTTTTCAAGTGTAGTCACTGTTGTAATGTGGGATACGCGGCAGCCAATTTGTGCACAGCAACATCCCACAAACAGCAATGTGATAATGACCAGATAATCTGTTTTAGTGATGTAGATTGAGGGATAAATATTGGCCAGGACACTGGGGAGAACTCCCCTGCTCTTCTTCGAAATAGTGCCATGGGATCTTTGACATCCACCTGAGAGAGCAGACGGGGCCTCGGTTTAACATCTCACCCAAAGGACGGCACCTCTGACAGTGCGGCGCTCCCTCAGTACTGCCCCTCCGACAGTGCGGCGCTCCCTCAGTACTGCCCCTCTGACAGTGCGGCGCTCCCTCAGTACTGCCCCTCCGACAGTGCAGCACTCCCTCAGTACTGCCCCTCCGACAGTGCGGCGCTCCCTCAGTACTGCCCCTCCGACAGTGCGGCGCTCCCTCAGTACTGCCCCTCCGACAGTGCAGCACTCCCTCAGTACTGCCCCTCCGACAGTGCGGTGCTCCCTCAGTACTGCCCCTCCGACAGTGCAGCACTCCCTCAGTACTGCCCCTCCAACAGTGCAGCGCTCCCTCAGTACTGCCCCTCCGACAGTGCAGCACTCCCTCAGTACTGCCCCTCCGACAGTGCAGCACTCCCTCAGTACTGCCCCTCCAACAGTGCAGCGCTCCCTCAGTACTGCCCCTCCGACAGTGCAGCGCTCCCTCAGTACTGCCCCTCCGACAGTGCAGCACTCCCTCAGTACTACCAGCCTAGATTTTTGTGTTCAAGTCTCATGGACTGGGACTTGAACCCACAACCTTCTGACTCAGAGACGAGGGTGCTACCTACTGAGCTACAGCTGACACATTGCTTGCTTGTTTAGCAACCTTCACATGTTACCTTGGCTCATTCAGCAGCATTCTTAGCTCTGAGTCAGAAGGTAGTGTGCACTCACACACTCAGTACCTGCTATTTCTCCCAGTCACACTGACTTCCCCCCCTTGCTCACACCTGCTGCTTCTTCCTCTTCGAGCGCGCTTTGCTAAGCTGCCTCACACATCTTCACATCCCCTCGACACGACACACACCAATCCACTCCTACTCTTCTTGCAGGAGAAAATGGTGTACAATCGGAGCGAGACCCCAAGAGCAGGTGATGGTACCACCAGCTTGCAAACTTTGACTCCAATGGAGGATGCCATCATCGAGATCATTGGCAAAGGGAGGACATGCAGTGTTGGACATGACAAGGCTGGAGGTCAGGCACAGCAGTGTGGTGGAGCGATTAAAATCGGAGATGCACAAGAGGCAAGAATTAGAGGAGCACAGAGATCTCAGAGGGTTGTAGGACTGGAGGAGGTTACAGAGCGAGGGAGGGCCATTAAACTGGCTTCTCAGCTTTACTTACGTTGGGTCCTGGACAGAAATCTGCTTTCTCCTAGACTGAAGTCCCTTTCTGCACTGGCTTCTGGGCTTTACTGTGACCTCCACCTTCATGGCTACTTTCTACAGAGCCTGTATTCACGGCTGGCCTACCTCTATTCCAACACATGGTCTGCTTCTACAGCCCAATTCCTGCTCCTCCACTAGGAATTTTTCACTCTACGCTGAGCTAACACTGGTCTGGTTCTGCTCATTCTCGTACTGCTCTGAGTTATGCTTCCTTACTGTTGAATGATCTCCACTTTCTTCCTGTGGCCATGGACTCCAATTATCCTGCACAACTCATTTGTCACTCTTCATTGGACTGAGTTGGACCAGTTCCTCAAGCCCTTACTGCTGCTCCCAATCTTGTCTGCTCCTCACTTCCCTACAGCTGTTCCTCAGAACAGTTCCCTCATCTGCCCAGATCTCAGGGACCTACCTATCACCCTCCTCTGGCTCCCTGAACGTCACTGCTCTTGGTCCTCGGGTTTCACTCAGAATACGCCTCGTTCCTCGTACTGATGGAATGGATCCGCTGGTGCACAGTGCTAACACCTGGGGCCACTACACTCTCCTGGCCGACCTCCCACCTTGCACCCTCCGTAAACATCCAAATCTCTGCCGCCCGTGCCCTAACTCGCACCAATCACATTCACCCATCACCCACTGTGCTCGCTGACTTACATTGGCTTCCGGTCTGGCAACGCCTCGATTTTAAAATTCTCTACCTTGTTTCCAAATCCCTCCATGGCCTCGCCCCTCCCTATCTCTGTAATCTCCTTCAGCCCCACAACCTTCCAAGATCTCTGCGCTCCTCTAATTCTGGCCTCTTGCGCATCCCTGATTTTAATTGCTCCACCATTGGTGGCCGTGCCTTCAGCTGCCTGGGCCCTAAACTCTGGAATTCTCTCCCTAAACCTCTCCGCCTCTCTACCTCTCTCTCTCCTCCTTTAAGACGCTCCTTAAAACCTACCTCTTTGACCCTCACCTGGCCTAATATCTCCTTATGTGGCTCTGTGTCAAATTTTGTTCTATAACGCTCCTGTGAAGCGCCTTTTCTGTTTTACTACGTTAAAGGCGCTATATAAAGGCAAGTTGTTGATTTTTTTTTGTTGTACGCACCTCTGCTGGACCCATGGATCAACCTCTGCTGGCTCATGATCAGCTCTCCATTCCTCCTCAGTCCTCTGTTTCCACTGGACGACCTCTGGCAGCGTGTCCACCGATACTCTATTGTCGAACAATTCCTTTATTTCCTCCCTCTCCACAACTCCAAACCTGAACACCATCGATGATCCAAGCTCACTCCACACTGTCTGCAAGTCATCCCACCACAGGTCCGCAGACTTTAACTATGGACTCCCTCATAATGGGCCGAAAATTGATCCCGGGACGCGAGAGTACGCACTGCGTACTCTCGCGTATTCCCACTCCAATTGCCGGTTTTCTGCATGCCCTGCGCATGCGCTGAAAACCGGCAATTGCTCTTCTGAAAAGGGGGCGGGTCCTGGGTGCATCGCGTGCGCGCTACAGGCTGCGCGCACGCTGTGCACTTCATGCTTTGGACGCGCAGGTAAGTAGGGAAGATTTTAGAAATGTAAAAAGGAGGAGTAAGACCCGCTTTTAAGAAGGTAAGTAGTGAATTAAGTATTTTTTTGAATTTTTTTTTACAGGTATATCTTTTTTAGAGACTTTAAAGACAGGTAAGTTTATTTTTATAACTTTTTAAAAGATTTTAAATTTTTTCAAAAATTTAATTTTTTATTTAAAATGGTTAATTTAATTAACTATACTTATTTTATTAATGTGATGGTTTTTTTTTAAATTTAATTGAGGTTTAGCTGTTATTTTGGGGGGGTGTAAGATTCATAGATTTCACAGCAGGTCTGTGAAACTTATGAATGGAAGATGGTGTGCTGCCATTGGCTCTAACTGAGTCACGTGATCCCACAGCTCGCACGAATTCACTACGCCGCTGGGATACGCAAGCCCAGCACAGCTGATGTCTGGAACATCAAGTTCGTGCGAGCTGGATCTGAAAAAGCACAAGCGAGGTGAGACATCGCGGGGAAGGCTTACCCCCGCGGGAACAGAGCGAGATCAATTTCTGGGCCAACGTCTCTTCCCTGTCCTCTGTTTCATGTTGCTCCTAACCTCTGCCATGCCTCTGTAACCTACATTCCCTCTGTGTCCATTTGCATCTTGGCTGCCACTCTGGACCCAGATCAATTATTTCTATCTCTTTTTTACTCTTGTCCTCTCTCAGGCCTTTCTTTCTTGTTCCCTCCCCTTCCTGTCATCCAGTCATGCTACCTTTCATTTCCCCCATTGCAGATACATTGCCCTCAAATCCCTACCTCTCCTACCTCTGTCCCAGGCTTGACTCCCTTGGATAAGCCCACGACTGCCTCTGTGTCTCTCTCGGGACTCTCCACAAGGCCCATTGAGGCACCCAACACTGTCTCCTCATAAGCAGCAAACCCCACTGCCCCATCCTCCTCCCTCGCTGACCTTCCCATTCAGCGCACCTGCTGGGGTTAATCCACACAACCCTGCTTCCTCTCCCATTCACCCCAGGCACCATTGCCCCTCAGAGTCCGGCAACAGATCAACCATCACCACATTCCCTCCTGTATGTCTGTTCATTTGTGAACAAGGCCTTTATTGTGGACGATTACATTAACATCACTGCCCCTTACTAAAGCCGCCCCTTCTGCCAAAGCTTTCCACCACCTGCCCCACTCAAACCACAGCAGTCCTTGTCACCATATCACACCTTGCTTTCTCCCCCACTCTTCTCACTCCTCACCTTGGTCCACCACTAATGCCACTCCTTTAAAATCCGATTCTCCACCAACTGCCCAAGCACCGCCCCGACTTACTCAGCAAGATATCTTCCTTCCTTCCCTCCCTCAGCCTCTACACTGAGTGACTCCTCCTGCTCCTCGGAGATTTCAACCTCCAGCTCAGCTCACTTTGCCCTCTCTCTGAATTCACTGCCCTCCTATCCTCCCGAAACCTCTCACTCCACATAAACTCTCCTACCCATTTGTACAGCCACTACCTTGGTCTTGTCATCTCATGTAGCCTCTCTACACCCATGCTCTCGATCACAGACAAGGCCATCTCCAACCTCCTTGTATCTCTCACCACCCACATTCCCCTATCCACTTCCAACACCACTTCCTTCTGTGTCTGCCCCGGAAAAAAAATTCTTCCGCAAATCACTTACAATTGCACTTCCACTGTCAGCCACCAGCCTTTGGCCCCCCATTTGCCACAATACTTCTGTCAATCTGCTCAGCTACTCTCACCTTGTCCCCATCAGTGTGTTGAAAGGTAGGCTTAGTAGACTATTTCTGTGTCATCTACTTTGGTGAGCTAGTACAGCTCTTCTCTTTTACATTAAACAGTCCTCTGTAGTGTGTTTCTAGTCCAGAATCTATCTCTCCAAGGCCCTACGACAGAGGTCCACTGGCATGAAGCTGCTCTGTCAACCTTAGTTCAAACAGCCTTCAGCCTGCTGTAAACAAAACAGTTCTTCTCCTTTGAGGGATGCAGTGACTTTTCAATAATCCATTTGCTCGCATTAGATTTCAGGCAGCTAGTTCTATGATTTTAACTCAGCTGAACCTTTCTGATTCCACAGACGGGCAAGGTGCAAATAAATAGAATTGATAACAGAAGCAGTTAAGAATATTTTGGCTTCACTTAAACTTTCTGATTTCAAAATTAGCCTAACTAAAGAATAGAGTCTCGATGAATAGCGTGACTACAAAAAAAAGCTTTAAGTACCTTGCTAGATCAGGCGGGTGATGGCTGAGAGGAGAGACCAGGCCTGTCCACCTTCCCCTCGGATCCGGGCACAGAGCCTGGTGGACACTTGTTCCTTGTAGGTACCAAATTGGGCAACTCCTTCTGCTGCCACTCGGCGTCAAATCAGTCTCTCCTTTAGGACCTCTCAGCTCTTCTTGTTCTAGTCTTTAACAGCTCGCAATCGGTACTGATACCGTGGATTCAAACTTCATACGATGCCCATCATTTTGGGTCAGTGTTAAGAAAAAGAAAGGAATTGCATTTAAAGGCACCTTTTATGCCCTCGTGATGTCCCAAAGCAATTCACATTATCTTTGAAGTGTAGTCATTGTTATAATATAGGCAATTGCAGCAGCCAATCTGCCCACAGCAAGCTCCCACAAACAGCAATGTGATAAAGACCAGATCATTTGTTTTAGTGATGTTGGTTGAGGGATGAATATTAGCCCCAGGACACCTATCCTATTCTACTTTGAATAGTGTCATGGGCTCGAGTGCATCCACCCATCAGAGGGTTATGAATCTTTGGAATTCTCTACCCCAAAGGGCTGTGGATGCTGAATCGTTGAGTATATTCAAGACAGAGATCGATAGATTTTGGACTCGAAGGGATATGGAGATCGGGCAGGAACGTGGTGATGAGGTCGATGATCAGCCACGGTCTTATTGAAATGCGGAGCAGGCTCGAGGGGCCAAATGGCCGACTCCTGCTCCTAATTTTTATGTTCACCTGAACAGGCGTAAAGGGCCTGTGTTTAATGTCTCATTAAATGACACCTCCAACAGCATAGCACTCCCTCTGTACTGCACTGGGTGTGTCAGCCTAGATTTTTGTGCTCAAGTCTCTGGAGTGGGACTGGAACCCACAACCTTCTGACTCAGAGGCGAGGGTGCTGCCCGCTGAGCCATGGATGACAGGTAAACATCACTCAACTGGCTGGCTTGAGGACAGCACTGAGATTTGTCCTTGATAAAATTCTTCCCATTTGCATTTAAATAGCACCTTTCACGACCACCGGATGTCCCAAAGCGCTTTACAGCCAATGAAGTACTTTTTGAAGTGTAGTCACTGTTGTAATGTAGGAAACACGGCAGCCAATTTGCGCACAGCAAGCTCCCACAAACAGCAATGTGACAATGACCAGATAATCTGTTTTAGTGATGTTGATTGAGGGATAAATATTGGCCCCAGGACACCGGGGAGAACTCCCCTGCTCTTCTTCGAAATAGTGCCGTGGGATCTTTTACGTCCACCTGAGAGACCTGAGAATTACAATAGGTTTTATAATGAAAATGTTTCTGATTTTGGTGCACACAATGCACGGTGGAAATCTTCACCGCCCACATATAAAGCAATGCTACTATTGCAGGTGCCTATTTTGGTCAAGGCTGTGGA
Source organism: Squalus acanthias (assembly GCA_030390025.1). Classification (NCBI taxonomy): domain Eukaryota; kingdom Metazoa; phylum Chordata; class Chondrichthyes; order Squaliformes; family Squalidae; genus Squalus; species Squalus acanthias. The sequence continues at coordinate 1,016,246 of CM059428.1, read as the reverse complement.
GAAACAAGTACAGCACCGTGATGTGACGCTGTGCGTTAAATATTTCAAATGCAGGAGAAACAGTTCCACTTAAACAATAAAAATCACTCGACTCTGGTACTTAAGTGTCGGAATTGTAAATTTGAATGATCTGCATTTTTTTCTGTCTCTCCTGTGAAACAATGACTTCATTAGAAATAATCTAATCAAATTCATCTCTGGTCTGCTAACCAGCAGTCTGTAGATTGAATGGCGTATCATGTATCTCTGTAGAATCTGAACACAGCTCACTAAGAGATTCCTAATTATTGCCGTATTAAATGGCAATGTGCTTAAAATTTGAGCGTTGTGCAGCATACAATGAATCCTTTGAAAGAATAATGAAAATCGAGTCATTATAATCTATCAGTGTTATGGTAAATGGCAGAACAATTTGCTCGCGACACAAGAATATGCCTTTTAGCAAACGTGCCTGAAGAATGTCGAGAAACCAACGGGCACAGGACTCGACATTTTCCCTGACGAATGCGCGACGCTTAACTTGTGTCAGTTTAAAAAATAGTTCAGACAGGATTTAAATTGTCGGTGAATGAATAGATGAAAGCAGCAGAATCATCTGTTTCCTGAACAAAGTAATTGGTTACAATTTGTCTGGTACCATGTAAATGGGATTAGAGTTATGCAGATAAAAATGTATCAATGGGGGCGATTTTCCCAGCCCTGGGGAGGCGGGACTGCCGGGAAAATGGCAGAAACTGGGAGCGGGTACCGACCCCGCCCCCCAACCCGCCTCCGTGCCATCTTCCCGGGAGGCGGGTCCCCGTCTCCTCGAGGCGGGAAGGGGATTACAGCCACTTAACTGCCAGTTAAGTTAACAGGTAGTTAACAGGCAGTTAAGAGGATTATCCCCATTTTTCCAGCAGAGGTGCGGGCTTCCCGACGTCGGGAAACCCCGCCAGGGTCAGCGAGGCGAGCAGTGGGTGTGCGGGGGTCGGCGGGGTCGAAAAGTGCGCTGTGGAGGTGAGTGATGGGTGCAAGTGTGGAGAGGTAAGTATGTGAGGTGAGTGAAAAAGTCTTAGAAAAAGTTTCCTTACCTTTGTTTCTTCCTGCAGGCTTCAATCGTTGGGGATCCAGAGGCTCTGGCATCTCCACGGCAGAGATGACAGAATGGCTGCTGCATTCTCTGATCTGATTTGAATACAAGAACTCACCAAACAACAGAGAATGTCAGTGTTTGACAGCTTCTCAAAGCTGTCAAACGATGACAATTCATCTGTCAAAAAGCTGACGTTCTCTGTCACCGGCTTTCTCTTAATTGGCCTGCTAAACCCGCTGGGCGGGCTTAACAAGGTCAATCAAGGGAAAATAGTGTGGGTTGGCCGGACATCAATGGAGGCGGGACTAAAACCCGACAAGCAGCAGTCCCGCCTCCATCTCGTCCCCATTGATAAAATCACCCCCTTAGTTTCTGTAGGGTACATGCCTAGAAATTCGATCGCGTGCGTTCACTTTACGGACGTAAGCGTCCATTGTGGCGGGTGACATTCCGCGGCTGAAATACGCCACTCACCATATTGGATCGAGGCCATCTGTAGGTGTCCAGAGCGGGTGCTGGAAGTATTAATAACCCTTATAAATAAGGGTCTTACCACTGTTCTATGACCCTTTTGTGAAATTGGGCTGTCCCAGAGCCTGAGTCACCCCGTGATAATCTTGCTCAGCAAATCATGAAGCTAGCAAACTGCAAGGACCCTTCGGCAGCGCGATTTAAAGGGCTCATCCACTCCATACAGCTTAGTTGTCTGATTGTCCTTTTGGGTTGCTGATTAACTTTTAGGCATTTCCTGCCTTATAAAAGTGAATTCTAACCTCTGAGAACAACCCCTTGCTGGTGCTGTACTGCTTTTGTCTGCCTTCGAAACAGTTTTATTGCAGTCATGGGTGGTCTGGTAGGTCTGCCTTTGTGGCTGGAGGACGAGGGGGCAGTGAGAAGACAGGAGAGAGCAGGAGCAGCTGGGAGAAGGAGAGCACTGTGCAGGAGGCCACACCCGCAATGGAGCTTCTCCTACCTCAACGTCACTGAGGAACAACATGCCAGGCATTTGCGTTTCACCAAGGGGGCTCTCACCGTGCTGTATCACTTGCTGCCGCCACAACTCGAGCCTCGTACACGTGGCTGTCAAGGTCACCGTGGCCTCTAACTTTTACGCAACCGGCTCGATCCAGGTTACAGCAGCTGACATCAGCGACATCTCCCAGTTTGTTGTGCACCGCTGTATCAGGGAGGTCACTGAGGCCCTCAAAACCAGCAGGACCTCCTACATCACCTTCCCAATGGACAGAGCGAAGCACGACAAGAGAGCGCTGGGCTTCTTCCACATTGCAGGGTGCAAGGTGCCAGAGACCTCATCCACGTTGCCTTGCATGCTCCCCATCACCATCCTGGCATTCTTCTGAATGGAGAGGGATTACCCTCCCTCAGTGTTTGCGACCACGGGCAGTGCATCATGCAAGCCTATGCCCAGTATCCTGGCAGCAGTCATGACTCTTTTATCCTGCCCCAGTCCTCCGTGCCATCTTTATTCGAACCAGGCTGTCGAGCTGATCACTGGGGATGAGGGATATCCGCTCTGGACATGGCTCGTGATTCCGCCGCAAAGATGGCCTACAACGAGAGCCATGCCACCACAAAACGTGATTGAGCAAACAATCGGCGTGCTCAAGCAACGCTTCTGCTGCCTGGACCGTTCTGGAGGAGCTTTGCAGGTCAGCCCTGACAGTGTTTCCAAATCTGTGGTGATCTGCTGCATAGTGTTGTGATGATGAAGGACCAGCCCTTCCCACAAGCTGGGCAGCAAGAAGTGGAGGAAGAGCAGGGGCAGCATCATCGACCACCAATTCCCCGAGCTGTCAGCGAGCAACTCCGACATCAGCACTTCACCTGAACCATCTCTCCCATCCTCAATACACCAGCAGTCCCACAATTCTTAACACCACTGACCTCATGAGCACCGTCCGATCACCTTCCTTCAGTCCAGCCTCATGGGTTAATATTTAACAGGAATAATTAAGAATTGTCCTTGTGCAACCCCTTAGTGCCTGTCTTGTGTGTTTGTTTACCTATCCTAGTGCTCCTACAAAGTGTATCCCTAATGGTTACAGCTCGGAGGGTGACAGGCTGCGGCATTTCCATTTCAGGTGGCCATGGTGGGTGGCCTCAAGCCACTCTGGGGCTGCGGACTGCAGCATCTTGGCCCAGGCCGGAGCAGTCAGGCCCAGCTGGCCGTATGGCACCAACATGGCAGCTGGAGGCGAGGGTCGCGGGGAGCAGGCAGGCGGTCATCCTGAGAGAGGACAGCAGGTGCCTCTTACCTGGAGCCAAGGCCACTCTCCTGGAACGGCGCTTCAGCACTCCTGTGGCTCTGTGCAAGGAGAGTGCAGAAGCAATGTGATGCATGTGAAAGCCCCGGTTAACACAGGCCCCCCAAGGCCAAGACCGGCACTGCCACAGCGGTCTGCACTGGAGTCTGCCATTATGGCCATGCCAGTACCATCTGCACACCACAGTTACATCGGTCACAGGCACACTAAAGCATCTCTTATGACTGCTTACACTGGTGCTGTGTAGATTTTGGGGTTAATATTCTTTGTGGTCTCAATGTAGTAAATAACACTGAGAGATTCAGAGAGGAAGGTGAATAAATATATACGGGTGAATTTCCTTGGGGCACCTCCCGCTCCCGCAGTGTAAATTCGACGCAAGTTATGTGGAAACCTGTTTACGTGTGTAAATGGAGTTTGTGCCGAACTTTTACCAAAGTTCGCGGCGGAGCGGGAGAAGCACTCAGGAAATTCACGGCTAAGACAGTCGCTTACCTTTAGCTGGCCTGTTTCTCCTTTTAACTATGAGTTGCTGAGCAGATTATCTGTGTCCCCAAGAGACTAGCTTTCAGTGCAAGACCAAGGGCGCTCCTGCTAACTCTATTCAAATGAGCTAACCCGAGAAAATTAAAGTTAATAGATCAGAGAAAAGGAATTAACACCCCTAGAAAATTGTGGGCTGTGAGAGTCATAGAAATTTACAGCACAGAAGGAGGCCATTCGGCCCATCGTGTCTGTGCGGCTGAAAGAGCTATCCACCCTAATCCCACTTTCCTGCTGCTGGTCTAGTACGCGGTACTCTAGCTGTGGCCTAACTAGTGTTTTATACAGTTCAAGCATAACCTCCCTGCCCTTATATTCTATGTCTCGGCTAATAAAGGGAAGCATTCCGTATGCCTTCTTAACCGCCTTATCTACCTGTCTTGCTACCTTCAGAGATCTGTGGACGTGCACTCCAAGGTCCTTCTGTTCCTCTACACCTCTCAGTGTCCTACCATTTATTGTGTATTCCCTTGCCTTGTTAGCCCTCCCCAAATGCATTACCTCACACTTCTCCTGATTGAATTCCATTTGCCACTTTTCTGCCCACCTGACCAGTCCATTGACATCTTCCTGCAGTCTACTACAGTTTTCTTCTTCACTATCAACCACATGGCCAATTTTTGTATCATCTGCAAACTTCTTAATCATTCCCCCTACATTGAAGTCTATAAGCTCAGTAGACATTTGGCCAGTTTTATAGCGAGCCATCCTTGCCTCCACTCTGCTGGGACCACTTCCTAAGTCTGGACTCCTCCACGGTCATCAGTGTTGGTTCTAAAATTGAAATGCCACCGTGGAGTTTAAGAGACAACAGGAATTAAGGGTCAAGTTAAATAGCAATTGATCTGAGAAAATAAGTTTGCTTGTTTTAAGCTGGTTGTAGATGGTAATAGGAATGAAACGCAGCAAGAGAATGCTAGAATTTATGAACTTGCGTCATCCTGCACATTATTATATAAGGTTATTCTCCCTGGCTGTGCTTCCAATGGGGAGCCACATCCCCAGGGGGCAAAGTCAGAATATCGCCCCTTCTCTGCAGCGACCCATAGACAGTGGCTAGCTCATATTATTTTAATTAACCAAAGCCAAGTTCAGTCTTAACTGCAGACATTTCCTGAACTAATCTGAATTGTTCACCAAAAAACATTTTTTTTTATTCGTTTCTGGGATGTGGGCGTCGCTGGCAAGGCCAGCATTTATTGCCCATCCCTAGTTGCCCTTGAGAAGGTGGTGGTGAGCGGCCGCCTTGAACCGCTGCAGTCCGTGTGGTGAAGGTGCTCCCACTGTGCTGTTAGGGAGGGAGTTCCAGGATTTTGACCCAGCGACGATGAAGGAGCGGCCGATATACTTCCAAGTCAGGATGGTGTGTGACTTGGAGGGGAATTTGGAGGTGGTGGTGTTCCCATGCGCCTGCTGCTCTTGTCCTTCTAGGTGGAAGAGGTCGCGGGTTTGGGAGGTGCTGCCGAAGAAGCCTTGGCGAGTTGCTGCAGTGCATCTTGTAGATGGTACACACTGCAGCCACGGTGCGCCGGTGGTGGAGGGAGTGAATGTTTAAGGTGGTAGATGGGGTGCCAATCAAGCGGGCTGCTTTGTCCTGGATGGTGTCGAGCTTCTTGAGTGTTGTTGGAGCTGCACTCATCCAGGCAAGTGGAGAGTATTCCACACTCATGTAATTAGTATCACTGCATGACGCTTAATGCACCAATGCAGAGATTCAATGAGGTGTAATGATAATTACTCTGTACTGAAACAGCTCACATAGCTACCCAGTGAGAAGAGAATGTGGCTGGTGTGAAGGGAGCAAGGAGGAGGCGACTGTGTGATTGGAATGAGAATGAGAGGCAGTGTAGATTGGTTGATTCTGGAAGTCATGGAGGGAAGGGAATAGTTGAGAGTGCAGTGGGAGGGAGTAAGGAACTGAATATCCAGCCCTGCGTATAACGGGCGGCTGATCCCATCAATTTCAGTTGGATTTAAACCTGTTTTTAATTTTGAAAGGACACTGTTGGAGCTGTCTGCATCATCCCATTGCTTTTAACACTGTGCAGAGCAAGGGTAGCGTGTCCTTGCACTGTTTCGAATGAAGTGTGTTAGGAAAGCATAGTAGAAAGGTTAAAGTCTGTATACCGTGGATTATATCAGAAGCAGATAGCAGCTGGGGGCAAACAACAGGGAAGAGTCCACCTGCCAGCTGGCACTCTGCCACAAGTGACATTAACACATCATTCCCGGGAAAACAAATTGAATTGCTGAGGTAAAGGTGAAGAAATTTCCTTGTAGAAATGAGAAGTGTCTTTCTCTTTCTGTGTTATCTGTGATTAAAAGATTGTTGGGCACTGACAAGTTAGACCAACGTCCAAATGAATTTCAATGGATTGGCCCGAAGGACAGTCAGCATGGATTTGTTAAGGGAAGGTCATGTCTGACTAACTTGATCGAACTTTTTGAGGAGGTAACAAGGAGGGTCGATGAGGGTAGTGCATTTGATGTAGTCTACATGGATTTTAGCAAGGCTTTTGACAAGTTCCCACATGGAAGACTGGTCAGGAAAGTAAAAGCCCATGGGATCCAAGGCAAAGTGGCAAGTTGGATCCAAAATTGGCTCAGTGGCAGGAAGCAAAGGGTAATGGTGATTAGAAGGCAGTTTCCAGTGGGATTCGGCAGGGCTCAGTACTGGGTCCTCTGCTTTTTGTGGTATATATCAATGATTTATACTTCAATGTAGGGGGCATGATTGGAAAGTTTGCAGATGATACAAAAATTGGCTGAGTGGTTGATAGTGAGGAAGAAAGCTGTAGACTGTAGGAAGATATCAATGGACTGGTCAGGAAAAATGGCAAAAGGAATTCAATCTGGAGAAGTGTGAGGTAATACATTTGGGGAGGGCTAACAAGACAAATGAATACACAATAAATGGCAGGATACTGAGTAGTGTAGAGGAACAGAGGGACCTTGGAGTGCATGTCCACAGATCCCTGAAGGTAGCAGGACAGGTAGATAAGGTGGTTAAGAAGGCATACGGGATACTTTCCTTTATTAGCCGAGGCATAGAATATAAGAGCAGGGAGGTTATGCTTGAACTGTATAAAACACTAGTTAGGCCGCAGCTAGAATACTGCGTACAGTTCTGGTCACCACATTACAGGGAAGATGTGATAGCACTAGAGAGGGTGCAGAGGAGATTTACGAGGATGTTGCTAGGTCTGGTGAATTTTAGCTATGAGGAAAGATTAGATCGGCTGGGGTTGTTTTCTTTGGAACAGAGGAGACTGAGGGGAGATTTAATTGCGGTGTATAAAATTATGAGGAGCCTAGATAAAATGGATAGGAAGCACCTATTTCCTTTAGCAGAGAGGTCAATAACCAGGGGCATAGATTTAAAGTAATTGGTAGAAGGATTAGAGGAGAGTTGAGGAGAACTTTTTTCACCCAGAGGGTGGTGGGGGTCTGGAACTCACTGCCTGAAAGGGTGGTAGAGGCAGAAACCCTCATCACATTTAAAAAGTACTTGGATATGCACTTGAAGTGCCGTAACCGACAGGGCTACGGACCAAGAGCTGGAAAGTGGGATTAGGCTGGAGAGCTCTTTGTCGGCCGGAGCAGACATGATGGGCCGAATGGCCTCCTTGAGTGCTGTAAATTTCTAGTATTTCTATGAATTTGGAGAGAGAGTCAGGATCAAAAGGATTGACAAAGGTTACATCTATACCCAGAGAAAAACAGGATAATTATGTTGTTTTCTCTGTCTGTCTACTGCGTAAAGACATTGTATGTGTCCGGACTTAGAACATAGAACATAGAACAGTACAGCACAGTACAGGCCCTTCGGCCCTCGATGTTGTGCCGAGCATTGTCTGAGACCAAGATCAAGCTATCACATTCCCTATCACTCTGGTGTGCTCCATGTGCTTATCCAATAACCGCTTGAAAGTTCCTAAAGTGTCCGACTCCACTATCACAGCAGGCAGTCCATTCCACACACCAACCACTCTCTGAGTAAAGAATCTACCTCGGACATCCCTTCTATATCTCCCCCCATGCACCTTATAGTTATGCCCCCTTGTAACAGCTGCCTCTACCCGAGGAAATAGTCTCTGAACATCCACTCTATCTATCCCCCTCATCATCTTATAAACCTCTATTAAGTCGCCTCTCATCCTCCTCCGCTCTAAAGAGAAAAGCCCCAACTCCCTCAATCTTTCCTCATAAGACCTCCCCCCCAAACCAGGCAGCATCCTGGTAAATCTCCTTTGCACTCTTTCCAATGCTTCCACGTCCTTCCTATAGTGAGGTGACCAGAACTGCACACAATATTCCAAATGTGGTCTCACCAAGGTCCTGTACAGTTGCAGCATAACCTCACGGTTCTTAAACTCAAACCCTCTGTTAATAAACGCCAACACACCATAGGCCTTCTTTACTGCTCTATCCACTTGAGTGCCAACCTTCAGAGATCTGTGGATATGAACCCCCAGATCCCTCTGCTCCTCCACGTTCCTCAGAACCCTGCCGTTGACCCTGTAATCCTTATTCAAATTTGCCCTACCAAAATGAATCACCTCGCACTTATCAGGGTTAAATTCCATCTGCCATTTTTCGGCCCAGCTCTGCATCCTATCAATGTCTCTTTGCAGCCTACAACTGCCCTCCACCTCATCCACTGCTCCACCAATCTTGGTGTCATCAGCAAATTTACTGATCCACCCTTCAGTCCCCTCCTCCAAGTCATTGATAAAAATCACAAACAGCAAAGGACCCAGCACCGACCCCTGTGGCACACCGCTGGTAACTGGTCTTCAGTCCGAAAATGTTCCATCCACCACCACCCTCTGCCTTCTATGAGATATGATGCGGAGATGCCGGTGTTGGACTGGGGTGGACAAAATTGAGAGGTCGCACAACACCAGGTTATAGTCCAACAGTTTTATTTGAAATCACAAGCTTTCGGAACTATCGCTCCTTCCTCAGGTGAAGAAGGAGCGATAGTTCCGAAAGCTTGTGATTTCAAATAAAACTGTTGGACTATAACCTGGTGTTGTGCGACCTCTCAATTCTATGAGATAGCCAGTTACTTATCCAATCGGCCAAATTTCCCTCTATCCCACAACTCCTTACTTTCTTCATGAGACGACCATGGGGAACCTTATCAAACGCCTTACTAAAATCCATGTATACGACATCAACTGCTCTACCTTCATCTACACACTTAGTTACCTCCTCAAAGAATTCAATCAAATTTGTTAGGCAAGACTTACCCTTCACGAATCCGTGTTGACTATCCCTGATTAAGTTGCCCCTTTCCAAATGGTCATAAATCCTATCCCTCAGGACCTTTTCCATTATCTTACCAACCAAAGAAGTAAGACTAACCGGCCTATAATAACTTGGTTGAATACAAAGGGAGAGAAATTCATTATAGCCCCATTTGGGGCGCTAAAACTTTAAAAGTTGAGAAAATTAGTGCCAGGCATTAATGCTTCTAAACTTTAAAAAAAATTCGGTTTTGTGCTCCAGGAAGGACGTGGAATGTTAAATCAAGCCCCCGACTTCCCCTTGGAGCGCAATCGGCAGCAGGCGGGGCGGAGACTCCAGCAGGTGGGGCGGAGACTCCAGCAGGCGGGGCGGAGACTCCAGCAGCGTTGCACACTGGGCCGGGCAGCGTCGCCGCGTTCGAAGACTCCTCCCCTCCCTTAAAGGGAAGGCCATCACTGCAGGCTCTGCAATATATAAAGTACCTAGCTGGACCACCAAGGCAGTCGTGATCCTGCGCGATCAGCCCAGCGCTCAAGCAGAGAGCCGGGCTCATCGATCGCGGTCAGGAACCCGCGAAAAAAACTACAACAAGAAAGGTAAGTTTTTTACGTACCTCGGCCACCTCGCCTTTAATCATCGCCCCCGAAGCGCCCGCCCGATGCATGTCTCCTGCAGCTGTCGGTGTTTTCGACCGGCGCTGCTGCAGGGGGCAGAAGTCAATTTCGGGTCCGGGGCACTACCGGGGCGATGCGCACGGTGATGGTGTCATGATCTCCGGGCGAAGGAGAACGGGGCGCAACGCTATAGCGCCGCCGCAAAACCCCTGCCAAATATGGCGGGAGTCAACGGCAGCGCCACGCCCGGTCGCAAAGCCATTTGTGCCCCGTTAGCGCCCCCAGGGGGTGCTAATGGGAGACGCAAAGACACCCAATTTTGCCCCCCAAGCCTTTCCACCATCTACAAGGCACAAGTAAGGAGGGTGGTGGAATACTCGCCACTTGCCTGGATCAGTGCAGCTCCAACAACACTCAAGAAGCTCGACACCATCCAGGACAAAGCAGCCTGCTTGATTTAGAAACAGTGTTAACGTTTCAGGTCAATGACCTTTCATCATTCATCAGAATGATCATACTGCTCTTTAATTCTCAGGTTGAATATTAGGGTCCTCCAGGACTAATACTGTAGTCCGTCTCTGTCCCACTCACCCACTGCAGTATGACGGGGGAGCAGACAAGTGAGCGATTTACGTTTGTTTGGAAAATTTGAATGTTGACTGTCTGTTCTGAGAACACGGTTCAACTCATTGACTAGTTCATCTGCTCCACTCATTGTTTACATATTTGTTTAATATATATCTTAGGTTTGTCTGCCTGATAGCCTTTGCTCTGCACTAAGCACTTCCAGTTATTCTTATTTAATTAACGCTCTTGGGCTTTAGATAGAAATCACAGTTTGCCTGGGATTATCAATGACCACAATTCATTCAATGTCACTTCGTGCAATAAATGCCGGCCTTGCCAGCGACACCCACATCCCATGAATGAATTTAATAAAACTGCTCGGTGTAACTAATTGTTTTAAAGGAAACTCTGGGAAAAGAAAGAAAGACTTGCATTTCTATAGCGCCTTTCACGACCACCGGACATCCCAAAGCGCTTTACAGCCAATGAAGTACTTTTTGAAGTGTAGTCAATGTTGTAATGTAGGAAACACAGCAGCCAATTTGCGCACAGCAAGCTCCCACAAACAGCAATGTGATAATGACCAGATAATCTGTTTTTGTGATGTTGATTGAGGGATAAATATTGGTCAGGACACTGGGGAGAACTCTCCTGCTCTTCTTCAAGATAGTGCCAGGGGATCTTTTACATCCACCTGAGAGGGCAGACGGGGCCTCGGTTTAACGTCTCATCTGAAAGACGGCACCTCCGACAGTGCAGCGCTCCCTCAGTACTGTCCCTCTGAAAGTGCAGCGCTCCCTCAGTACTGACCCTCCGACAGTGCGGCGCTCCCTCAGTACTGTCCCTCTGACAGTGCGGCGCTCCCTCAGTACTGCCCCTCCGACAGTGCGGCGCTCCCTCAGTACTGTCCCTCTGACAGTGCGGCGCTCCCTCAGTACTGTCCCTCCGACAGTGCGGCGCTCCCTCAGTACTGCCCCTCCGACAGTGCGGCGCTCCCTCAGTACTGCCCCTCCAACAGTGCGGCGCTCCCTCAGTATTGCCCCTCCGACAGTGCGGCGCTCCCTCAGTACTGCCCCTCCGACAGTGCGGCGCTCCCTCAGTACTGCCCCTCCGACAGTGCAGCACTCGCTCAGTACTGCCCCTCCGACAGTGCAGCACTCGCTCAGTACTGCCCCTCCGACAGTGCAGCGCTCCCTCAGTACTGCCCCTCTGACAGTGCGGCACTCCCTCAGTACTGCCCCTCCGACAGTGCAGCACTCCCTCAGTACTGCCCCTCCGACAGTGCAGCACTCCCTCAGTACTGCCCCTCCGACAGCGCGGTGCTCTCTCAGTACTGCCCCTCTGACAGTGCGGCGCTCCCTCAGTACTGCCCCTCCGACAGTGCGGCGCTCTCTCAGTACTGCCCCTCTGACAGTGCGGCGCTCCCTCAGTACTGCCCCTCCGACAGTGCGGCGCTCCCTCAGTACTGCCCCTCCGAAAGTGCGGCGCTCCCTCAGTACTGCCCCTCCGACAGTGCGGCGCTCCCTCAGTACTGCCCCTCCGACAGTGCGGCGCTCCCTCAGTACTGCCCCTCCGACAGTGCGGCGCTCCCTCAGTACTGCCCCTCCGACAGTGCGGTGCTCCCTCAGTACTGCCCCTCCGACAGTGCGGCGCTCCCTCAGTACTGCCCCTCCGACAGTGCGGCGCTCCCTCAGTACTGCCCCTCCGACAGTGCGGCCCTCCCTCAGTACTGCCCCTCCGACAGTGCGGCACTCTCTCAGCACTGCCCCTCCGACAGTGCGGCGCTCCCTCAGTACTGCCCCTCCGACAGTGCGGCGCTCCCTCAGTACTGCCCCTCCGACAGTGCGGCGCTCCCTCAGTACTGCCCCTCCGACAGTGCGGTGCTCCCTCAGTACTGCCCCTCCGACAGTGCGGCGCTCCCTCAGTACTGCCCCTCCGACAGTGCGGCACTCCCTCAGTACTGCCCCTCCGACAGTGCGGCGCTCCCTCAGTACTGCCCCTCCGACAGTGCGGCACTCCCTCAGTACTGCCCCTCCGACAGTGCGGCACTCCCTCAGTACTGCCCCTCCGACAGTGCGGCACTCTCTCAGCACTGCCCCTCCGACAGTGCGGCGCTCCCTCAGTACTGCCCCTCCGACAGTGCGGCGCTCCCTCAGTACTGCCCCTCCGACAGTGCGGCGCTCCCTCAGTACTGCCCCTCCGACAGTGCGGCGCTCCCTCAGTACTGCCCCTCCGACAGTGCGGCACTCCCTCAGTACTGCCCCTCCGACAGTGCGGCGCTCCCTCAGTACTGCCCCTCCGACAGTGCGGCACTCCCTCAGTACTGCCCCTCCGACAGTGCGGCACTCCCTCAGTACTGCCCCCCCGACAGTGCGGCACTCTCTCAGCACTGCCCCTCCGACAGTGCGGCGCTCCCTCAGCACTGCCCCTCCGACAGTGCGGCGCTCCCTCAGTACTGATCCTCCGACAGTGCGGCGCTCCCTCAGTACTGATCCTCCGACAGTGCGGCGCTCCCTCAGTACTGATCCTCCGACAGTGCGGCGCTCCCTCAGTACTGATCCTCCGACAGTGCGGCGCTCCCTCAGTACTGATCCTCCGACAGTGCGGCGCTCCCTCAGTACTGCCCCTCCGACAGTGCGGCGCTCCCTCAGTACTGATCCTCCGACAGTGCGGCACTCCCTCAGTACTGTCCCTCCGACAGTGCGGCGCTCCCTCAGTACTGATCCTCCGACAGTGCGGCGCTCCCTCAGTACCGCCCCTCCGACAGTGCGGCACTCCCTCAGTACTGCACTGGAGTGTCAGATTGGATTTTTGTGCTGAAGCCTCTGGATTGGGACTTGAACCCACGACCTTCTAGACTCAGAGGTGAGGGTGCCACCCAGTGAGCCAGGGCGGAGAAGGAGTGCCATGACCGGTAAGTACATGTCATTGGATATGACCGAGGTAGTGATTTTTGATGGTGATGAGAGTGGGAAGAATTACTTTGAAATATATGACGCTATTGATCATTTCTCCTGAGTCGCCCTTTATTTATTGAGGTAACTCAAGACAATTCCATGGAGCAAGTCTGCTCGCTAACATCGGTGGACTTATAACTGGACTAATTGCAGAGAGACTTCTTTCTCCACTGAGATTTTAATGAAATTCAACAAAATGTCAGATTAAGAAAATGAGATTTCACTCGGATCCTGAAGTCAGATTGATCGCACCGAAATCAATCATAGGAAGTGGGCACACTCCCAGGGGAATACAGAGCCCCAAAGTGGAATCCTGTAAATGGGATTAATTAGAACGTAAATCGGTTATATATTCAATTCAGTCTGTGGGGCACATGTTTCATTGAAAAGGCATTGTAAGTATCTGCAGTACCTGTTCCTCCTGGAGGTGGCCTTGTGATTGGTCCTTGCAACATTAGAGTTAATGGCCCGGAATCTGCGGTCCTGATGCCGGTGAACTGGCAGCGCTCGCTGTCATTCCGCCCTTGAAACTGACCGCAACTTCGGGATTTGGCACAGGCACACGCGAAAATCCTGAAGTTGCGGTCAGTCATTCACTGCTCCGACACTGGCTGTGCTGTTCCCACTCCCCCCCCCACCACCAGCCCCACCCCCAGACAGAGCCGGCAATCAGTGAAATCTCCCAAATCAGGGAAACTGATGAAAACTTCGGCTCTTCCGCGGTAATACCGCTGTTAAATTCCCCATTAAAAGTCAGACCCAAAGGGATTCGGTGTAACTGGGGTTTTAGCAGCGTATTGACGGCTAAACAAAGGTTATGGCCCTGAAAAACTCATTTTAATTATGTGCAGTGTCAAATTTATCCATTTTAATTAAAATTAAAATTTTTAAGAAACTTTTAAAAGCAAAGTGGCATTGCAGGAACATCAATCTCATCATTAACAGGATCCTGACATTGTTAAGTACCAGCGCTAACTTTTTGCAGCGAGTTTAATTCGTTGTAACAGCGAAAATGCAGCAATTTCTTGAAACTCACGGGGGGGGGGTTGAGGGCCAGCTCCTGTTTCCGCGAGGATCACGGTGGAGCAGCGCAAATCGTCCATCAACTTGTGGCAATTTGCAACTCACAGCGTATCTCTTCCTCGCCACAAATTGCTGGATGATTTACACATTAATAACGGTGTGCACAATAAACTCGCCGTTATCTTCCCGCAAAATTCTGGCCCAATACGTTCACTGTTAATCTGAAGAGTCATTCTTGCCAGTACAAAAGTACTGTGCGCGCTCAGGAGAACTCCCCAGTGACTCCCTCCGACCCTTTTACAGTTTTCTTCCAGCTTGGCTCCAATACAGAGCAGGCAGATTTCCAGCCCTATGGCAGCACTCTGCTACGGAGCCGCAGGTTTCCTCGTCAGTCTGCCCATCAGCACCGAGCACTCGACAGCTCGCCCACCCAATGCAGATGAAGCCCGAACTTAAAAATGGTTCAGATCTCACAGGCAGGCAATGCGATCGCTCCATCCACCATGCCTGATATGGAAGATAGTAAAAAATCGTGCCCACCAGGTCTAATAGTGTTCCTGTAAGAACTGATTAATAAGGAACATATTTCTATTCCATGAATTGAAATAGAAATACAGTTCAGAGTTATTAATACAAGTATCTAATGAAATTAAAATTTCATTTTCCAGCACATTTATTTTACTTATAAACGAACAGAACATTTTTTTTATCCGTTCCTGGGATGTGGGCGTCGCTGGCAAGGCCAGCATTTATTGCCCATCCCTAATGGCCCTTGAGAAGGTGGTGGTGAGCCGCCTTCTTGAACCGCTGCAGTCCGTGTGGTGAAGGTGCTCCCACAGTGCTGTTAGGGAGGGAGTTCCAGGATTCTGACCCAGCGACGATGAAGGAACGGCCGATATATTTCCAAGTCAGGATGGTGTGTGACTTGGAGGGGAACTTGGAGGTGGTGGTGTTCCCAGGCGCCTGCTGCCCTTGTCCTTCTAGGTGGAAGAGGTCGTGGGTTTGGGAGGTGCTGTCGCAAAAGCCTTGGCGAATTTTTTCACAACGTCAGAAATTTTGGCCGGCTAGTTGACTGGATAAAAGAATCATTTTATACTTTGCTTTGTTAAAAAAAAACTCATCCATTTCTATAAATGCCTGTTCACAGAGAGTAGAACACAATGATTGAGGATCTGGATGTGTGGCGATGCTTGGCCTTCAGAATATCCCTGGCTGGGCTCTGCTGAGATGCTTCTATAAAGGCAGCTTGTCGACACATCAATTTTCCATCATTTCTTGCTGTTGCAAGCAATTGCGGATAAAAGGCCATTCAGAATCCTACAGAGATAATGCAACAGTCAAAGATTTCTTTAAAACAATAAAGAAATCAATTGTTACGATTGCAACCGTTACACTTCACACCCTGCATGGTCCTTAACAGAGGAACTGTTGGACTGCTTTCTTGTTCCTTTTCGTCTCTTTAGTTTAAATGCCAAATTTCATACACACTCAGTCATAGCAATGTGGAATCAGGACTTTATTGAAACTCCATACTATCCAAAACCCGTGTGAGAGCTCTGTGAGACATCATACTCTCTCGATTCCAGTATCAGCTGCTGAACAATGGTTCACTCACATCTCTTATACCAAATTTCACCTTTGATCACTACATTTCAAGCCTACCACCAATAAACCATCGTACATCAAAGATACATACAAATGGAAACAGAATAACAGCATGAACTAATCTAAAGGCATTACCATAAACACAAGTGACCTGATTTCCATCATAAACTCTTCCCTTTCCCCTAAACACAAGTGACCAACCTGACCGATTGCAGACCGAATGACTCTTACACATTCGACTATTTTACTTTCCTGTGAAGATATCCTTGGCTTTTAGGTCGTAATTTTGCGAGGTATGGATCTTTAATGGAGCCTTGATCGACAGGAGTCCAAGTCAGTGAAATGACTGTTGCTGTGATCCAGACTTCCATTTAGTGAGGCTTGTCTTCAGTCCCCACCACAATCTCCGTTCCCTGGCCACCGACTCCATCCCTCTCCCTGGCAACTCTCTGAGGCTGAACCAGACTCTTCGCAACCTTGGTGTCGTATTTGACCCCGAAATGAGCTTCCGACCACATCTCCGCGCCATCACCAAGACCGCCTATTTCCACCTCCGTAACATCGCCCGTCTCCGCCCTTGCCTCAGCTCATCCGCTGCTGAAACCATCGTCCATGCCTTTGTTACCTCCAGACTTGACTATTCAACACACTCCTGACTGGCCTCCCACATTCCACCCTACGTAAACTTGAAGTCATCCAAAACTCTGCTGCCCGTGTCCTAAACTCGCACCAAGTCCCGTTCACCCATCACCCCTGTGCTCGCTGACCTACATCCCTCCATGGCCTCGCCCCTCCCCATCTCTGTAATCTCCTTTAGTCCCACAACCCCCCCGAGATATCTGCGCTCCTCTAATTCTGCCCTCTTGAGCATCCCTGATTATAATCGCTCCACCATTGGTGGCCATGCCTTCTGTTGCCTGGGCCCTAAGCTCTGGAATTCCCTGCCTAAACCTCTCCACCTCGCTACCTCTCTTTTCTCCTTTAAGACACTCCTTAAAACCTACCTCTCAGGCCAAGCTTTTGGTCACCTGCCCTAATATCTCTTTATGTGTCTCGGTGTTAAATTTTGTTTGGTAACACTCCTGTGAAGCGCCTTGGGATGTTTTACTACGTTAAAGGCACTATATAAATACAAGTTATTGTTGTTGAAACGTTGGTCTGTTTTTCCCCACCACAGATGCTGACTGATCTGCTCAGTGTTACCAGTATTTTCTATTTTGTTTTTGATTTCCAACATTTGCAGTTTTGGGTGTTTTATTTGTATTTGAAGGTCTATATTAATGAGTGCGGGTCAGGGGGGGAGAAAAACATACAATTGCCAACAAGGTGGGGGATCAACAGGTCATGACTCTTGGCATAAACGCTCTGCGGACAGCCTTGTCACCCTCTGCGATAAACATTTCAGTTTTAAAAGCAATTGAATCTCTCCGAGATATACTGGGGGTGAAATTCAACTTTGGGTTTAGCGCAAAGCAGGCGAGAGTGAACCGACAGCCTGTTGTACACCCTGCCGGAACAGGGCGGGACATGAACCGGGCCCCTGGTTCTCTATCGGCCACGTTCCGCTACCACCGAAGGTGATTGAAGCCTCAACAACCGTAAAATCCCCCCAATCTAAAGCGTGTTTAGAGTTTCGGTTCCCTGCCAGGGAAACCGAATCGTCACGCCTTGAGGTCCCGTCGATTGATTCACATCCTTCCTTTCCTTTAGTGCTTTAGGCGTAACCGTTACCTCCATTAATAATCTCCAAAAATATTCTTAAGACTGAAATAATCGAATTGAAAATATTCAAACTATAAATGAAGACCATTCCCTTAAAACAACATTGTGGTGGTTCTCCTCATCTCCGATGGAAATTCTGTCCATACTCTGCAAAAGGATTCAAACATTCAGAACTGCAAATGATTTAATATTATGCAAAACTGAGTACAGACCACTTGGCATTATGTAAGGAATTGTGAAGTTTATTCAACCTCGAGAAAGACACTGCAGAACTTAGTAAAGTCACAAGAGAATTATACGCCTCTCTCACAAATGGAATAAACGCGCTATTCACCAGCTTTGCACGCAGTATTCCATTTATGTATCGCAGGTACTTGGACTTTGGGAAACAATAGTTGTAATAAAGGTTGTCTTCTCTTGTGATGGTTTTGTTGTTCCAATCGTGCCGAGTGGAGTGAAGCACGAGCCCGGAATGCGATGGGACAGTAATCACAATGTCAGTAATTGCCATGTGGTTCATGAAGACAAAGCGTTTAAGATTGCTTTTGCCAGTTGCCATGTTTGATTCGGTTTTACATCGATGGTACTTTCTGTTTTTGCGTGGCTGGCTGTTTGGTTGCTGAGGTTTTTATTTAAGATACTGATTCAGAATTCTCAGTTGCAGTCAGGGGTTGCCACGGTAACAGGTGATGTTTGTTGATGATGTCAGCAAGCTGGCTGCTGTCTCGTTTATTTTTACTCTGCGGGCAGCTTGTTAGAAAGTTGTTCGAGTCTAGTTGCTATCTCCCCTATGTATAAAAAATTCCAGATAGCACGTAGGTAAGATGGCAAGTGGGATTTGTTTTGCTGCAGACAGTGACTCAGGCCTCGCTCTAGTATCTTGCCGTACTGCCACCCTCGCC
Source organism: Squalus acanthias (assembly GCA_030390025.1). Taxonomy (NCBI): domain Eukaryota; kingdom Metazoa; phylum Chordata; class Chondrichthyes; order Squaliformes; family Squalidae; genus Squalus; species Squalus acanthias. Next base: position 997,700 of record CM059428.1, on the reverse strand, counting down.
TCTGAGTCAGAAGGTTGTGGGTTCAAGTCCCGCGATCTCACCTACCTGGGCGGCTTCAAGGCGGGCGAGGTCGGCGGCGCGGGGCGACCCTGCTGCTGCGTGGATCCCTTCGATAAATCGAATCCTGCCCTAATGGGCCTTGTTCGTCCCGCCCTGCGCGTTTCCCGGCCCTATTAAAGGGTGCGGGTCTGGTGACGTCACCGGATGACGCGATTATTGCCGGTTTATTTAAAGGGGCCATTGCCCCAGTTACTGTCAGTTGCAAATTGATAGCATTCAGTGCTGTCAGTGTTTGAGTCTCTGCACCGTGAGCTCCCAGCGCCAAAGATCAGCACCTCGCTTCTCAGAGGAGTCCCTCCATCATCTTGTGGAGGGAGTGAGAGCACGTAGGGAGGTTCTCTTCCCTGCGGACGGCAGCAAGAGGCCTCCCCAGCAGACACAGGCAGCGAGGCTGCAGATATCGCAGGAGGTTACGGGGCTGGCAGTGGTGGTTCACACCTGGGTGCAGTGCCGCAAGAGGTTCAATGATCTAGTAAGATCAGGAAAAGTGAGGATTAAGCCACAATTACCTTGATGCTGCTGTGCATCTCATCACATTCGCACCACTCTACATTGGCACCCCTACTCCTGCACAACGCTACACAGCCCAACATCCCTTGTACCTTCATCCATCCCTCTAACTCTATCTACATTATCAGGTCGCCATCTTAATATGCAGCCCTCACACTGAGCCTCATCATTATGCAATGACAGCAACTAACAACACAAAAGGAGACAACTTGGTATTGCCAACCCATTCCATCAAATTATCAGTGTAAAGCTCTATGCCATTCCATTCCTTACACTCATACCATCACTCTCACTGAACCTTCTCTTCTTTCCCTCCTTGCATGAAAAGATAGCCCACAAGGAGAGGGAGAGGGAGAGAATGGGAGAAGGCCGTCCACAAACCATGTCATATCTAACGAGTGCAGAGGAGGTAGCACTGGCGATTGCTGGAGTGGTGGACGTTCCGGAACTGGGGGACGGAGAGAGGGGCTCAGTAGAAGAAGCTGGTGACAAAATGAATTTCCATACAATTGCATGCCTTTCATCATTGCCTCATATGGGGTGTGAGGTCAAGACAAGATGAATGCTCATCATGTGGATAATGGTATGTGTCTGCAGTAGACACCTTGTATATCTAACTGATGTCTTCACTCTCCCACAGGTCCATCAAGAGACCCCCCCCGCCACCAATGTCCAGGAGCAACAGCAAGAAGATTCCTCAGAGGAGCCTCCTGCCTCTGAGGGCACAGCGCCGCACACCTCGGTGGGTATGTCGCGAGATAGAGTAGTGTTGTCACCTGGTGTCTCACAGATCACAACTGAGCAGCAGCAGATGGTGGAGACATTGACAGCAGTGGACACTCCTCGTCGGAGGGCGCAGGAGTCTCCTAGCTCTGCTCAGCTGCATGCAGACGCTGAGCCTCGGGGGCCATCCAGGAAGAGGGCGATCCTGGAGCTGCAGGAACAAGTGCAGGAGGCTCTGACTGGTTTTGTGATCGCGGTGACTGCGAGTGTGCAGAGAATGGAGGAGTCCATCTCAAACATGAGCAACACCGTGGTGCAGTCACTGGCAACTATAGATTCCTCCATGGATAGGATGGCCACCTGCATGGAGGAGACATGGCGCCAGTCACATGAGAACATGGTTTCTCTTCAAAATAGATGCTCATCTATGGAGGAGAGATGGACATCTATGGAGGAGAGAAACCATAGGCTCATCGACATCCTTTGTAGGAGGGATGTCAGTATAGAGGTGGGCCCTCATGGCCCCACTGAAGTGCAGCAAGGTGCTCTCCAGCTACTTGCTAGCAGGGTAGTGCGGGTGGCTCATGAGAGGGATGATGGTGGGAGGGGACATGGAAGTGAGGGCTCTGCTCCAAGCGCTCTGACTTCCACCCCCTTGCCAACCCCTCGGTCAGAGCCCCAGATGGCCAAGTCTGTGCCTGCACAGTCGCAGGAGGAGCAGACTTTGGTGGAGCCATCAGTGGCTCCAAACCCCAGAGGACGACTGCCAAAGGCGTCTAAGCAGGCGCAGCACGGAGATGAGGAGGCTGCCTCTGCCTCTGCTGAAGCCGCAGGGGTAGCACGACGTAGAAGCACCCAGAAAAGAAAGATCCCACACAAATAGCCACAAGGGTAGTCACTCGGGTGTGTCTTTCTTTATCAATGTCATGTTAGTATTCTATGAAGTGCTGTTAAATCATCAAATTGTCACAGTTGGAGGTCGTTGGCAAATTTGTGTGATGAAATGGAAGTGGCAGAGTGAAGGGTCAGAGCTCATTTCACACCCAGCAATGGTGGCAAGAGTCAAAACAAGGGACGAATCATTCATATGCGGGTGGCAGCCACATGTATGAGCTGCATCAAGTTATTGAAATCTGCCATTGATAAGGGTCTCCCTGACGTGACGGGCAGCAACGTGCTCGCGTACTGGCCGCAATGGGACCGCCAGCTCATGCAGGTGTTCCTCATCCTCTCGTCCTCCGATGAGGCTCTGCGCTCAGTGGCGTCTTCCTCATCCAGTACTAATCCTCGCTGCTGCGCTGTGTTGTGCAGGGCGCAGCAGACCACGACTATTCGGGAGACCCTGGCTGGTGCGTACTGAAGAGCTCCTCCAGATCTGTCGAGGCATCTGAAGCGCATTTTCAGCAAGCCTATTGTCTGCTCGCTGGCACTTCTCGTGGAGATGTGGCTTTGTTTATAACGTCCCTCAGGCTCATTTGTTGACCTCTTCAAAGGTGTCATGAGCCACGTCTTCAGGGGATAACCCTTTGTCTCCAAGCAGCCAGCCGCCAAGACTGTTTGGCGGGGCGGAGAGTTGAGTGACGGTGGACTGGCGCAGGATGTACGAGTCATGGCAGGTGCCGGGGAACTTGGCGCACACATGGATGATAATCTTCCTATGGCTGCAGACCAGCTGCACGTTGAGGGAGTGGAAGCCCTTGAGGTTAACAAATGCTACTGGGTTGTGATGGGTGCCCTGATGGCCACATATGTGCAGTCGATGACTCCCAGCACCCGTGGGAAACCAGCTAGAGCAGCAAACCCAAGTCGACACTAATGGTCGCGTACAGAGTGCTCCCTGCCCACTGTGCTCCTGATATGGCATTTATAACCATACACGCTCTACAAACAGAAAATGACACAGTCTTACAGTCACCAAGTTTCTCTAAGTGTTTCATGGTCAGAAGTGCTCAGAACTCAAGATTTCAACAAATTAGCCGGCTTGCTCAGAGAGGCCACAAGCAGGAAATTGAAATGTGTTGCATTGGTGCAGCAGGCGATACCCTTCTGAAGTTAGAATTAAGGCAGGTTTTGGGAGTAAAGGGAGCTTTACGCTGCATATAATCATGCTATCTATACGTGATGTAAACATGATTGACGTCAGCCGTGGCTCAGTGGGCAGCACCCTCGCCTCTGAGTCAGAAGGTTTTGGGTTCAAGTCCCACTCCAGAGACTTGAGCACAAAAATCTAGGCTGACACTCCAGTGCAGTGCTGAGGGAGTGCTGCACTGTCGGAGGGGCAGTACTGAGGGAGCGCCGCACTGTCGGAGGGGCAGTATTGAGGGAGCGCTGCACTGTCGGAGGGGCAGTACTGAGGGAGCGCTGCACTGTCGCGGGTCAGTACTGAGGGAGTGCTGCAGTGTCAGAGGGGCAGTGTCGGAGGGGCAGTACTGAGGGAGAGCTGCAGTGTCAGAGGGGCAGTACTAAGGGAGTGCTGCACTGTCGGAGGGGCAGTGCTGAGGGAGTGCTGCACTGTCGGAGAGGCAGTGCTGAGGGAGTGCTGCACTGTCGGAGGGGCAGTGCTGAGGGAGTGCTGCACTGTCGGAGGGGCAGTGCTGAGGGAGTGCTGCCATGTCGGAGGGTCAGTACTGAGGGAGCACCGCACTGTCGGAGGGTCAGTACTGAGGGAGCGCTGCACTGTCAGAGAGGCAGTACTGAGGGAGTGCCGCACTGTCGGAGGGGCAGTGCTGAGGGAGCGCCGCACTGTCGGAGGGTCAGTACTGAGGGAGCGCCGCACTGTCGGAGGGGCAGTGCTGAGGGAGCGCCGCACTGTCGGAGGGGCAGTACTGAGTGAGCGCTGCACTGTCGGAGGTGCCGTCTTTCGGATGAGACATTAAACCGAGGCCCCTTCTGCTCTCTCAGGTAGACATAAAATATCTCATGGCATTATTTTGATAAAGAGCAGGGGAGTTATGCCCGGTGTCCTGGCCAATATTTATCCCTCAATCAGCATCAGTAAAAACAGATTATCTGGTCATTATTACATTGCTCTATGTGGGATCTTGCTGTGTACAAATTTATGTTTCCCTACATTACAACGGTGACTTCATTGGCTGTAAATCGCTTTGGGACTGCCCGAGGTTGTGAAAGGCGCTATAGAAATGCAAGTTCTTTCTTTCCTGTCAGTTCAGATTATGTGCTCGAGTCTCTGGAGTGGGATTTAGAACCACACAAACCTTCGGACTCAGAGGCGAGAGTGCGACCCACTGACCCACTGACCCACTGACCCACTGACCCACTGACTCACTGATCAACTGACCCACTGACCCACTGACCCACTGAGCCACTGAGCCACTGAGCCACTGACCCACTGACCCACTGACCCACTGAGCCACTGACCCACTGACCCACTGACCCACTGACCCACTGACCCACTGACTCACTGACCAACTGAGCCACTGAGCCACTGACCCACTGACCAACTGACCCACTGACCCACTGAGCCACTGACCCACTGAGCCACTGACCAACTGACCCACTGACCCACTGAGCCACTGACCCACTGAGCCACTGACCCACTGAGCCACTGACCAACTGACCCACTGACCCACTGAGCCACTGACCCACTGACCCACTGAGCCACTGACCCACTGACCCACTGACCCACTGAGCCACGGCTGACATTGGAACTAAAGGTAAGAGATTCGCAGTGTTACTCCTCACAAATATTGAATGCAAAGATTAATAATATAAATTTATAGCATAATCACATTCATCATGTTATGATGAGAGAGAGAAGAGAATGGAAACAACAACAACAACTTGCATTTATATAGCGCCTTTAACTTAGTAAAACCTCCCAAGGTGCTGCCACTGACCTGGGACAGGTGGACCATCCCCCAGCACCTAACATGGTCCATGACATTGGAGAGCGCGCGTCAAAGGGAAGGTTCCCATGCCCTGAATGTTCTCGGCCTTGCTGTCCCTCCCGTCCAATGATCTGAACGTTGAGATGAACCCATCATACAGATCTGACAAGGGGCGGAATTGGGACAACAGGATCTCCAGGCTGGGGTAGTCACCTGGAAGAGCCCAGAAATCAGAGATGTTCCTGCCTGGATCAGCCCTCCTTCCTGCACTTTGGAGCTGCTCCCCACCCCCAACCCCAGCGGCCATACGGCACCATATTTCTCTCCTTCTCTTTTATAGCAGGCGCCCAAGATGCATCCATTGTGGGCAATGTCAAGGGTGAAGGTCACCCTCGCCTTCTCTCTGTTGCATTTGTATCAGTGGAGCAGGGCTGAACGGTTTAAAAGGAGTACTCGTTTGAACTGATTGTCACGGGGACAGGGCAGTGCGGGAGGATAGATTCTCAACCCTCCAAAAGAGAGGAAAGCAGCTCCTTAGCAACCGTGTGTTCCAGCCATCGGGGCCTGGATTCTTCCCTGTCAACCACTACTGCTGGGGACCTTCTCCCTGTGAGTGTTCAAATTACCTGCAACATGCAGTCTTCAGCTCAAATTCCCTGACTACAACTGAGGTGATTTCAGTGTGAAGTATGGTACTTAACACAGTTCACTGGCACTTCCTCCAAGCTCCCGTATAAATATTCATTTTCCACAGTTCTGTATTTGACAATTCACTTTCACTTTTAAACAACTGACAAGCTGCAGTGTGAATGCGATACAAGTACTGCTGTAGTAACAGGAGGAGCAGCGGCAGCAGTTGATGTGAGAGCGCAAAGGCAGCAGCACTTCCTAAACATGCCGCAGTGTTGGGGGCCAGTCTGTACAGAGGCAATGATTCACTTTGTCACGTGGCTGCGCAGTTGCAGAGACCCGTGATTGAATTTGCAGGATAAATAACGGCAGCCACATACTTTCAACGATAGGGAGGGAAAGAGAGATACTGAGGGTAGGGGTGTGTGTTTGAGAGAGGGAGAGAGAAAGAGAGAAATAAATCTTCAGATACAGGGGTAGAAATTTGTCCGGGCCGGTTTTGGACCAGTCATGAGCAACGTTCCTTCTTATTTTTCTTTTGGGCGCACGACCCCTTTAAGGAGCTGCACGGAGCGCCATTCTAAGTTTCACACATGCCATTGTCTCCAAAGAGCCACCCTGACAGTCACTGGTCTGGGTGGAAGACAGACGGGATTAAGGACTAACACAGCATGAGTGCATCACGAGTAGTGCCAGCAATCCGTGCCGTGACCAGCATTACCCGCTGCCTCTGGTCGCACACCAGCTGCACGTTCAGGGAGTGGAACCCCTTTCCTGTTGTAAATCATGGCTGGTCCTTGACGGGGAGAACACAGGGCAACGTGCGCGCAGTCAATGACGCCCCCCGCTTGGGGAAACCCAGCGATGCGGGCAAATCTGCGAGCTCTCTCCACTGCAAACATTTCTGGTCACCACACTACAGGAAAGCTGTGATTGTACTAGAGAGGCTAAAAAGGAGATTTATGAAGACGTTGCCAGGACGAGGGAATTTTAGCTATGAGGAAAGATTAGATAGGCTGGGGTTGTTTTCTTTGGAACAGAGAAAAGAAAAAGAAAGACAGACTTGCATTTCTATAGCGCCTTTCACTACCACTGGACGTCTCAAAGTGCTTTACAGCCAATGAAGTACTTTTTGAAGTGGAGTCACTGTTGTAATGTGGGAAACACGGCAGCCAATTTGCACACAGCAAGCTCCCACAAACAACAATGTGATAATGACCAGATAATCTGTTTTTGTTATGTTGGTTGAGGGATAAATATTGGCCCCAGGACAGCGGGGAGAACTCCCCTGCTCTTCTTCGAAATAGTGCCGTGGGATTTTTTACATCCACCTGAGAGAGCAGACGGGGCCTCGGTTTAACGTCTCATCCAAAAGACGGCCCCTCCGACAGTGCAGCACTCCCTCAGCACTGGAGTGTCAGCCTAGCTTTATGTGCTCAAGTCCCTGGAGGCTGAGGGGAGATTTAATTGAGGTGTATAAAATTATGAGGAGCCTAGATAGAGTGGATAGGAAGGACCTATTTCCCTTAGCAGCGAGGTCAATAACCAGGGGGCATAGATTTAAAGTAATTGGTAGAAGGATTAGAGGGGAGTTGAGGAGAACTATTTTCACCCAGAGGGTGGTGGGGGTCTGGAACTCACTGCCTGAAAGGGTGGTCGAGGCAGAAACCCTCATCACATTTAAAAAGTACTTGGATATGCACTTGAAGCGCTGTAACCTGCAGGGCTACGGACCAAGAGCTGGAAAGTGGGATTAGGCTGGAGAGCTCTTTTTCAGCCGGCACAGACACGATGGGCCGAATGGCCTCCTTCTGTGCTGTAAATTTCTATGATTCTATGATTATGATTCTATGATCAGTAACCGGCATTGGGAAGGTGATGTATTGCTGTCTCTTTGCAAGGAGGACATCTGTCACACGCTTGATGGCTGAATGGGCCACTAACTGACTGAGATCACCTGTTGCAGCCGGTAACGCACCTGCGACATCGAGGCAGGGAGCCTCCGTAACCCTCACAGCAACCGGCAGTGCGGTGTGTGCCCTGGTGTTTGGCTCCAATTCCTAACAGGGGACAGAGTTCAGTGACAGCCTGCCTGCTGGAGTGGCGTCTCCTCAAACTCTGCTCCTCCAACTCTGCTCCTCTCTTATGCTCAGGTAGGACATCCTGCTCCGGGAGACCCGGGTCCTGTAAAGGCGGCTGTGCTCTCCTCTTTGAGCCGCCACAGGCCTCTGCTGCCAGGAATGTTGCTGCTGCTGTTCCCCCTGGTGTGCCGGCCTCAATGGCAATCCCAGCAACATGAAGTGAAATGGTGCAGCTCCAGCTAAAGGACTGTAGTAGCAAAAACTTCCCAAATGCCGCCAGAACAGTCAAAATTCCCAGCTGCTTAAAACCACTTTCTAGAGACGGACCTTAATGGGGGTGAGGATCCCTTTAACTGCCGCTGGTGCAGCTTCCTGAGTGTTCGCGCCTTATTTTACTGGGTGGGCTTAAAAATGAGTGAATCAAACGTGACCTGTTTCCCAAACGGGTCCCAATACAAGAGCAGGACCCCTATAGAATCATAGAATGGTTACAGCACAGAAGGAGGCCATTCGGCCCATCAAGCCCGTGCCGGCTCTCTGCAAGAGCACCTCAGCTAGTCCCACTCCCCCGCCCTTTCCCCGTAGCCCTGCAAATTTTTTTCCTTCAGGTACTTATCCAATTCCCTTTTGAAAGCCACGATTGAGTCTGCCTCCACCACACTTTCAGGCAGTGCATTCCAGATCCTGACCACTCGCTGTGTAAAAAAGTTTTTCCTCACGTCGCCTTTGGTTCTTTTGCCAATCACCTTAAATCTGTGTCCTCTGGTTCTCGACCCTTCCACCAATGGGAACAGTTTCTCTCTATCTACTCTGTCCAGACCCCTCATGATTTTGAACACCTCTATCAAATCTCCTCTCAACCTTCTCTGCTCCAAGGAGAACAACCCCAGCTTCTCCAGTCTATCCACGTAACTGAAGTCCCTCATCCCTGGAATCATTCTCGTAAATCTTTTCTGCGCCCTCTCTAAGGCCTTCACATCCTTCCTAAAGTGCAGTGGTCAGAATTGGACACAATACTCCAGTTGAGGCTGAACCAGTGTTCCCACTTCACTCTTCCCGCTCCCGCATCGTTGCCTCTGGTGTCCCCCAAGGATCGATCCTTGGCCCCCTCCTATTTCTCATCTACGTTTTGCCCCTTGGCGACATCATCCGAAAACACAGCGTCAGCTTCCCCATGAATGCTGTCGACACCCAGCTCTACCTCACCACCACTTCTCTTGACCCCTCCACGGTTTCTAAATTGTCAGACTGCTTGTCCGACATACAGTTCTGGATGAACAAAAATTTTCTCCAATTAAATATTGGGAAGATTGAAGCCATTGTTTTCGGTCCCCGCCACAAACTCCGTTCCCTCGCCACTGACTCCATCCCTCTCCCTAACATCTGTCTGAGGCTGAACCACACTGTTCGCAACCTTGGTGTCATATTTGACCCTGAAGTGACCTTCCGACCACATATCCGCAGTATAACAAAGACCGCCTACTTCCACCTCCATAACATCGCCCGTCTCCGCCCTTGCCTCAGCTCATCCGCTGCTGAAACCCTCATCCATGCCTTTGTTACCTCTCGACTTGAGTATTCCAACGCACTCCTGGCTGGCCTCCCACATTCCACCCTACGTAAACTTGAGGTCATCCAAAACTCGGCTGCCCATGTCCTAACTCGCACTAAGTCCCGTTCGCCCACAACCCCTGTGCTCACTGACCTACATTGGCACCCAGTTAAGCAGCGCCTTTATTTCAAAATTCTCATCCTTGTTTTCAAATCCCTCCATGGCCTCGCCCCTTCCTATCTCTGTAATCTCCTTCAGCCCCACAACCCCCCGAGATATCTTCGCTCCTCTAATTCTGCCCTCTTGAGCATCCCTGATTATAATCGCTCAACCTTTGGTGGCCGTGCCTTCTGTTGCCGAGGCCCTAAGCTCTGGAATTCCCTGCCTAAACCTCTCCGCCTCGCTACCTCTCTCTCCTCCTTTAAGACGCGCCTTAAAACATACCTCTTTGTCCAAGCTTTTGATCACCTGCCCTAATTTATCTTTATGTGGATCGGTGTCAAATTTTTTGTCTTATAATACTCCTGTGCAGCGCCTTGGGACATTTTACTACGTTAAAGGTGCTATATAAATACAAGTTGTTGTTGTTGTTGTTTATAAGTTTCATCATAACTTGCTTTTGTACTCTATACCTCTATTTATGAAGCCCAGGATCCCGTATGATTTTTAATCACTTTCTCAACCTGCCCTGCCACCTTCAACAATTTGTGCTCATATATCCCCAGGTCTCTCTGTTCATGCACCCCCTTTTGGATTGTACTCTTTAGTTTATATTGCCTCTCCTCGTTCTTCCTACCAAAATGTATCACTTCGCAGTTTTCTGCGTTAAATTTCATCTGCCACGTGTCCACCCATTTCACCAGCCTGTCTATGTCTTCTTGAAGTCTATCACTATCCTCCTCACGGTTGTCTATTTCCAATTTACAAATTTTAATGAGCCCAGTGTTCATTCCAGGCAGTACCAGGGATGCCTTAACCAATATGGCGGCCACTGTGTATCGTGCGCACTTCTGACGCGGGATGACCCACTGCAAGATTGATATGTTGAACGGCCACTTAGCACCCGAAAACTGGGCGAAATGCTATTGAATATCTCCTCCACAGGGTCAAACTGTAACCTGGGGTCAAGACATCTCCCAGCTTATGTGTTACAATGTAAATTGAGCTGGTTTCCTATTAGTTGTTCAATGTCAGAAAGTGATTATCCTATTCATTCATTGAGCCTGATGAAATGCTGACGCCATTCCTTCTGGCATTAGAATGAAAACAGCTGATGCTAAATCAATTAATAAATCTGATTTTAGACTTCATTTGCCACAAGACAGCTAGAGATTGATTACAGGAACAAATCTGATCACCTTTGCAGTTTTAGTTTAATGCAAAGTTGCCGGAGGCTAACACTCAGTTTTCCACAGCCAATTCATCAATGCCCAGTAGACACTTGATTCACAGACTGAAAATAAAATAATCAACGTCTTTCCTGCTCCATGGCACTGCAGGATTCCGCCCACTAAGAGGCACAATGGACATGATTTTCACTGTGCGACAAATCTAAGAAAAATGTATGGAGCAGCATCAACCTCTGTACATGGCCTTTTTTGACCTCAAAAAGGCCTTCGACTCTGTCAATTATGGAGTGTCAATTATGAGGGATTATGGAGTGTCCTTCTCAAATTTGGCTGTCCTCAAAAATTCGTTACCAACCTTCGTCTGCTCCACGATGACATGCAAGCCGTGATCCTTACTAACGGATCCATCACAGACCCAATACAAGTGAAGACCGGGGTCAAGTAAGGCTGTGTCATTGCACCAACACTCTTCTCAATCTTTCTCGCTGCAATACTTCATCTCACCTCTAACAAGCTTCCCGCCGGAGTGGAACTAATCTACAGGACGAATTGTTCAATCTCCGTTGCCTTCAGTCCAGAACCAAGATTGTCCCAACTTCTGTTATTGAATTACAGTATGCAGACGATGCTTGTGTTTGTGCACACTCGGAGGCCGAACTCAAAATCATCGTACGAGAGACTGGGCCTTACATTAATCATCCGAAAGACAAAGGTTCTTTTCCAACCTGCCCCCACTGTACAACACTGCCCCCCGACTATCAAAATCCATGACAAGACCTTGGACAGTGTGGACCACTTTCCATACCTTGGGAGCCTTCTGTCAGCGAGGGCGGACGTCGATGATGAAATCCAACACTGCCTTCAGTGTGCCAGTGCAGCCTTCGGCTGCCTGAGGAAAAGAGTGTTTGAAGACCAAGACCTCAAACCCGGCACCAAGTTCATGGTCTACAGAGCAGCAGTGATACCCGCCCTCCTGTATGCTTCAGAGACATGGACCATGTACAGCAGGCACCTCAAAGCACTGGAGAGGTACCACCAACGCTGCCTCCGCAAAATCCTGCAAATCCATTGGCAGGATAGGCGCACCAACGTCAGTGTTCTCTCTCAGGCCAACATCCCCAGCATTGAGGCATTGATCATGCTCAATCAGCTCCGATGGACGGGCCACATTGTCCGCATGCCTGATACAAGACTCCCGAAATAAGGACTCTACTCCGAGCTCTGTCACGGCAAGCGATTTCCAAGAGGGCAGAGAAAACGCTTCAAGGACGTCCTTAAAGCCTCCTGGAAAAAATTTAACATCCTCATTGACTCTTGGGATCCCTGGCCCAAGACCGTTCAAATTGGAGGGGAAGCATTCGAGAAGGCGCCGAACTCTTTGAGTTTCTTCATTGGGAGCAAGCGGAGGCCAAGTACAAACAGCGGAAGGAGCGCAAGACAAACCAAGCACCCCACCCACTCGTCCCTTCAACCACTACCTGCCCCACCTGTGGAAGAGCCTGTAGATCCCAGATAGGACTCATTAGTCACCATAGAACCCACAATACTGGAGCGGAAGCAAGTCATCCTCAACTCCGGGGGACTGCCTAAGAAGAAGAGACAAAGAAGACTGCCGTATTTTCTGTATCGGGGAATGAGTGAAAGAAAAGTGTGCCAGTGTTGTCCACAAATGTAAGGTGGAGATCAAGAGGCCATGGAAGTGACAGAATGTCGCTGTTTGCAGCTAAAATGTTTGTGTGTTTCCCGATCGCTCAGTCGTAAGTGGCACTGCCTAATGTGAAACTGAACCATACAGTCTGGGAGAGTCCCACGGCGGTACAGAGTTCGCTGATCTGAGCTAGGATGATGGTAGAAGTGCTATAATTGGAAGGGAAGGAGGGAGGAAGGAAATAAATACATTTCTGCAGCGCCTTTCAAAATGTCCCAAAGCGCTTTACAGCCAATGAAGTACTTTTTGAAGTGTCGTCACTGTTGTAATGTGGGAAACGCGGCAGCCAATTGTGCACAGCAAGCTCCCACAAACAGCAATGTGATAATGACCAGATAATCTGTTTTTAGTGATGTTGATTGAGGGATAAATATTGACCAGGACACCGGGGATAACTCCCCTGCTCTTCTTCAAAATCGTGTCATAGAATCTTTTACGTACATCTGAGAGAGCAGACGGGGCATCGGTTTAACGTCTCATCCGAAAGGTGGCACCTCCGACAGTGCAGCACTCCCTCAGTACTGACCCTCCAAAAGTGCAGCACTCCCTCAGTACTACCCCTCCGACAGTGCAGCGCTCCCTCAGTACTGCCCCTCCGACAGTGCGGCGCTCCCTCAGTACTGCCCCTCCGACAGTGCGGCGCTCCCTCAGTACTGCCCATCCGACAGTGCGGCGCTCCCTCAGTACTGCCCCTCCAACAGTGCAGCGCTCCCTCAGTACGGCCCCTCCAACAGTGCAGCGCTCCCTCAGTACTGCCCCTCCGACAGTGCAGCACTCCCTCAGTAGTGACCCTCGACACTGCAGCGCTCCCTCAGTACTGCCCCTCCAATAGTGCGGCGCTCCATCAGTACTGCCCCTCCGACAGTGCGGCGTTTCCTCAGTACAGCCCCTCCGACAGTGCAGCGCTCCCTCAGTACTACACCTCCAACAGTGCGGCATTCCCTCAGTACTGCCCCTCTGACAGTGCAGCGCTCCCTCAGTACTGCCCCTCCGACAGTGCGGCGCTCCCTCAGTACTGCCCATCCGACAGTGCAGCGCTCCCTCAGTACTGCCCCTCCGACAGTGCAGCGCTCCCTTAGTACTGCCCCTCCAACAGTGCAGCGCTCCCTCAGTACTGCCCCTCCAACAGTGCAGCGCTCCCTCAGTACTGCCCCTCCGACAGTGCGGCACTCCCTCAGTACTGCCCCTCCGACAGTGCAGCGCTCCCTCAGTACTGACCCTCGACACTGCAGCGCTCCCTCAGTACTGCCCCTCTGACAGTGCAGCGCTCCCTTAGTACTGCCCCTCCAACAGTGCAGCGCTCCCTCAGAACTGCCCCTCCGACAGTGCGGCGCTCCCTCAGTACTGCCCCTCCGACACTGTAGCGTTCGCTCAGTACTGACCCTCCGACAGTGCGGCGTTCCCTCAGTACTGACCCTCTGACAGTGCGGCACTCCCTCAGTACTGCCCCTCCAACAGTGCGGCACTCCCTCAGTACTGGCCCTCGACAGTGCGGCGCTCACTCAGTACTGACCCTCCGACAGTGCAGCGCTCCCTCAGTACTGCCTCTCCGACAGTGCGGCACTCCCTCAGTACTGTCCCTCCGACAGTGCGGCACTCCCTCAGTACTGCCCCTCCGACAGTGCAGCGCTCCCTCAGTACTGCACTGGAGTGTCAGCCTAGATTTTTGTGCTCAAGTCTCTGGAGTGGGAATTGAACCCATGACCTTCTGACTCAGAGGCGAGGGTGCTGCCCACTGAGCCACGGCCGACACTAAAATTTGCAGCTCCGTTGATTACTCATGTGCACCTGCACCTGGCTCACTCTCTACGCCTCTGAATTCCAAGCCATCTAATGGAAAAATAGAGGGTGAAAACTGAGCTAAAATATGCACTCACACGCGCAGAGCGTTATCGGCAGTGACTGCCATGAGTAAACCGCAGAAGACAGATAAACCTTAGGTGTGAGCAGACGAGAGGAAGCAGAGAGGTTTAGAGGGAAGGTGTTGAAATAAATAAGCAAAGGGACTGTTGCCATCCAATGCAGGGGGTAACACAGAGAATGACAGCACGGAGAGAAGTGTGAAAATGGCACTGACGAGAGAAAATGCAAACTAGTTAACTGGAATGTCGCTGCCAGATCCCAACTCCCAGACAGATTTCAGATTATGAAAGGATTTGATAGGGTCGACAACAAAAACAACAACTTGTATTTATATAGCGCCTTTAATGTAGTAAAACGTCCCAAGGCGCTTCACAGGAGTATTATAAGACAGAAAATTTGACACCGATCACAAAAGGAGACATTAGGGCAGGTGACCAAAAGCTTGGTCAAAGAGGTAGATTTTAAGGAGCATCTTAAAGGAGGAAAGAGAGGCGGAGAGGTTTAGGGAGGGAATTCCAGAGCTTAGGGCCCAGGCAACAGAAGGCACGGCCACCAATGGTGGAGCGATTAAAATCAGAGATGCTCAAGAGGGCAGAATTAGAGGAGCGCAGATATCTCGGGGGGTTGTGAGTCTGGAGGAGATTACAGAGATAGGGAGCGGCGAGGCCATGGAGGATTTGACAACAAGGATGAGAATTTTAAAATCGAGCCGTTGCTTAACTGGGAGCCAATGTAGGTCAGCGAGCACAGGGGGTGATGGGTGAACAGGACTTGGTGCGAGTTAGGACACGGACACGGGCAGCCGAGTTTTGGATGACCTCAAGTTTACGTAGGGTAGAATGTGGGAGGCCAGCCAGGAGTGCATTGGAATAGTCAAGTCTAGAGGAAACAAAGGCATGGATGAGGGTTTCAGCAGCGGAGGAGCTGAGGCACAGGGCGGAGACGGGCGATGTTATGGAGGTGGAAATAGGCGGTCTTGGTGATGCTGTGGATATGTGGTCGGAAGCTCATTTCAAGGTCAAATATGACACCAAGGTTGCGAACAGTGTGGTTCAGCCTCAGACAGATGTTAGGGAGAGGGATGGAGTCAGTGGCTCGGGAATGGAGTTTGTGGCGGGGACCGAAAACAATGGCTTCGGTCTTCCCAATATTTAATTAGAGAACATTTCTGCTCATCCAGAACTGTATGTCGGACAAGCAGTCTGACAATTTAGACACTGTGGAGGGGATGAGAGAAGTGGTGGTGAGGTAGAGCTGGGTGTCGTCAGCGTACATGTGGAACATGGACATAGAGGAGATTGTGTGCGAGACCAGAACATGGGGCCATCAATATAAGATAGTCACTAATAAATCCAATCGAGAATTCAGGAAAAACTTTGTTACCCAGAGAGTGATGAGAATGTGGAACTCGCTACCACACAGAGTAGTTGAGGCAAATAGCATAGATGTATTTAATGGGAAGCTGGATAAGGACATGAGGGAGAAAGGAATAGAAGGTTATGCTGATAGGGTGAGATGAAGAGGGGTGGGAGGAGGCTCGTGTGGAGCATAAACACCAGCACGAGCAGTTGGGCCGAATGGCCTGTTTCTTTGCTGTAAATACTGTGTAATACTTTGTAAGATGTAACAATTAAAAAAAAGGACCAAAATCAGGAGCTAGTGTGATGACTTTGGAAAAGGAGAGGATAAATGGAAAAAATAAAGAAAGACTTGCAGTTATGTACCCACTTCCACCATCTCAGGACGTCCCAAAGCGGTTTACAGCTAATTACATTTTTGAAGTGTAGTCACTGTTGTAATGTAGGAAACACAGCAGCCAATTTGCGCACAGCAAGCTCCCACAAACAGCAATGGGATAATGACCAGATCATCTGTTTCAGTGATGTTGATTGAGGGATAAATATTGGCCTGGAGACTGAAGTTATTAATGAACAACTTTGCGAAACGTTTCACGCCTCGGAAGGATGTTACATGTGAAAGAAACAAGAGTTTTAGGGAATGAAGCTGGGCAGGTGGAAAGGGTATCAGTGGGAGAGCATATTGGTGGTAGTGATCATAATTCAGTTAGATTTGGTGTAGTTATGGAAAAGGACAAGGACAGACCAGGAATAAAAGTTATCGATTGGGCAAAGGCCAATTTTACTAAGCTGAGATGTGATTTAGCAAAAGTGGACTGGAAACAGCTACTTGAAGGTAAATCAGTGTCAGAGCAGTGGGAGGCATTTAAGGAGGAGATAGTGAGGGTTCAGAGCAAATATGTTCCCACAAAGAAAAAGGGTGGGACTCCGAAATCAAGAGCCCCCTGGATGTCAAGGGGTATATAAGGTACGATAAAGAAAAAAAGGGAAGCTTATGTCAGATACCGAGGGCTCAATACTGCAGAAACCCTAGAGTATAGAAAGTGCAGGGGTGAAATTAAAAGGGAAATTAGGAAAGCAAAGAGGGCATGAAAAAATATTGGCGAGTAAAATCAAGGAAAACCTAAAGATGTTTTATAAATACATAATGAGCAAGAGGATAACTAAAGAAAGAGTAGGGCCTGTGTGGAGGCGGAAGACATGGGTACGGTTCTTAATGAATACTTTGCGTCTGACTTCACAAAAGAGGTCATGATGCGGAGATGCCGGTGTTGGACTGGGGTGGACAAAAATGAGAAGTCGCACAACACCAGGTTATAGTCCAACAGTTTTATTTGAAATCACAAGCTTTCGGAGCTTACGTGGCCCCTTCCTCAGGTAAAGTAAAACCTCACAAAAGAGAGGGACGATGCAGACATTGTAGTTAAGGAGGAGGAGTGTGAAATATTAGATGAAATCAACATAGTGAGAGAGGAAGTATTAAGGGGTTTAGCATCTTTGAAGGTAGATAAGTCCCCAGGACCGGATGAAATGTATCCCAGGCTGTTCAGAGAAGCAAGGGAGGAAGTAGCGGAATCTCAGACCATCATTTTCCAATCCTCTCTGGCTACAGGTGTGGTGCTGGAGGACTGGAGGACTGCTAACGTTGTACCGTTGTTTAAAAAGGGAGAAAGGGATAGACCGAATAATTATAGGGCCAGTCAGCCTAAACTCGGTGGTGGGCAAATTGTTGGAAAAAATTCTGAGGGACAGTATTAATCGTCATTTAGAAAGACACGGATTAATCAAGGACCATCAGCATGGATTTGTTAAGGGAAGGTCATATCTGACTAACTTGATTGAATTTTTTGAGGAGGTAACAAGGAGGGTCAATGAGTGTAGTGCGTTTGATGTAGTCTACATGGACTTTCGCAAGGCTTTTGACAAGGTCCCACATGGCAGACTGGTCAGAAAAGTAAGAGCCCATGGGATCCAAGGGAAAGTGGCAAGTTGGATCCAAAATTGGCTCAGAGACAGGAAGCAAAGGGTAATGGTCGAAGGGTGTTTTTGTGACTGGAAAGCTGTTTCCAGTGGGGTTCTGCAGGGCTCAGTACTGGGTCCCTTGATTTTTGTGGTATATATCAATGATTTAGACTTCAATATAGAGGGCATGATTAAAAAGTTTGCAGATGATACAAAAATTAGCTGAGTGGTTGATAGTGAGGAAGAAAGCTGTAGACTGTAGGAAGATATCAATGGACTGGTCAGGTGGGCAGAAAAATGGCAAATGGGATTCAATCTGGAGAAGTGTGAGTTAATGCATTTGGAGAGAGCTAACAATGCAAGGAATACACATTAAATGGTAGGACACTGAGAAGTGTAGAGGATCAGAGGGACCTTGGAGTGCAGGTCCACAGATCCTTGAAGGTAGCAGGACAGGTAGATAAGGTGGTTAAGAAGGCATACGGGAGACTTTCCTTTATTAGCCGGGGCATAGAATACAAGAGCAGGGAGGTTATGCTTGAACTGTATAAAACGCTAGTTAGGCCACAGCTAGAATACTGCGTGCAGTTCTGGTCACCACATTACAGGAAAGATGTGATTGCACTGGAGAGGGTGCAGAGGAGATTTACGAGGATGTTACCAAGACTGGAGAATTTTAGCTATGAGGAAAGATTGGACAGGCTGGGGTTGTTTTCTTTGAAACAGAGGAGGCTGAGAGGAGATTTAATTGAGGTGTATAAAATTATGAGATGCCTAGATAGAGTGGATAGGAAGAACCAATTTCCCTTAGCAGAGAAGTCAATAACCAGGGGACATAGATTTAAAGTAATTGGTAGAAGGATTAAACTGGAGTTGAGGAGAACTTTTTACACCCAGAGGGTGGTGGGGGTCTGGAACGCACTGCTTGAAAGGGTGGTAGAGGCAGAGACCCTCATTGCATTTAAAAAGTACTTGGATATGCACTTGAAGTGCCGGAACCTGCAGGGCTACGGACCAAGAGCTGGAAAGTGGGATTAGGCTGGAGAGCTCTTTTTTGGCCGGTACAGACATGATGGGCTGAATGGCCTCCTTCTGTGCTGTAAATTTCTATGAATCTAAATGCGTTTAATAGCAGGTTTCAAGCTGATGGAGAAAGCATTGATCAATAGGAAACAAACCTGTGAAAAGGCCAAGTCATGTGACTACGGAGCCCTCATAGACAGTCTCATTAAAGACATTAATCAGTATAAAATCTTGAGCCAAACCACTATGTCGATGCATCCACAGCCCTTACATACATCAGTGAACTTCTCTGTGAATTTTAGTCATCGGTGACCATCAATTTTTGATCAATTAGAGCTGTTGGTTGATTGGAGACATTCCAGATTACGAAGTGAGGAGAATTGGATCTACAGAAAACGCTGATATATGCTGCAGGAGCCAGCCAGTACAGGCAGCTGATGGAGGCACTAACAGAGCTGTGAGCAATGTGACTGGAGCAGCCATTACACGTCATACAGTGTAAAAAAACATCAGCTCAAACTGGTCAGCAACAGATTGTGAATTATAAATCATCAGAGCTTTGCACGTGGGCCTTTCCTGTCCCTTCATTTTCCTCATCACTTCTTGTTCTCTGCCCATTCCGACTTGGCAAAGGCTGTTAATAGGTTCATATTTTGAGCCTTTCTAAAGGCTTCCATCATTTTTGTCCCCACCCACTCATTCCTTGAGCAAAGAGCACACCATGGAGTGAGCTGGGAACACAGTGAGCTAGGAACAGAGTGAGCTGGGAACTGAGTGAGCTGGGAACAGAGTGAGCTCGGAACACAGTGAGCTGGGAAATGTGTGAGCTGGGAACAGAGTGAGCTGGGAACACAGTGAGCTGGGAACAGAGTGAGCTGGGAACAGAGTGAGCTGGGAACACAGTGACTGGGAACAAAGTGAGCTGGGAACAAAGTGAGCTGGGAACACAGTGAGCTGGGAACACAGTGAGCTGGGAGCACAGTGAGCTGGGAACTGAGTGAGCTGGGAACAGAGTGAGCTGGGAACAGAGTGAGCTGGGAACACAGTGAGCTGGGAACACAGTGAGCTGGGAACAGAGTGAGCTGGGAACACAGTGAGCTGGGAACACAGTGAGCTGGGAACAGAGTGAGCTGGGAACACAGTGAGCTGGGAACAGAGTGAACTGGGAACACAGTGAGCTGGGATCAGAGTGAGCTGGGATCAGAGTGAGCTGGGAACACAGTGAGCTGGGAACAGAGTGAGCTGGGAACACAGTGAGCTGGGAACACAGTGAGCTGGGAACACAGTGAGCTGGGAACACAGTGAGCTGGGAACAGAGTGAGCTGGGAACACAGTGAGCTGGGAACAGAGTGAGCTGGGAACAGAGTGAGCTGGGAACAGAGTGAACTGGGAACAGAGTGAGCTGGGAACAGAGTGAACTGGGAACGGAGTGAGCTGGGAAGGAGTGAGCTGGGAACACAGTGAGCTGGGAACACAGTGAGCTGGGAACACAGTGAGCTGGGAACAGAGTGAACTGGGAACAGAGTGAGCTGGGAACAGAGTGAGCTGGGAATTGAGTGAGCTGGGAACAGAGTGAACTGGGAACACAGTGAGCTGGGAACTGAGTGAGCTGGGAACAGAGTGAGCTGGGAACACAGTGAGCTGGGAACAGAGTGAACTGTGAACACAGTGAGCTGGGAACAGAGTGAGCTGGGAACTGAGTGAGCTGGGAACAGAGTGAGCTGGGAACACAGTGAGCTGGGAACAGAGTGAACTGGGAACACAGTGACTGGGAACAGAGTGAGCTGGGAACTGAGTGAGCTGGGAACAGAGTGAGCTGGGAACAGAGTGAACTGGGAACACAGTGAGCTGGGAACAGAGTGAGCTGGGAACAGAGTGAGCTGGGAACACATTGAGCTGGGAACAGAGTGAGCTGGGAACACAGTGAGCTGGGAACGGAGTGAGCTGGGAACGGAGTTAGCTGGGAACACAGTGAGCTGGGAACACAGTGAGCTGGGAACACAGTGAGCTGGGAACAGAGTGAGCTGGGAACAGAGTGAGCTGGGAATTGAGGGAGCTGGGAACAGAGTGAGCTGGGAACAGAGTGAACTGGGAACACAGTGAGCTGGGAACAGAGTTAGCTGGGAACAGAGTGAGCTGGGAACAGAGTGAGCTGGGAACTGAGTGAGCTGGGAACAGAGTGAACTGTGAACACAGTGAGCTGGGAACAGAGTGAGCTGGGAACAGAGTGAGCTGGGAACAGAGTGAGCTGGGAACAGAGTGAGCTGGGAACAGAGTGAGCTGGGAACTGAGTGAGCTGGGAACAGAGTGAGCTGGGAACAGAGTGAGCTGGGAACAGAGTGAGCTGGGAACAGAGTGAGCTGGGAACACAGTGAGCTGGCAACACAGTGAGCTGGGAACAGAGTGAGCTGGGAACAGAGTGAGCTGGGAACAGAGTGAGCTGGGAACAGAGTGAGCTGGGAACACAGTGAGCTGGGAACACAGTGAGCTGGGAACAGAGTGAGCTGGGAACACAGTGAGCTGGGAACACAGTGAGCTGGGAACACAGTGAGCTGGGAACACAGTGAGCTGGGAACACAGTGAGCTGGGAACACAGTGAGCTGGGAACACAGTGAGCTGGGAACGCAGTGAGCTGGGAACACAGTGAGCTGGGAACAGAGTGAGCTGGGAAAAGAGTGAGCTGGGAACAGAGTGAGCTGGGTACTGAGTGAGCTGGGAACAGAGTGAACTGGGAACACAGTGAGCTGGGAACAGAGTGAGCTGGGAACACAGTGAGCTGGGAACAGAGTGAGCTGGGAACAGAGTGAGCTGGGAACAGAGTGAACTGGGAACACAGTGACTGGGAACAGAGTGAGCTGGGAACAGAGTGAGCTGGGAACAGAGTGAGCTGGGAACAGAGTGAGCAGGGAACAGAGTGAACTGGGAACACAGTGAGCTGGGAACAGAGTGAGCTGGGAACTGAGTGAGCTGGGAACTGAGTGAGCTGGGAACTGAGTGAGCTGGGAACAGAGTGAGCTGGGAACAGAGTGAGCTGGGAACAGAGTGAGCTGGGACAGAGTGAGCTGGGACAGAGTGAGCTGGGAACACAGTGAGCTGGGAACACAGTGAGCTGGGAAATGTGTGAGCTGGGAACAGAGTGAGCTGGGAAATGTGTGAGTTGGGAACAGAGTGAGCTGGGAACACAGTGAGCTGGGAACAGAGTGAGCTGGGAACACAGTGAGCTGGGAACAGAGTGAGCTGGGAACAGAGTGAGCTGGGAACAGAGTGAGCTGGGAACACAGTGACTGGGAACAGAGTGAGCTGGGAACAGAGTGAGCTGGGAACACAGTGAGCTGGGAACTGAGTGAGCAGGGAACAGAGTGAGCTGGGAACAGAGTGAGTTGGGAACAGAGTGAGCTGGGAACACAGTGAGCTGGGAACACAGTGAGATGGGAACAGAGTGAGCTGGGAACAGAGTGAGCTGGGAACAGAGTGAGCTGGGAACAGAGTGAGCTGGGAACACAGTGAGCTGGGAACACAGTGAGCTGGGAACAGAGTGAGCTGGGAACAGAGTGAGCTGGGAACACAGTGAGCTGGGAACAGAGTGAGCTGGGAACAGAGTGAGCTGGGATCAGAGTGAGCTGGGAACACAGTGAGCTGGGAACACAGTGAGCTGGGAACAGATTGAGCTGGGAACACAGTGAGCTGGGAACAGAGTGAGCTGGGAACAGAGTGAGCTGTGAACACAGTGAGCTGGGAACAGAGTGAGCTGGGAACACAGTGAGCTGGGAACAGTGTGAGCTGGGAACACAGTGAGCTGGGAACACAGTGAGCTGGGAACACAGTGAGCTGGGAACACAGTGAGCTGGGAACAGAGTGAGCTGGGAACAGAGTGAACTGGGAACACAGTGAGCTGGGAACAGAGTGAGCTGGGAACAGAGTGAGCTGGGAACAGAGTGAGCTGGGAACAGAGTGAACTGGGAACACAGTGAGCTGGGAAGAGAGTGAGCTGGGAACTGAGTGAGCTGGGAAAAGAGTGAGCTGGGAACAGAGTGAGCTGGGAACACAGTGAGCTGGGAACAGAGTGAGCTGGGAACACAGTGAGCTGGGAACAGAGTGAGCTGGGAACAGAGTGAGCAGGGAACACAGTGAGCTGGGAACAGAGTGAGCTGGGAACACAGTGAGCTGGGATTAGAGTGAGCTGGGAACACAGTGAGCTGGGATCAGAGTGAGCTGGGAAAAGAGTGAGCTGGGAACAGAGTGAGCTGGGAACAGAGTGAGCTGGGAACAGAGTGAGCTGGGAACAGAGTGAGCTGGGAACAGAGTGAGCTGGGAACACAGTGAGCTGGGAACACAGTGAGCTGGGAACACTTTGAGCTGGGAACAGAGTGAGCTGGGAACACAGTGAGCTGGGAACGGAGTGAGCTGGGAACGGAGTGAGCTGGGAACACAGTGAGCTGGGAACACAGTGAGCTGGGAACAGAGTGAGCTGGGAACAGAGTGAGCTGGGAACAGAGTGAGCTGGGAACAGAGTGAACTGGGAACACAGTGAGCTGGGAAGAGAGTGAGCTGGGAACAGAGTGAGCTGGGAACACAGTGAGCTGGGAACAGAGTGAGCTGGGAACACAGTGAGCTGGGAACAGAGTGAGCTGGGAACAGAGTGAGCTGGGAACAGAGTGAGCTGGGAACAGAGTGAGCTGGGAACAGAGTGAGCTGGGAACAGAGTGAGCTGGGAACAGAGTGAGCTGGGAACAGAGTGAGCTGGGAAAAGAGTGAGCTGGGAACAGAGTGAGCTGGGAACAGAGTGAGCTGGGAACAGAGTGAGCTGGGAACAGAGTGAACTGGGAACACAGTGAGCTGGGAACAGAGTGAGCTGGGAACAGAGTGAGCTGGGAACAGAGTGAGCTGGGAACAGAGTGAGCTGGGAACAGAGTGAGCTGGGAACAGAGTGAGCTGGGAACAGAGTGAGCTGGGAAGAGAGTGAGCTGGGAAAAGAGTGAGCTGGGAACACAGTGAGCTGGGAACACAGTGAGCTGGGAACAGAGTGAGCTGGGAACAGAGTGAGCTGGGAACAGAGTGAGCTGGGAACAGAGTGAGCTGGGAACAGAGTGAGCTGGGAACAGAGTGAGCAGGGAACAGAGTGAGCTGGGAACTGAGTGAGCTGGGAACTGAGTGAGCTGGGAACTGAGTGAGCTGGGAACACAGTGAGCTGGGAACACAGTGAGCTGGGAACGGAGTGAGCTGGGAACACAGTGAGCTGGGAACAGAGTGAGCTGGGAACAGAGTGAGCTGGGAACACAGTGAGCTGGGAACAGAGTGAGCTGGGAACAGAGTGAACTGGGAACACAGTGAGCTGGGAAGAGAGTGAGCTGGGAACTGAGTGAGCTGGGAACAGAGTGAGCTGGGAACAGAGTGAGCTGGGAACAGAGTGAGCTGGGAACACAGTGAGCTGGGAACAGAGTGAGCTGGGAAAAGAGTGAGCTGGGAACAGAGTGAGCTGGGAACAGAGTGAGCTGGGAACAGAGTGAGCTGGGAACAGAGTGAGCTGGGAACAGAGTGAGCTGGGAACAGAGTGAGCTGGGAACACAGTGAGCTGGGAACAGAGTGAGCTGGGAACAGAGTGAGCTGGGAACGGAGTGAGCTGGGAACACAGTGAGCTGGGAACACAGTGAGCTGGGAACACAGTGAGCTGGGAACAGAGTGAACTGGGAACACAGTGAGCTGGGAACAGAGTGAGCTGGGAACAGAGTGAGCTGGGAACAGAGTGAGCTGGGAACAGAGTGAACTGGGAACACAGTGACTGGGAACACAGTGAGCTGGGAACTGAGTGAGCTGGGAACAGAGTGAGCTGGGAACAGAGTGAGCTGGGAACAGAGTGAGCTGGCAACACATTGAGCTGGGAACAGAGTGAGCTGGGAACTGAGTGAGCTGGCAACAGAGTGAGCTGGGAACACAGTGAGCTGGGAACAGAGTGAGCTGGGAACACAGTGAGCTGGGAACTGAGTGAGCTGGGAACACAGTGAGCTGGGAACAGAGTGAGCTGGGAACAGAGTGAGCTGGGAACACAGTGAGCTGGGAACACAGTGAGCTGGGAACTGTGTGAGCTGGGAACAGAGTGAGCTGGGAACACAGTGAGCTGGGAACAGAGTGAGCTGGGAACACAGTGAGCTGGGAACAGAGTGAGCTGGGAACACAGTGAGCTGGGAACACAGTGAGCTGGGAACACAGTGAGCTGAGAACAGAGTGAGCTGGGAACACAGTGAGCTGGGAACAGAGTGAGCTGGGAACTGAGTGAGCTGGGAACACAGTGAGCTGGGAACAGAGTGAGCTGGGAACACAGTGAGATGGGAACAGAGTGAGCTGGGAACAGAGTGAGCTGGGAACAGAGTGAGCTGGGAACAGAGTGAGCTGGGAACAGAGTGAGCTGGGAACAGAGTGAGCTGGGAACAGAGTGAGCTGGGAACAGAGTGAGCTGGGAACAGAGTGAGCTGGGAATGAAGTGAGCTGGGAACAGAGTGAGCTGGGAGCACAGTGAGCTGGGAACACAGTGAGCTGGGAACTGAGTGAGCTGGGAACAGAGTGAGCTGGGAAGAGAGTGAGCTGGGAACATAGTGAGCTGGGAACACAGTGAGCTGGGAACGGAGTGAGCTGGGAACAGAGTGAGCTGGGAACAGAGTGAGCTGGGAACAGAGTGAGCTGGGAACACAGTGAGCTGGGAACACAGTGAGCTGGGAACACAGTGAGCTGGGAACACAGTGAGCTGGGAACACAGTGAGCTGGGAACACAGTGAGCTGGGAACACAGTGAGCTGGGAACACAGTGAGCTGGGAACACACTGAGCTGGGAACACACTGAGCTGGGAACACGGTGAGCTGGGAACACGGTGAGCTGGGAACAGAGTGAGCTGGGAACACAGTGAGCTGGGAACAAAGTGAGCTGGGAACACACTGAGCTGGGAACACAGTGAGCTGGGAACAGAGTGAGCTGGGAACAGAGTGAGCTGGGAACACAGTGAGCTGGGAACACAGTGAGCTGGGAACACAGTGAGCTGGGAACACAGTGAGCTGGGAACAGAGTGAGCTGGGAACAGAGTGAGCTGGGAACAGAGTGAGCTGGGAACACAGTGAGCTGGGAACAGAGTGAGCTGGGAACAGAGTGAGCTGGGAACAGAGTGAGCTGGGAACAGAGTGAGCTGGGAACAGAGTGAGCTGGGAACAGAGTGAGCTGGGAACTGAGTGAGCTGGGAACAGAGTGAGCTGGGAACTGAGTGAGCTGGGAACAGAGTGAGCTGGGAACACAGTGAGCTGGGACAGAGTGAGCTGGGAACAGAGTGAGCTGGGAACACAGTGAGCTGGGAACAGAGTGAGCTGGGAACAGAGTGAGCTGGGAACTGAGTGAGCTGGGAACAGAGTGAGCTGGGAACACAGTGAGCTGGGAACAGAGTGAGCTGGGAACACAGTGAGCTGGGAACAGAGTGAGCTGGGAACAGAGTGAGCTGGGAACAGAGTGAGCTGGGAACAGAGTGAGCTGGGAACAGAGTGAACTGGGAACACAGTGAGCTGGGAACAGAGTGAGCTGGGAACAGAGTGAGCTGGGAACAGAGTGAGCTGGGAACAGAGTGAGCTGGGAACACAGTGAGCTGGGAACAGAGTGAGCTGGGAACAGAGTGAGCTGGGAACAGAGTGAGCTGGGAACAGAGTGAGCTGGGAACACAGTGAGCTGGGAACACAGTGAGCTGGGAACACAGTGAGCTGGGAACACAGTGAGCTGGGAACACAGTGAGCTGGGAACACAGTGAGCTGGGAACAGAGTGAGCTGGGAACAGAGTGAGCTGGGAACAGAGTGAGCTGGGAACAGAGTGAGCTGGGAACACAGTGAGCTGGGAACAGAGTGAGCTGGGAACAGAGTGAGCTGGGAACACAGTGAGCTGGGAACACGAGTGAGCTGGGAACACAGTGAGCTGGGAACACAGTGAGCTGGGAACACAGTGAGCTGGGAACACAGTGAGCTGGGAACAGAGTGAGCTGGGAACACAGTGAGCTGGGAACAGAGTGAGCTGGGAACAGAGTGAGCTGGGAACACAGTGAGCTGGGAACAGAGTGAGCTGGGAACAGAGTGAGCTGGGAACAGAGTGAGCTGGGAACACAGTGAGCTGGGAACACAGTGAGCTGGGAACACAGTGAGCTGGGAACAGAGTGAGCTGGGAACAGAGTGAACTGGGAACACAGTGAGCTGGGAACAGAGTGAGCTGGGAACAGAGTGAGCTGGGAACAGAGTGAGCTGGGAACAGAGTGAGCTGGGAACACAGTGAGCTGGGAACAGAGTGAGCTGGGAACAGAGTGAGCTGGGAACAGAGTGAGCTGGGAACAGAGTGAGCTGGGAACAGAGTGAGCTGGGAACACAGTGAGCTGGGAACAGAGTGAGCTGGGAACACAGTGAGCTGGGAACAGAGTGAGCTGGGAACACAGTGAGCTGGGAACAGAGTGAGCTGGGAACACAGTGAGCTGGGAACAGAGTGAGCTGGGAACACAGTGAGCTGGGAACAGAGTGAGCTGGGAACACAGTGAGCTGGGAACAGAGTGAGCTGGGAACACAGTGAGCTGGGAACAGAGTGAGCTGGGAACAGAGTGAGCTGGGAACACAGTGAGCTGGGAACAGAGTGAGCTGGGAACACAGTGAGCTGGGAACAGAGTGAGCTGGGAACACAGTGAGCTGGGAACACAGTGAGCTGGGAACAGAGTGAGCTGGGAACAGAGTGAGCTGGGAACAGAGTGAGCTGGGAACAGAGTGAGCTGGGAACACAGTGAGCTGGGAACAGAGTGAGCTGGGAACACAGTGAGCTGGGAACAGAGTGAGCTGGGAACAGAGTGAGCTGGGAACACAGTGAGCTGGGAACAGAGTGAGCTGGGAACAGAGTGAGCTGGGAACACAGTGAGCTGGGAACAGAGTGAGCTGGGAACAGAGTGAGCTGGGAACAGAGTGAGCTGGGAACAGAGTGAGCTGGGAACAGAGTGAGCTGGGAACAGAGTGAGCTGGGAACAGAGTGAGCTGGGAACAGAGTGAGCTGGGAACAGAGTGAGCTGGGAACAGAGTGAGCTGGGAACAGAGTGAGCTGGGAACACAGTGAGCTGGGAACAGAGTGAGCTGGGAACAGAGTGAGCTGGGAACAGAGTGAGCTGGGAACACAGTGAGCTGGGAACACAGTGAGCTGGGAACAGAGTGAGCTGGGAACAGAGTGAGCTGGGAACACAGTGAGCTGGGAACAGAGTGAGCTGGGAACAGAGTGAGCTGGGAACACAGTGAGCTGGGAACAGAGTGAGCTGGGAACAGAGTGAGCTGGGAACAGAGTGAGCTGGGAACAGAGTGAGCTGGGAACAGAGTGAGCTGGGAACAGAGTGAGCTGGGAACAGAGTGAGCTGGGAACAGAGTGAGCTGGGAACAGAGTGAGCTGGGAACAGAGTGAACTGGGAACACAGTGAGCTGGGAACAGAGTGAGCTGGGAACTGAGTGAGCTGGGAACAGAGTGAGCTGGGAACAGAGTGAGCTGGGAACAGAGTGAGCTGGGAACAGAGTGAGCTGGGAACAGAGTGAGCTGGGAACAGAGTGAGCTGGGAAGAGAGTGAGCTGGGAACTGAGTGAGCTGGGAAAAGAGTGAGCTGGGAACAGAGTGAGCTGGGAACAGAGTGAGCTGGGAACAGAGTGAGCTGGGAACACAGTGAGCTGGGAACAGAGTGAGCTGGGAACAGAGTGAGCTGGGAACAGAGTGAGCTGGGAACAGAGTGAGCTGGGAACAGAGTGAGCTGGGAACAGAGTGAGCTGGGAACTGAGTGAGCTGGGAACACAGTGAGCTGGGAACACAGTGAGCTGGGAACAGAGTGAGCTGGGAACAGAGTGAGCTGGGAACAGAGTGAACTGGGAACACAGTGAGCTGGGAACAGAGTGAGCTGGGAACACAGTGAGCTGGGAACACTTTGAGCTGGGAACAGAGTGAGCTGGGAACACAGTGAGCTGGGAACGGAGTGAGCTGGGAACGGAGTGAGCTGGGAACACAGTGAGCTGGGAACACAGTGAGCTGGGAACAGAGTGAGCTGGGAACAGAGTGAGCTGGGAACACAGTGAGCTGGGAACACAGTGAGCTGGGAACACAGTGAGCTGGGAACAGAGTGAGCTGGGAACACAGTGAGCTGGGAACACAGTGAGCTGGGAACAGAGTGAGCTGGGAAAACAGTGAGCTGGGAACAGAGTGAGCTGGGAACAGAGTGAGCTGGGAACAGAGTGAGCTGGGAACACAGTGAGCTGGGAACAGAGTGAGCTGGGAACACAGTGAGCTGGGAACACAGTGAGCTGGGAACACAGTGAGCTGGGAACAGAGTGAGCTGGGAACACAGTGAGCTGGGAACAGAGTGAGCTGGGAACTGAGTGAGCTGGGAACAGAGTGAGCTGGGAACAGAGTGAACTGGGAACACAGTGACTGGGAACACAGTGAGCTGGGAACTGAGTGAGCTGGGAACAGAGTGAGCTGGGAACAGAGTGAGCTGGGAACAGAGTGAGCTGGGAACAGAGTGAGCTGGGAACACAGTGAGCTGGGAACAGAGTGAGCTGGGAACAGAGTGAGCTGGCAACAGAGTGAGCTGGGAACACAGTGAGCTGGGAACAGAGTGAGCTGGGAACACAGTGAGCTGGGAACAGAGTGAGCTGGGAACAGAGTGAGCTGGGAACAGAGTGAGCTGGGAACAGAGTGAGCTGGGAACACAGTGAGCTGGGAACAGAGTGAGCTGGGAACAGAGTGAGCTGGGAACAGAGTGAGCTGGGAACACAGTGAGCTGGGAACAGAGTGAGCTGGGAACACAGTGAGCTGGGAACACAGTGAGCTGGGAACACAGTGAGCTGGGAACACAGTGAGCTGGGAACACAGTGAGCTGGGAACACAGTGAGCTGGGAACACAGTGAGCTGGAACAGAGTGAGCTGGGAACACAGTGAGCTGGGAACAGAGTGAGCTGGGAACACAGTGAGCTGGGAACACAGTGAGCTGGGAACAGAGTGAGCTGGGAACACAGTGAGCTGGGAACAGAGTGAGCTGGGAACTGAGTGAGCTGGGAACACAGTGAGCTGGGAACTGAGTGAGCTGGGAACAGAGTGAGCTGGGAACACAGTGAGCTGGGAACAGAGTGAGCTGGGAACAGAGTGAGCTGGGAACAGAGTGAGCTGGGAACAGAGTGAGCTGGGAACAGAGTGAGCTGGGAACAGAGTGAGCTGGGAACAGAGTGAGCTGGGAACACAGTGAGCTGGGAACACAGTGAGCTGGGAACAGAGTGAGCTGGGAACAGAGTGAGCTGGGAACAGAGTGAGCTGGGAACAGAGTGAGCTGGGAACACAGTGAGCTGGGAACTGAGTGAGCTGGGAACAGAGTGAGCTGGGAACATAGTGAGCTGGGAACACAGTGAGCTGGGAACAGAGTGAGCTGGGAACAGAGTGAGCTGGGAACAGAGTGAGCTGGGAACAGAGTGAGCTGGGAACAGAGTGAGCTGGGAACAGAGTGAGCTGGGAACAGAGTGAGCTGGGAACAGAGTGAGCTGGGAACAGAGTGAGCTGGGAACAGAGTGAGCTGGGAACAGAGTGAGCTGGGAACACAGTGAGCTGGGAACACAGTGAGCTGGGAACACAGTGAGCTGGGAACACACTGAGCTGGGAATACGGTGAGCTGGGAACACGGTGAGCTGGGAACAGAGTGAGCTGGGAACACAGTGAGCTGGGAACACAGTGAGCTGGGAACAGAGTGAGCTGGGAACACAGTGAGCTGGGAACAGAGTGAGCTGGGAACAGAGTGAGCTGGGAACAGAGTGAGCTGGGAACACAGTGAGCTGGGAACAGAGTGAGCTGGGAACACAGTGAGCTGGGAACAGAGTGAGCTGAGAACACAGTGAGCTGGGATCAGAGTGAGCTGGGAACAGAGTGAGCTGGGAACAGAGTGAGCTGGGAACAGAGTGAGCTGGGAACAGAGTGAGCTGGGAACAGAGTGAGCTGGGAACAGAGTGAGCTGGGAACAGAGTGAGCTGGGAACAGAGTGAGCTGGGAACACAGTGAGCTGGGAACAGAGTGAGCTGGGAACAGAGTGAGCTGGGAACAGAGTGAGCTGGGAACAGAGTGAGCTGGGAACAGAGTGAGCTGGGAACACAGTGAGCTGGGAACACAGTGAGCTGGGAACACAGTGAGCTGGGAACACAGTGAGCTGGGAACAGAGTGAGCTGGGAACAGAGTGAGCTGGGAACAGAGTGAGCTGGGAACACAGTGAGCTGGGAACACAGTGAGCTGGGAACACAGTGAGCTGGGAACACAGTGAGCTGGGAACAGAGTGAGCTGGGAACAGAGTGAGCTGGGAACAGAGTGAGCTGGGAACACAGTGAGCTGGGAACAGAGTGAGCTGGGAACACAGTGAGCTGGGAACAGAGTGAGCTGAGAACACAGTGAGCTGGGAACAGAGTGAGCTGGGAACAGAGTGAGCTGGGAACAGAGTGAGCTGGGAACAGAGTGAGCTGGGAACAGAGTGAGCTGGGAACAGAGTGAGCTGGGAACAGAGTGAGCTGGGAACAGAGTGAGGTGGGAACAGAGTGAACTGGGAACACAGTGAGCTGGGAACAGAGTGAGCTGGGAACTGAGTGAGCTGGGAACAGAGTGAGCTGGGAACTGAGTGAGCTGGGAACAGAGTGAACTGGGAACACAGTGAGCTGGGAACACAGTGAGCTGGGAACAGAGTGAGCTGGGAACTGAGTGAGCTGGGAACAGAGTGAGCTGGGAACAGAGTGAACTGGGAACACAGTGAGCTGGGAACACAGTGAGCTGGGAACTGAGTGAGCTGGGAACAGAGTGAGCTGGGAACAAGTGAGCTGGGAACAGAGTGAGCTGGGAACAGAGTGAGCTGGGAACACAGTGAGCTGGGAACAGAGTGAGCTGGGAACTGAGTGAGCTGGGAACAGAGTGAGCTGGGAACAGAGTGAGCTGGGAACACAGTGAGCTGGGAACAGAGTGAGCTGGGAACAGAGTGAGCTGGGAACACAGTGAGCTGGGAACAGAGTGAGCTGGGAACACAGTGAGCTGGGAACAGAGTGAGCTGGGAACAGAGTGAGCTGGGAACACAGTGAGCTGGGAACAGAGTGAGCTGGGAACAGAGTGAGCTGGGAACACAGTGAGCTGGGAACAGAGTGAGCTGGGAACAGAGTGAGCTGGGAACAGAGTGAGCTGGGAACACAGTGAGCTGGGAACAGAGTGAGCTGGGAACAGAGTGAGCTGGGAACACAGTGAGCTGGGAACGGAGTGAGCTGGAAACAGAGTGAGCTGGGAACACACTGAGCTGGGAACAGAGTGAACTGGTAACACAGTGAGCTGGGAACAGAGTGAGCTGGGAACGGAGTGAGCTGGGAACAGAGTGAGCTGGGAACAGAGTGAGCTGGGAACACAGTGAGCTGGGAACACAGTGAGCTGGGAACAGAGTGAGCTGCGAACTGAGTGAGCTGGGAACAGAGTGAGCTGGGAACTGAGTGAGCTGGGAACAGAGTGAACTGGGAACACAGTGAGCTGGGAACTGAGTGAGCTGGGAACAGAGTGAGCTGGGAACAGAGTGAGCTGGGAACACAGCGACTGGGAACAGAGTGAGCTGGGAACTGAGTGAGCTGGGAACAGAGTGAGCTGGGAACAGAGTGAGCTGGGAACAGAGTGAGCTGGGAACACAGTGAGCTGGGAACAGAGTGAGCTGGGAACTGAGTGAGCTGGCAACACAGTGAGCTGTGAATAGAGTGAGCTGGGAACACAGTGAGCTGGGAACTGAGTGAGCTGGGAACAGAGTGAGCTGGCAACACATTGAGCTGGGAACAGAGTGAGCTGGGAACTGAGTGAGCTGGCAACAGAGTGAGCTGGGAACACAGTGAGCTGGGAACAGAGTGAGCTGGGAACACAGTGAGCTGGGAACAGAGTGAGCTGGGAACACAGTGAGCTGGGAACAGAGTGAGCTGGGAACACAGTGACTGGGAACACAGTGAGCTGGGAACACAGTGAGCTGGGAACAGAGTGAGCTGGGAACACAGTGAGCTGGGAACAGAGTGAGCTGGGAACACAGTGAGCTGGGAACACAGTGAGCTGGGAACAGAGTGAGCTGGGAACACAGTGAGCTGGGAACACAGTGAGCTGGGAACAGAGTGAACTAGGAACAGAGTGAGCTGAGAACACAGTGAGCTGGGATCAGAGTGAGCTGGGAACACAGTGAGCTGGGGACACAGTGAGCTGGGAACACAGTGAGCTGGGAACACAGTGAGCTGAGAACTGAGTGAGCTGGGAACACAGTGAGCTGGGAACAGAGTGAGCTGGGAACTGAGTCAGCTGGGAACAGAGTGAGCTGGGAACTGAGTGAGCTGGGAACACAGTGGAATGGGAACTGAGTGAGCTGGGAACAGAGTGAGCTGGGAACGGAGTGAGCTGGGAACAGAGTGAGCTGGGAACAGAGTGAGCTGGGAACAGAGTGAACTGGGAACAGAGTGAGCTGGGAACAGAGTGAGCTGGGAACAGAGTGAGCTGGGAACAGAGTGAGCTGGGAGCACAGTGAGCTGGGAACTGAGTGAGCTGGGAACAGAGTGAGCTGGGAACAGAGTGAGCTGGGAACAGAGTGAGCTGGGAACAGAGTGAGCTGGGAACATAGTGAGCTGGGAACAGAGTGAGCTGGGAACAGAGTGAGCTGGGAACAGAGTGAGCTGGGAACACAGTGAGCTGGGAACACAGTGAGCTGGGAACACAGTGAGCTGGGAACACGTTGAGCTGGGAACACGGTGAGCTGGGAACACAGTGAGCTGGGAACACAGTGAGCTGGGAACACAGTGAGCTGGGAACACAGTGAGCTGGGAACAGAGTGAGCTGGGAACACAGTGAGCTGAGAACACAGTGAGCTGGGATCAGAGTGAGCTGGGAACAGAGTGAGCTGGGAACACAGTGAGCTGGGAACAGAGTGAGCTGGGAACAGAGTGAGCTGGGAACTGAGTGAGGTGGGAACTGAGTGAGGTGGGAACTGAGTGAACTGGGAACACAGTGAGCTGGGAACAAAGTGAGCTGGGAACTGAGTGAGCTGGGAACAGAGTGAGCTGGGAACTGAGTGAGCTGGGAACAGAGTGAACTGGGAACACAGTGAGCTGGGAACAGAGTGAGCTGGGAGCAGAGTGAGCTGGGAACAGAGTGAGCTGGGAACAGAGTGAACTGGGAACACAGTGACTGGGAACACAGTTAGCTGGGAACTGAGTGAGCTGGGAACGGAGTGAGCTGGGAACAAAGTGAGCTGGGAACAGTGTGAGCTGGGAACAGAGTGAACTGGGAACACAGGGAGCTGGGGACAGAGTGAGCTGGGAACTGAGTGAGCTGGCAACAGAGTAAGCTGGGAACACAGTGAGCTGGGAACAGTGTGAGCTGGGAACACAGTGAGCTGGGAACTGAGTGAGCTGAGAACACAGTGAGCTGGGAACAGAGTGAGCTGGGAACACAGTGAGCTGGGAACGGAGTGAGCTGGAACCAGAGTGAGCTGGGAACACACTGAGCTGGGAACAGAGTGAGCTGGGAACAGAGTGAGCTGGGAACACAGTGAGCTGGGAACGGAGTGAGCTGGAAACAGAGTGAGCTGGGAACACACTGAGCTGGGAACGGAGTGAGCTGGAAACAGAGTGAGCTGGGAACACACTGAGCTGGGAACAGAGTGAGCTGGGAAAAGAGTGAGCTGGGAAAAGAGTGAGCTGGGAAAGGAGTGAGCTGGGAACACAGTGAGCTGGGAACGGAGTGAGCTGGGAACAGAGTGAGCTGGGAACAGAGTGAGCTGGGAACAGAGTGAGCTGGGAACAGAGTGAGCTGGGAACAGAGTGAGCTGGGAACACAATGAGCTGGGAACAGAGTGAGCTGGGAACAGAGTGAGCTGGGAACACAGTGAGCTGGGAACACAGTGAGCTGGGAACAGAGTGAGCTGGGAACACAGTGAGCTGGGATCAGAGTGAGCTGGGAACACAGTGAGCTGGGAACAGAGTGAGCTGGGAACACAGTGAGCTGGGAACAGAGTGAGCTGGGAACAGAGTGAGCTGGGAACAGAGTGAGCTGGGAACAGAGTGAGCTGGGAACACAATGAGCTGGGAACAGAGTGAGCTGGGAACACAGTGAGCTGGGAACAGAGTGAGCTGGGAACAGAGTGAGCTGGGAACAGAGTGAGCTGGGAACACAGTGAGCTGGGAACACAGTGAGCTGGGATCAGAGTGAGCTGGGAACACAGTGAGCTGGGAACACAGTGAGCTGGGAACAGAGTGAGCTGGGAACAGAGTGAGCTGGGAACACAATGAGCTGGGAACAGAGTGAGCTGGGAACACAGTGAGCTGGGAACACAGTGAGCTGGGAACAGAGTGAGCTGGGAACAGAGTGAGCTGGGAACAGAGTGAGCTGGGAACAGAGTGAGATGGGATCAGAGTGAGCTGGGAACACAGTGAGCTGGGAACAGAGTGTGCTGGGAACAGAGTGAGCTGGGAACAGAGTGAGCTGGGAACACAGTGAGCTGGGAACAAAGTGAGCTGGGAACACAGTGAGCTGGGAACAGAGTGAGCTGGGAACAGAGTGAGCTGGGAACAGAGTGAACTGGGAACACAGTGAGCTGTCAACAGAGTGAGCTGGGAACACATTGAGCTGGGAACAGAGTGAGCTGGGAATACAGTGAGCTGGGAATACAGTGAGCTGGGAATACAGTGAGCTGGGAACGGAGTGAGCTGGGAACACAGTGAGCTGGGAACACAGTGAGCTGGGAACACAGTGAGCTGGGAACAGAGTGAACTGGTAACACAGTGAGCTGGGAACAGAGTGAGCTGGGAACGGAGTGAGCTGGGAACAGAGTGAGCTGGGAACAGAGTGAGCTGGGAACAGAGTGAACTGGGAACACAGTGAGCTGGGAACAGAGTGAGCTGCGAACTGAGTGAGCTGGGAACAGACTGAGCTGGGAACAGAGTGAGCTGGGAACTGAGTGAACTGGGAACACAGTGAGCTGGGAACAGAGTGAGCTGGGAACAGAGTGAGCTGGGAACAGAGTGAGCTGGGAACAGAGTGAGCTGGGAACAGAGTGAGCTGGGAACACAATGAGCTGGGAACAGAGTGAGCTGGGAACAGAGTGAGCTGGGAACACAGTGAGCTGGGAACAGAGTGAGCTGGGAACAGAGTGAGCTGGGAACAGAGTGAGCTGGGAACAGAGTGAGCTGGGAACAGAGTGAGCTGGGAACACAGTGAGCTGGGATCAGAGTGAGCTGGGAACACAGTGAGCTGGGAACAGAGTGAGCTGGGAACAGAGTGAGCTGGGAACAGAGTGAGCTGGGAACACAATGAGCTGGGAACAGAGTGAGCTGGGAACACAGTGAGCTGGGAACACAGTGAGCTGGGAACAGAGTGAGCTGGGAACAGAGTGAGCTGGGAACAGAGTGAGCTGGGAACAGAGTGAGCTGGGATCAGAGTGAGCTGGGAACACAGTGAGCTGGGAACAGAGTGTGCTGGGAACAGAGTGAGCTGGGAACAGAGTGAGCTGGGAACACAGTGAGCTGGGAACACAGTGAGCTGGGAACACAGTGAGCTGGGAACAGAGTGAGCTGGGAACAGAGTGAGCTGGGAACAGAGTGAACTGGGAACACAGTGAGCTGTCAACAGAGTGAGCTGGGAACACATTGAGCTGGGAACAGAGTGAGCTGGGAATACAGTGAGCTGGGAATACAGTGAGCTGGGAATACAGTGAGCTGGGAACGGAGTGAGCTGGGAACACAGTGAGCTGGGAACACAGTGAGCTGGGAACACAGTGAGCTGGGAACAGAGTGAACTGGTAACACAGTGAGCTGGGAACAGAGTGAGCTGGGAACGGAGTGAGCTGGGAACAGAGTGAGCTGGGAACAGAGTGAACTGGGAACACAGTGAGCTGGGAACAGAGTGAGCTGCGAACCGAGTGAGCTGGGAACAGAGTGAGCTGGGAACAGAGTGAGCTGGGAACAGAGTGAGCTGGGAACAGAGTGAACTGGGAACACAGCGACTGGGAACAGAGTGAGCTGGGAACTGAGTGAGCTGGCAACAGAGTGAGCTGGGAACAGAGTGAGCTGGGAACAGAGTGAGCTGGGAACAGAGTGAGCTGGGAACAGAGTGAACTGGGAACACAGTGAGCTGGGAACAGAGTGAGCTGGGAACAGAGTGAGCTGGGAACTGAGTGAGCTGGCAACACAGTGAGCTGGGAATAGAGTGAGCTGGGAACACAGTGAGCTGGGAACTGAGTGAGCTGGGAACTGAGTGAGCTGCGAACACAGTGAGCTGGGAACAGAGTGAGCTGGGAACAGAGTGAGCTGGGAACTGCGTGAGCTGGGAATACAGTCAGCTGGGAACAGAGTGAGCTGGGAACAGAGTGAGCTGGGAACTGAGTGAGCTGGGAATACAGTCAGCTGGGAACAGAGTGAGCTGGGAACAGAGTGAGCTGGGAACACATTGAGCTGGGAACTGAGTGAGCTGGGAACTGAGTGAGCTGGGAACAGAGTGAGCTGGGATCAGAGTGAGCTGGGAACACAGTGAGCTGGGAACTGAGTGAGCTGGGAAAACAGTGAGCTGGGATCAGAGTGAGCTGGGAACAGAATGAGCTGGGAACTGAGTGAGCTGGCAACACAGTGAGCTGGGAACACAGTGAGCTGGGAACTGAGTGAGCTGGGAACAGAGTGAGCTGGGAACAGAGTGAGCTGGGAACACAGTGAGCTGGGAACGGAGTGAGCTGGGAACAGAGTGAGCTGGGAACACAGTGAGCTGGGAACACAGTGAGCTGCGAACAGAGTGAGCTGGGAACACAGTGAGCTGGGAACACAGTGAGCTGGGAACAGAGTGAGCTGGGAACAGAGTGAGCTGGGAACACAGTGAGCTGGGAACAGAGTGAGCTGGGAACAGAGTGAGCTGGGAACAGAGTGAGCTGGGAACACAGTGAGCTGGGAACACAGTGAGCTGGGAACACAGTGAGCTGGGAACACAGTGAACTGGGAACAGAGTGAGCTGAGAACACAGTGAGCTGGGATCAGAGTGAGCTGGGAACACAGTGAGCTGGGGACACAGTGAGCTGGGGACACAGTGAGCTGGGGACACAGTGAGCTGGGAACACAGTGAGCTGAGAACTGAGTGAGCTGGGAACAGAGTGAGCTGGGATCAGAGTGAGCTGGGAACAGAGTGAGCTATGAACTGAGTGAGCTGGCAACACAGTGAGCTGGGAACACAGTGAGCTGGGAACTGAGTGAGCTGGGAACACAGTCAGCTGGGAACAGAGTGAGCTGGGAACAGAGTGAGCTGGGAACACAGTGAGCTGGGAACTGAGTGAGCTGGGAACACACTGTGCTGGGAACAGAGTGAGCTGGGATCAGAGTGAGCTGGGAACACAGTGAGCTGGGAACTGAGTGAGCTGGGAAAACAGTGAGCTGGGATCAGTGTGAGCTGGGAACAGAGTGAGCTGGGAACACAGTGAGCTGGGAACACAGTGAGCTGGGAACAGAGTGAGCTGGGAACGGAGTGAGCTGGGAACACAGTGAGCTGGGAACACAGTGAGCTGGGAACACAGTGAGCTGGGAACAGAGTGAGCTGGGAACAGAGTGAGCTGGGAACAGAGTGAGCTGGGAACAGAGTGAGCTGGGAACAGAGTGAGCTGGGAACAGAGTGAGCTGGGAACAGAGTGAGCTGGGAACACATTGAGCTGGGAACACAGTGAGCTGGGAACGGAGTGAGCTGGGAACAGAGTGAGCTGGGAACACAGTGAGCTGGGAACTGAGTGAGCTGGGAACAGAGTGAGCTGGGAACAGAGTGAACTGGGAACACAGCGACTGGGAACAGAGCGAGCTGGGAACTGAGTGAGCTGGGAACAGAGTGAGCTGGGAACACAGTGAGCTGGGAACAGAGTGAGCTGGGAACTGAGTGAGCTGGCAACACAGTGAGCTGGGAATAGAGTGAGCTGGGAACACAGTGAGCTGGGAACTGAGTGAGCTGGGAACACAGTGAGCTGCGAACAGAGTGAGCTGGGAACACAGTGAGCTGGGAACAGAGTGAGCTGGGAACAGAGTGAGCTGGGAACAGAGTGAGCTGGGAACACAGTGAGCTGGGAACAGAGTGAGCTGGGAACACAGTGAGCTGGGAACAGAGTGAGCTGGGAACAGAGTGAGCTGGGAACACAGTGAGCTGGGAACAGAGTGAACTGGGAACAGAGTGAGCTGAGAACACAGTGAGCTGGGATCAGAGTGAGCTGGGAACACAGTGAGCTGGGGACACAGTGAGCTGGGAACACAGTGAGCTGAGAACTGAGTGAGCTGGGAACAGAGTGAGCTGGGATCAGAGTGAGCTGGGAACAGAGTGAGCTGGGAACTGAGGGAGCTGGCAACACAGTGAGCTGGGAACACAGTGAGCTGGGAACACAGTGAGCTGGGAACACAGTGAGCTGGGAACACACTGAGCTGGGAACACGTTGAGCTGGGAACACGGTGAGCTGGGAACACAGTGAGCTGGGAACACAGTGAGCTGGGAACACAGTGAGCTGGGAACACAGTGAGCTGGGAACAGAGTGAGCTGGGAACACAGTGAGCTGAGAACACAGTGAGCTGGGATCAGAGTGAGCTGGGAACAGAGTGAGCTGGGAACAGAGTGAGCTGGGAACAGAGTGAGCTGGGAACAGAGTGAGCTGGGAACTGAGTGAGGTGGGAACTGAGTGAGGTGGGAACTGAGTGAACTGGGAACACAGTGAGCTGGGAACAAAGTGAGCTGGGAACTGAGTGAGCTGGGAACAGAGTGAGCTGGGAACTGAGTGAGCTGGGAACAGAGTGAACTGGGAACACAGTGAGCTGGGAACAGAGTGAGCTGGGAGCAGAGTGAGCTGGGAACAGAGTGAGCTGGGAACAGAGTGAACTGGGAACACAGTGACTGGGAACACAGTTAGCTGGGAACTGAGTGAGCTGGGAACGGAGTGAGCTGGGAACAAAGTGAGCTGGGAACAGTGTGAGCTGGGAACAGAGTGAACTGGGAACACAGGGAGCTGGGGACAGAGTGAGCTGGGAACTGAGTGAGCTGGCAACAGAGTAAGCTGGGAACACAGTGAGCTGGGAACAGTGTGAGCTGGGAACACAGTGAGCTGGGAACTGAGTGAGCTGAGAACACAGTGAGCTGGGAAGAGAGTGAGCTGGGAACACAGTGAGCTGGGAACGGAGTGAGCTGGAACCAGAGTGAGCTGGGAACACACTGAGCTGGGAACAGAGTGAGCTGGGAACAGAGTGAGCTGGGAACACAGTGAGCTGGGAACGGAGTGAGCTGGAAACAGAGTGAGCTGGGAACACACTGAGCTGGGAACGGAGTGAGCTGGAAACAGAGTGAGCTGGGAACACACTGAGCTGGGAACAGAGTGAGCTGGGAAAAGAGTGAGCTGGGAAAAGAGTGAGCTGGGAAAGGAGTGAGCTGGGAACACAGTGAGCTGGGAACGGAGTGAGCTGGGAACAGAGTGAGCTGGGAACAGAGTGAGCTGGGAACAGAGTGAGCTGGGAACAGAGTGAGCTGGGAACAGAGTGAGCTGGGAACACAATGAGCTGGGAACAGAGTGAGCTGGGAACAGAGTGAGCTGGGAACACAGTGAGCTGGGAACACAGTGAGCTGGGAACAGAGTGAGCTGGGAACACAGTGAGCTGGGATCAGAGTGAGCTGGGAACACAGTGAGCTGGGAACAGAGTGAGCTGGGAACACAGTGAGCTGGGAACAGAGTGAGCTGGGAACAGAGTGAGCTGGGAACAGAGTGAGCTGGGAACAGAGTGAGCTGGGAACACAATGAGCTGGGAACAGAGTGAGCTGGGAACACAGTGAGCTGGGAACAGAGTGAGCTGGGAACAGAGTGAGCTGGGAACAGAGTGAGCTGGGAACACAGTGAGCTGGGAACACAGTGAGCTGGGATCAGAGTGAGCTGGGAACACAGTGAGCTGGGAACACAGTGAGCTGGGAACAGAGTGAGCTGGGAACAGAGTGAGCTGGGAACACAATGAGCTGGGAACAGAGTGAGCTGGGAACACAGTGAGCTGGGAACACAGTGAGCTGGGAACAGAGTGAGCTGGGAACAGAGTGAGCTGGGAACAGAGTGAGCTGGGAACAGAGTGAGATGGGATCAGAGTGAGCTGGGAACACAGTGAGCTGGGAACAGAGTGTGCTGGGAACAGAGTGAGCTGGGAACAGAGTGAGCTGGGAACACAGTGAGCTGGGAACAAAGTGAGCTGGGAACACAGTGAGCTGGGAACAGAGTGAGCTGGGAACAGAGTGAGCTGGGAACAGAGTGAGCTGGGAACAGAGTGAACTGGGAACACAGTGAGCTGTCAACAGAGTGAGCTGGGAACACATTGAGCTGGGAACAGAGTGAGCTGGGAATACAGTGAGCTGGGAATACAGTGAGCTGGGAATACAGTGAGCTGGGAACGGAGTGAGCTGGGAACACAGTGAGCTGGGAACACAGTGAGCTGGGAACACAGTGAGCTGGGAACACAGTGAGCTGGGAACACAGTGAGCTGGGAACACAGTGAGCTGGGAACACAGTGAGCTGGGAACAGAGTGAACTGGTAACACAGTGAGCTGGGAACAGAGTGAGCTGGGAACGGAGTGAGCTGGGAACAGAGTGAGCTGGGAACAGAGTGAGCTGGGAACAGAGTGAACTGGGAACACAGTGAGCTGGGAACAGAGTGAGCTGCGAACTGAGTGAGCTGGGAACAGAGTGAGCTGGGAACAGAGTGAGCTGGGAACTGAGTGAACTGGGAACACAGTGAGCTGGGAACAGAGTGAGCTGGGAACAGAGTGAGCTGGGAACAGAGTGAGCTGGGAACAGAGTGAGCTGGGAACAGAGTGAGCTGGGAACAGAGTGAGCTGGGAACACACTGAGCTGGGAACAGAGTGAGCTGGGAACAGAGTGAGCTGGGAACACAGTGAGCTGGGAACAGAGTGAGCTGGGAACAGAGTGAGCTGGGAACAGAGTGAGCTGGGAACAGAGTGAGCTGGGAACAGAGTGAGCTGGGAACACAGTGAGCTGGGATCAGAGTGAGCTGGGAACACAGTGAGCTGGGAACAGAGTGAGCTGGGAACAGAGTGAGCTGGGAACAGAGTGAGCTGGGAACACAATGAGCTGGGAACAGAGTGAGCTGGGAACACAGTGAGCTGGGAACACAGTGAGCTGGGAACAGAGTGAGCTGGGAACAGAGTGAGCTGGGAACAGAGTGAGCTGGGAACAGAGTGAGCTGGGATCAGAGTGAGCTGGGAACACAGTGAGCTGGGAACAGAGTGTGCTGGGAACAGAGTTAGCTGGGAACAGAGTGAGCTGGGAACACAGTGAGCTGGGAACACAGTGAGCTGGGAACACAGTGAGCTGGGAACAGAGTGAGCTGGGAACAGAGTGAGCTGGGAACAGAGTGAACTGGGAACACAGTGAGCTGTCAACAGAGTGAGCTGGGAACACATTGAGCTGGGAACAGAGTGAGCTGGGAATACAGTGAGCTGGGAATACAGTGAGCTGGGAATACAGTGAGCTGGGAACGGAGTGAGCTGGGAACACAGTGAGCTGGGAACACAGTGAGCTGGGAACACAGTGAGCTGGGAACAGAGTGAACTGGTAACACAGTGAGCTGGGAACAGAGTGAGCTGGGAACGGAGTGAGCTGGGAACAGAGTGAGCTGGGAACAGAGTGAACTGGGAACACAGTGAGCTGGGAACAGAGTGAGCTGCGAACCGAGTGAGCTGGGAACAGAGTGAGCTGGGAACTGAGTGAGCTGGGAACAGAGTGAACTGGGAACACAGTGAGCTGGGAACTGAGTGAGCTGGGAACAGAGTGAGCTGGGAACAGAGTGAGCTGGGAACAGAGTGAACTGGGAACACAGCGACTGGGAACAGAGTGAGCTGGGAACTGAGTGAGCTGGCAACAGAGTGAGCTGGGAACAGAGTGAGCTGGGAACAGAGTGAGCTGGGAACAGAGTGAGCTGGGAACAGAGTGAACTAGGAACACAGTGAGCTGGGAACAGAGTGAGCTGGGAACAGAGTGAGCTGGGAACTGAGTGAGCTGGCAACACAGTGAGCTGGGAATAGAGTGAGCTGGGAACACAGTGAGCTGGGAACTGAGTGAGCTGGGAACTGAGTGAGCTGCGAACACAGTGAGCTGGGAACAGAGTGAGCTGGGAACAGAGTGAGCTGGGAACTGAGTGAGCTGGGAATACAGTCAGCTGGGAACAGAGTGAGCTGGGAACAGAGTGAGCTGGGAACTGAGTGAGCTGGGAATACAGTCAGCTGGGAACAGAGTGAGCTGGGAACAGAGTGAGCTGGGAACACATTGAGCTGGGAACTGAGTGAGCTGGGAACTGAGTGAGCTGGGAACAGAGTGAGCTGGGATCAGAGTGAGCTGGGAACACAGTGAGCTGGGAACAGAGTGAGCTGGGAAAACAGTGAGCTGGGATCAGAGTGAGCTGGGAACAGAATGAGCTGGGAACTGAGTGAGCTGGCAACACAGTGAGCTGGGAACACAGTGAGCTGGGAACTGAGTGAGCTGGGAACAGAGTGAGCTGGGAACAGAGTGAGCTGGGAACACAGTGAGCTGGGAACGGAGTGAGCTGGGAACAGAGTGAGCTGGGAACACAGTGAGCTGGGAACACAGTGAGCTATGAACTGAGTGAGCTGGCAACACAGTGAGCTGGGAACACAGTGAGCTGGGAACTGAGTGAGCTGGGAACACAGTCAGCTGGGAACAGAGTGAGCTGGGAACAGAGTGAGCTGGGAACACAGTGAGCTGGGAACTGAGTGAGCTGGGAACACACTGTGCTGGGAACAGAGTGAGCTGGGATCAGAGTGAGCTGGGAACACAGTGAGCTGGGAACTGAGTGAGCTGGGAAAACAGTGAGCTGGGATCAGTGTGAGCTGGGAACAGAGTGAGCTGGGAACACAGTGAGCTGGGAACACAGTGAGCTGGGAACAGAGTGAGCTGGGAATGGAGTGAGCTGGGAACACAGTGAGCTGGGAACACAGTGAGCTGGGAACAGAGTGAGCTGGGAACACAGTGAGCTGGGAACAGAGTGAGCTGGGAACAGAGTGAGCTGGGAACAGAGTGAGCTGGGAACAGAGTGAGCTGGGAACAGAGTGAGCTGGGAACAGAGTGAGCTGGGAACAGAGTGAGCTGGGAACACATTGAGCTGGGAACACAGTGAGCTGGGAACGGAGTGAGCTGGGAACAGAGTGAGCTGGGAACACAGTGAGCTGGGAACTGAGTGAGCTGGGAACAGAGTGAGCTGGGAACAGAGTGAACTGGGAACACAGCGACTGGGAACAGAGCGAGCTGGGAACTGAGTGAGCTGGGAACAGAGTGAGCTGGGAACACAGTGAGCTGGGAACAGAGTGAGCTGGGAACTGAGTGAGCTGGCAACACAGTGAGCTGGGAATAGAGTGAGCTGGGAACACAGTGAGCTGGGAACTGAGTGAGCTGGGAACACAGTGAGCTGCGAACAGAGTGAGCTGGGAACACAGTGAGCTGGGAACAGAGTGAGCTGGGAACAGAGTGAGCTGGGAACAGAGTGAGCTGGGAACACAGTGAGCTGGGAACAGAGTGAGCTGGGAACACAGTGAGCTGGGAACAGAGTGAGCTGGGAACAGAGTGAGCTGGGAACACAGTGAGCTGGGAACAGAGTGAACTGGGAACAGAGTGAGCTGAGAACACAGTGAGCTGGGATCAGAGTGAGCTGGGAACACAGTGAGCTGGGGACACAGTGAGCTGGGAACACAGTGAGCTGAGAACTGAGTGAGCTGGGAACAGAGTGAGCTGGGATCAGAGTGAGCTGGGAACAGAGTGAGCTGGGAACTGAGGGAGCTGGCAACACAGTGAGCTGGGAACACAGTGAGCTGGGAACTGAGTGAGCTGGGAACACAGTCAGCTGGGAACAGAGTGAGCTGGGAACAAAGTGAGCTGGGAACACAGTGAGCTGGGAACTGAGTGAGCTGGGAACACACTGAGCTGGGAACAGAGTGAGCTGGTATCAGAGTGAGCTGGGAACACAGTGAGCTGGGAACTGAGTGAGCTGGG
Organism: Squalus acanthias; assembly: GCA_030390025.1. Lineage (NCBI taxonomy): Eukaryota > Metazoa > Chordata > Chondrichthyes > Squaliformes > Squalidae > Squalus > Squalus acanthias. The sequence goes on along the minus strand of CM059428.1, from coordinate 952,940 downwards.
AAAACAGTGAGCTGGGATCAGAGTGAGCTGGGATCAGAATGAGCTGGGAACTGAGTGAGCTGGCAACACAGTGAGCTGGGAACAGAGTGAGCTGGGAACAGAGTGAGCTGGGAACTGAGTGAGCTGGGAACTGAGTGAGCTGGGAACAGAGTGAGCTGGGAACAGAGTGAGCTGGGAACGGAGTGAGCTGGGAACAGAGTGAGCTGGGAACGGAGTGAGCTGGGAACGCAGTGAGCTGGGAACACAGTGAGCTGGGAACACAGTGAGCTGGGAACACAGTGAGCTGGGAGCACAGTGAGCTGGGAGCACAGTGAGCTGGGAACTGAGTGAGCTGGGAACGGAGTGAGCTGGGAACACAGTGAGCTGGGAACTGAGTGAGCTGGGAACACAGTGAGCTGCGAACAGAGTGAGCTGGGAACACAGTGAGCTGGGAACAGAGTGAGCTGGGAACAGAGTGAGCTGGGAACAGAGTGAGCTGGGATCAGAGTGAGCTGGGATCAGAGTGAGCTGGGAACACAGTGAGCTGGGGACACAGTGAGCTGGGAACACAGTGAGCTGAGAACTGAGTGAGCTGGGAACAGAGTGAGCTGGGATCAGAGTGAGCTGGGAACAGAGTGAGCTGGGAACTGAGTGAGCTGGGAACTGAGTGAGCTGGCAACACAGTGAGCTGGGAACACAGTGAGCTGGGAACTGAGTGAGCTGGGAACACAGTCAGCTGGGAACAGAGTGAGCTGGGAACAGAGTGAGTTGGGAACACAGTGAGCTGGGAACTGAGTGAGCTGGGAACACACTGAGCTGGGAACAGAGTGAGCTGGGATCAGAGTGAGCTGGGAAGACAGTGAGCTGGGAACTGAGTGAGCTGGGAAATCAGTGAGCTGGGATCAGTGTGAGCTGGGAACAGAATCTGCTGGGAACTGAGTTAGCTGGCAACACAGTGAGCTGGGAACTGAGTGAGCTGGGAACAGAGTGAGCTGGGAACACAGTGAGCTGGGAACAGAGTGAGCTTGGAACACAGTGAGCTGGGAACAGAGTGAGCTGGGAACACAGTGAGCTGGGAACAGAGTGAGCTGGGAACACAGTGAGCTGGGAACAGAGTGAGCTGGGAACAGAGTGAGCTGGGAACAGAGTGAGCTGGGAACAGAGTGAGCTGGGAACAGAGTGAACTGGGGACACAGTGAGCTGGGAACAGAGTGAGCTGGGAACACATTGAGCTGGGAACACAGTGAGCTGGGAACGGAGTGAGCTGGGAACAGAGTGAGCTGGGAACACAGTGAGCTGGGAACACAGTGAGCTGGGAACACAGTGAGCTGGGAACACAGTGAGCTGGGAACAGAGTGAACTGGGAACACAGTGACCTGGGAACACAGTGAGCTGGGAACTGAGTGAGCTGGGAACAGAGTGAGGTGGGCACAGAGTGAGGTGGGCACAGAGTGAACTGGGAACACAGTGAGCTGGGAACAGAGTGAGCTGGGAACTGAGTGAGCTGGGAACAGAGTGAGCTGGGAACTGAGTGAGCTGGGAACAGAGTGAACTGGGAACACAGTGAGCTGGGATCAGAGTGAGCTGGGAACTGAGTGAGCTGGGAACAGAGTGAGCTGGGAACAGAGTGAGCTGGGAACAGAGTGAACTGGGAACAGAGTGAACTGGGAACAGAGTGAACTGGGAACAGAGTGAACTGGGAACACAGTGAGCTGGGAACTGAGTGAGCTGGGAACAGAGTGAGCTGGGAACAAAGTGAGCTGGGAACAGTGTGAGCTGGGAACAGAGTGAACTGGGAACACAGTGAGCTGGGGACAGAGTGAGCTGGGAACTGAGTGAGCTGGCAACAGAGTAAGCTGGGAACACAGTGAGCTGGGAACAGAGTGAGCTGGGAACACAGTGAGCTGGGAACTGAGTGAGCTGAGAACAGAGTGAGCTGGGAACAGAGTGAGCTGGGAACAGAGTGAGCTGGGAACACAGTGAGCTGGGAGCACAGTGAGCTGGGAACACAGTGAGCTGGGAACACAGTGAGCTGGGAATGGAGTGAGCTGGGAACACAGTGAGCTGGGAACGGAGTGAGCTGGAAACAGAGTGAGCTGGGAACACACTGAGCTCGGAACAGAGTGAGCTGGGAACAGAGTGAGCTGGGAGCACAGTGAGCTGGGAACACAGTGAGCTGGGAACGGAGTGAGCTGGAAACAGAGTGAGCTGGGAACACAGTGAGCTGGGAACGGAGTGAGCTGGGAACGGAGTGAGCTGGGAACACAGTGAGCTGGGAACACAGTGAACTGGGAACGGAGTGAGCTGGAAACAGAGTGAGCTGGGAACACAGTGAGCTGGGAACGGAGTGAGCTGGGAACGGAGTGAGCTGGGAACACAGTGAGCTGGGAACACAGTGAACTGGGAACGGAGTGAGCTGGGAACGGAGTGAGCTGGGAACGGAGTGAGCTGGGAACACAGTGAGCTGGAAACACAGTGAGCTGGGAACAGAGTGAGCTGGGAACGGAGTGAGCTGGGAACGGAGTGAGCTGGGAACGGAGTGAGCTGGGAACGGAGTGAGCTGGGAACGGAGTGAGCTGGGAACACAGTGAGCTGGGAACGGAGTGAGCTGGGAACACAGTGAGCTGGGAACACAGTGAGCTGGGAACGGAGTGAGCTGGGAACACAGTGAGCTGGGAACGGAGTGAGCTGGGAACGGAGTGAGCTGGGAACGGAGTGAGCTGGCAACGGAGTGAGCTGGCAACGGAGTGAGCTGGGAACGGAGTGAGCTGGGAACGGAGTGAACTGGGAACAGAGTGAGCTGGGAACAGAGTGAGCTGGGAACGGAGTGAGCTGGGAACACAGTGAGCTGGGAACGGAGTGAGCTGGGAACGGAGTGAGCTGGGAACACAGTGAGCTGGGAACGGAGTGAGCTCGGAACGGAGTGAGCTGTGAACACAGTATGCTGGGAACAGAGTGAGCTGGGAACGGAGTATGGGCTGGTTATAAATGGGGAAATGTCTAAGGTGAAGGTTGGTGAAGCTTAGACAAAAATTATGGGGAGAAAAAGCAAAATAAGGGAAGGGGGTTGTGGGTGGAATGAGAATCTGCAGAGATCAATCGAAACTGACCGTCCAGAACCCAGGATCAGCCTCGCTTCAGGAAGATGATGACGGTCCCATTGAACTGAGATGGTCGCAACTCTTACTGACTCGACTGGTGACTGATCCCAAAGCAGGAATGCTCGGGATTCGCTGCCCTCACGGCTGCATGTTTGAAGCTAATACAGGATCTGTTTTCAGTCCAAACAGCAAAACCGCACAGAAATCAGGAGCAGTTTCTGTTGAAGGAGGAAGCAGCTGCCCTGGTTACACAGTCTGATGGAGCAAGAGCTGAATGGAACTGGAAGTGTAGGGGGTGAAATGGGCCTTCAATGGTATTGCGGATTGGGCATTGGTGGATCAGGAGCCTGTAGTTCACCTGTCGGGAGGGGCGGGGGCCTGGGGTCCGTGGGATAAAACTGGCTGCCGATTTGTATCGCCCGTTTTGCACTGTTGCTGAATACAAATTTCACCCCCACACTTCCTTAAAAACTAAAAGCTGTGTCAGCGTTGTCTAATAATGACAGAAAGAAAGAAAGAAAGACTTGCATTTCTATGGCGCCTTTCACGACCTCAGGACGTCCCAAAGTGTTTTACAGCCAATGAAGTACTTTGGAAGTGTGGTCACTGTTGTAATGTAGGAAATGCTACAGAACTGGGAGAACTATTCCCCAGCAATGTTCCCTCTATTTTTTTTGGGTGCATCGTCCCTTTAACGGGTTGCGCGGCCCATTCAAATTTCCGCGCACGTGCAGAGTTATTTCCATTGTAAAGCCGGTGAGAGGCCCGCGCGGGACCTCCAGACCGCTGGCCGGTCCCGCGGCCCTGCAGCTTAACGGGAACATTGCTCCCAGATAGTTCAGAGGGTAACTGCACTCGTGCACTGAGCCCTACAGAACAGAGAGGTCCAAATTCAGCCCCTGGTCTGTCCTGAGATACAGATATGAATCGACAATGTTGCTAAAGTTAACTGCAGCACTCCTAAATCATTTTGATTTATTTATTTGGCCTTCACCGACTGGTCTGAATGGCAGCTGCCAGTTAACACCACTCACTTTATCCCGGATCAGAAAAGTAGGAGCAGACGGCAACTATCCGCACACTCCTTGTCTTACAAAAACTTCCCACTGGTGCTTTGGGCCAACTTTAAGAAAATGACAAATCAGTGCAACCATCTGAAAACAATCCGGCTCGAAAGATGTCCCACTCCAGCTATCAAATTTAGCGACGCATTCAATCGCGATACTGTCAATGTCAAGAACCCTAAATAGACCCACAGAGATTTCTGGTTGAATTTGCGCTTGTGTGATATTTGTAACAGATGTTATGACACGTTCTAATGTAATTCACTTATCTGAAACTTTAATAAATGTGTTAACAGGTTTTAAATATCTGAGCTTCTGAGCCCGTATCCTCTCTGTCACACAGACTGCCTGCCTCCACCTCCGTCTCCACCCCTGCCTCAGCCCATCTGCTGATAAAACACTCATCCATGCCTTTGTCACCTCGAGCCTCGACTATTTCAATGTTCTCCCACCCGGCACACCTGTAAAATTCAGCTCATCCATAAACTCTGCTGGCCGTATCCTCCCCCTCACTAAGTCGCGCTCGCACATCACCCTTCTCCAGTGTAAAACACACTATTTGCTGCAAAAGTTGACTAAATTTTACCATCATGCTTCACGAGGACAAAGACCAGTTGCTGTGAGAACTTTGCAAAATAAACTGTTTGACTTGTAAACTGTAAAAGCTGCCACTTGTCTTTCAACAGATATGGAAAACAAGCTTATTGAAGTTGTGTGGGAACAGACTATTGACTGTGAAATCAGTGCAACAACAGAAACATCTTCAGACTATGGAATGTACCTCGCCTTGAAGGCCCACAGGTGCCTAACGGACTCGTGATAAGAGGGTCTGGGAAATAATTAATGACCATTACGCCGTATAGTTAGGGACACGGACGCAGTGGGAGAGTTGCCAAATTCTGGGGTATAAAAGGTGCTGTTTCAAAACATTCAGGGCTGCAGTCGATGGTGACCTGGTCAGTTGCCAGTTAAAGTTAGTCATACGTCTGTCATCGTTGAATTGACCTTTCACCTGGTGAATAGTGTGTATGTGGTTTTACTTATAATCACCTGAGCTTAAAGTCAATGATTTTAGATGCTTGCTTGTGGCAGGAATGACATATGAGGAGAGATTGGGTCGATTGGGCTTATACTCACTGGAGTATAGAAGAATGAGAGGGGATCTCATCGAAACATATAAAATTCTGACAGGTCTGGACAAACTAGATGCAGGAAGAATGTTCCCGATGGTCGGAGAGTCCAGAACCAGGGGTCATAATCTACGGATAACGGGTAAACCATTTAGGACAGAAATGAGGAAGAATTTCTTCACCCAGAGAGTGGTGAACCTGTGGAATTCTCTACCACAGAAGGTAGTTGAGGCGAAGTCATTAAATCTATTCAAGGATGAGTTAGATATATTTCTTAAAGCTAAAGGTATCAAGGGATATGGGGAGAAGGCAGATACAGGGTACTGAGTTTAGATGATCAGCCATGATCTCATCGAATGGCGGAGCAGGCTCGAGGGGCCGAATGGCCTACTCCTGCTCCTATCTTCTATGTTTCTATGTGATAAGTACATGAATTGAATACAGTTTGTATTCCGGTAATTACTTGTAATCTCTTGTTGATTTTTAAGTAAAAGAAATTGAGGTTGATTCCGGAGATGAAGGGGTTGTCTTATGAAGAAAGGTTGAGTAGGTTGGGCCTATACTCATTGGAGTTTAGAAGAATGAGAGGGGATCTTATTGAAACATATAAGATTCTGAAGGGGCTTGACAGGGTAGATGCAGAGAGGATGTTTCCCCTCGTGGGGGAATCTAGAACTAGGGGACATAGTTTCAGAATAAGGGGGCACCCATTTAAATCGGAAATGAGGAGGAATTTCTTCTCTCAGAGGGTCGTGAATCTTTGGAATTCTCTTCCCCAGAGAGCTGTGGAGGCTGGGTCATTGAATAGATTTAAGGTGGAGATAGACAGATTTTTGAAAGGTAAGGGAGTCAAGGGTAATGGGGATCGGGCAGGAAAGTGGAGTTGAGGCCAAGATCAGATCAGCCATGATCTTATTGAATGGCGGAGCAGGCTCGAGGGGCCAAATGGCCGACTCCTGCTCCTACGTCTTATGTTCTTATGTAAATTTCACAGATTCATTGGGTTTTGTGTTGTCTGTTCCACAGGTCTGAACTCTATAAACTGTCAGACAATCAGAACGCCTTACACCTTACTAACCTCCAGTGCCTCCAATTTGTAATTCTCGTCCTTCTGTTTAAAAACCCGTCATGCCCTTTGACGCAATAAAGACTCACTACGCACTTGAACATAAAGCAAGGCTTTAATCAACTTGTAACAAAACATGGAGGTCTAGTTAGCAGTCACTAGCTTCCTGTTTCCAGATTGTCTCTGCCCAAGGTGGGCCCATGCCTGAGTATTTATACTCCCTGGACGGCGCCCCAGCTGGCCGCCCAGTAGTACTTCCTGAGTTGTTACTTGCGATTTATGACATTCTTCCTCCCTAAAAGGTTTGGAAGTCCAGTCTTCCTTTAACGGACTAGGCGGACCAGAAATAGCCGTAGACGTTTAATTCTCTGCTTGTGACCGGAAGGCACGTCTCCCCGGACCGTGTCCTGGTCCCTGGGTCGCTTGGCCCGTACCGGTAAGTCAGTAGAGTCCGCGTCATCTTGATCATCCTGTGGAGGACTGGGAATATCATGACTCCGGGTGCGGGTCCCCACAGGTGCTGAGCTGGCCTCATCCCGGGTCGTGGCTGGAAATTGTCCGGCGTCCTGGTTTCGGGTGGCCATCCTATGGGGAGCGTCCAGCTCCCTGAGTTGATCCGGTAGCGTTGCCAGCAGATCTCCCGATGTCCCAAGCGGGGCGTCATTTTCATAGGGGTGCGGAGTGTTGATATCATCGTCGTGGGATCCTTCATCATTCGGGCCCGTGTGACCGGTTGGGCAGGGAGCCAGATCTCGGAGCGAGACGGTGGTCTCCCGGCCATCAGGGTACCGTACGTGCGCATACGTGGGGTTTACCTCCGTTAACTCCACCTCGTCAACGAGAGGGTCGTTTTTGGCAGACCGGACGAACCTCCGGAGTAGCACCGGGCCTGGAGCCACCAACCATGACGGTAGAGATGTCCCATGTGTAGAGCGACGCCGGAATTTGAAGAATCGCTCATGAGGCGTGACATTAGTAGATGTGGAGAGAAGAGACCTGATAGAGTGTAACACGTCGGGGAGCACCGTTTCCCACTGCTGGTCCGGTAGGTTGCGTGACATTAGTGCCAGACGGACAGCGTTCCAGATGATGGCATTGTATCGTTCAACCTGTCCGTTACCGATTGGGTGATATGGTGTCGTCCTACTTGAGGCGATTCCCCGTTGGGAGAGATAACTTTTAAGTTCACTCGACATAAAGGAGGGACCCCGATCAGTGTGGATAAAATTGGCTGTCCCGCAAAGGGAAAAGACCTGATCGAGGCATTTAATTACCGTAGAGGTAAGCATATTAGGGCAGGGGAAGGCGAAGGGAAAGCGTGAATACTCGTCCACCATCGTAAGTAGGTAGGTGTTCCTTGTCGACGAAGGCAATGGCCCTTTAAAGTCTATGCTGAGCCTCTGCATAGGCTGCATTGCATGTATGAGTAAGCCATCTGATGGGCGAAAGAATTGTGGTTTCAATTCTGCACAAATCCTACAGGAGGAGCATGTTTTCTTTACGTCCTCGGTTGAAAATGGTAGATTTTTGGAGCGCACAAAGTGCAACATGCGGGTCACACCAGGATGGCATAAGTCCATATGCAAATCCGCCAGAGTCGCCGTTGACATTGAGGAGCAAAATGCCCGTGTGAAGGTATCTGGGGCCACGTTCTGTTTGCCGGGTCGGTAACAGATAGTATATCCAAAGGCAGCCAGCTCCATCCTCCAGAGTTGAATTTTATTATTTTTGATTTTCATGCGCCTCCGGTTATCCAACATGAAGGCCACAGAGCGCTGGTCAGTTATAAGCGTAAAATGACGCCGAGCAAGAAAATGACCCCATTGGCGTATAGCCTCGATGATGGCCGTAGCCTCCTTCTCGACGGGGGGGTAATGGAGCTCGCTACCCTGCAAGGTTCTGGATAGGAATGCCACGGGTCGGCCACCTTGATTCAAGGTAGCGGAGATCGCCACCTCCGATGCATCGCATTCGACCACAAAAGGAAGATTTTCGTCAATGGAGCGAAGCGTGGCTTTCTCCAGCTGTCGTTTGAGGAGGTTGAAGGCAGAAATAGCCGTAGCTTCCAATGGAAAAGACTTCGCATGGAGCAGGGGCTGTATTTTATCGGAGAAGTGTGGTATCCATTTTGCGTAATAAGCAAACATGCCAAGTGCCCGACGAAGAGAGCCGAGGTTCGTCGGGGGAGGGAGCTCCTGAAGTGGACGAAGTCGCTCTGGGTCCGGTTTAATAACACCGTTGCCCACCCAGTAGCCAAGAATGTTCACCGATGGCACTGACTTCACCGATTTGGATTCGTTTAACGTTAAGTGGCGACGGCGGAGTACGTCAAAAAATCTCTGAAGATTGGCGTCATGCTCCTTTTGATCATGGCCGGCAATAGTGATATTGTCTAAATACGGAAAGGTATCCGTCAAGTTCTCTTGCCGGACTAGGCCATCCATGGCCCGTTGGAAGACGGCCACCCCATTGGTGACCCCGAATGGAAGGCGGCGAAACTGGAAAAGCCGACCATTGGCCTCAAAGGCCGTATACTTCTTGTCGGAGTCTTGCAGTGGCACCTGATGGTACGCGCTTTTTAAATCGAAGGTCGAGAATACCTTGTATTTGGCAAGGTTGTTGACCATGTCATCTATGCGTGGCAGCGGGTAGGCATCCAGATCGGTATATTGATTAATAGTCTGCGAATAATCGATACACAGACGTTTTTTATGTTGTTTTAAGGGATTCCTCACGATGATGACCTGAGCCCGCCAGGGAGATGAACATGGCTCGATAATACCGTCGACTAAAAGGCGAGAGATTTCCGCCTCAATAAACGCTCGATCGTCTTGGCTAAAGCGCCGCGATTTGGTGGCTATGGGTTTACAGCGGGGGGGAAGATTGGCAAACAGGGAGGGTTGACCGAGTAAGGCCGCCGAGAGTGCACAAAACGGCACCTTAGAAATGGTAAGCTCCGGCCTTGACCCTCCAAACTCAAAAGTGATCTTCTTGTGCTGCTTCTGGAAGTCCTGTCCCAGAAGCACATCGCTGCATAAGTTTGCGAGTACTCCGAGCCGGGTGGAGAGATACATGCGGCCGTTGAGGATGAGGTTGACAAGATAGAAGCCAGAAGAATTGGTGGTCAGAGTCGTCAGAGCCATTGCAATCTCCCTGTCCGAGGGATAAATGTGCAGTTTTAACCTGTTGACAGCCCGCTTACTAATGAAGCTGTCAGAGCTGCAGGAGTCGATTAGCGCGCTTAGAGTGTGCCCATTTACTGAAACCTTCGTGGCTGCATGGGACAAACTTTGGGGAAAAACAGCCGTGATGGGAGGAGGGGCAATTTTCCCTTCGGCAACTGTAGCCTTAACAGTAGTTCTTGGGGGAGGAGCAGCTCCATAGATAGCAGCTGTGAAGCTAACAGGAGCTCTCGACTGGTATACTTTAGAGGAGCGGCCTTTCTTGTTAGCAAAGGCCCGTGACTGGCATACCTTGGAAAAGTGTCCTTTCTTGCTGCAATGATTGCAGGTCACATTACGAGCCGGGCAAAATTTTCTGTGATGGCACGCCCCTCCACAAAAGAAACACTTTCTTCCTGATTGCCAGGATGCTGCTAGGGCGGGGTCATCATCAGCGAAGGCCTCTAGGGTAGGGTCGTCGTCCGTTAGAGTAGAGTCAACATCAGTGGGGGCATCCGCCCGAGACCTACCGAAAGACTCATTAAAGGAGATAGCCGCCGCCCGTGCACGTGGTGGGAGATAAGTGTCTGCATTTTTCTTGGCCAAGTCCAAGGAACACGCCTGGTCATAAGCAGCCCGTAAATTGAGGGTTTTATTTTCCAGCAGGCGCTGACGTATAAAAGGGGACACGATCCCATTGATAAAGGAATCACGGATTAGTTCCTCTTGATACTGTTCAGCTGTAACTGCTTTAAGGTTACAATCCTTGCTGAGCCTGCGAAGTTTCTGGAGAAATTCATCGAGTGATTCCCCAGGCTGCTGCCGAGTTGTGGCCAGTAGGTGTCGAGCAAATATTTCATTTGGGGACTTGACATATAGCTGCTGTAAGATTTCGATAGCAGTGTCATAGACTATACAGTCCTCAATATAATCATACACATGAGGAGACACGTAGTTGATAAGCATTCGTAACTTATTAGGGACATCCGCCCCACATTCTTCAAGAAAGTTGCTAAAGGTACGAAACCAATGCTTCCATACCTTCGCTGCCGCAGGTGCATTCGGGTCCAGGTCGAGACGAGCGGGTCTAAGGAGTTTTTCCATGATGGATCAGTTTCTTGCCCTAGTTCCCTTCTGTGGTTCGAGTTGCAGCTGGTTGTTCCGAATCACCCAAAGCGTGGAGATGATACCAAGTTGATTAAATTGACGTAATAAAGACTCACTACGCACTTGAACATAAAGCAAGGCTTTAATCAACTTGTAACAAAACATGGAGGTCTAGTTAGCAGTCACTAGCTTCCTGTTTCCAGATTGTCTCTGCCCAAGGTGGGCCCATGCCTGAGTATTTATACTCCCTGGACGGCGCCCCAGCTGGCCGCCCAGTAGTACTTCCTGAGTTGTTACTTGCGATTTATGACATTCTTCCTCCCTAAAAGGTTTGGAAGTCCAGTCTTCCTTTAACGGACTAGGCGGACCAGAAATAGCCGTAGACGTTTAATTCTCTGCTTGTGACCGGAAGGCACGTCTCCCCGGACCGTGTCCTGGTCCCTGGGTCGCTTGGCCCGTACCGGTAAGTCAGTAGAGTCCGCGTCATCTTGATCATCCTGTGGAGGACTGGGAATATCATGACTCCGGGTGCGGGTCCCCACAGGTGCTGAGCTGGCCTCATCCCGGGTCGTGGCTGGAAATTGTCCGGCGTCCTGGTTTCGGGTGGCCATCCTATGGGGAGCGTCCAGCTCCCTGAGTTGATCCGGTAGCGTTGCCAGCAGATCTCCCGATGTCCCAAGCGGGGCGTCATTTTCATAGGGGTGCGGAGTGTTGATATCATCGTCGTGGGATCCTTCATCATTCGGGCCCGTGTGACCGGTTGGGCAGGGAGCCAGATCTCGGAGCGAGACGGTGGTCTCCCGGCCATCAGGGTACCGTACGTGCGCATACGTGGGGTTTACCTCCGTTAACTCCACCTCGTCAACGAGAGGGTCGTTTTTGGCAGACCGGACGAACCTCCGGAGTAGCACCGGGCCTGGAGCCACCAACCATGACGGTAGAGATGTCCCATGTGTAGAGCGACGCCAGAATTTGAAGAATCGCTCATGAGGCGTGACATTAGTAGATGTGGAGAGAAGAGACCTGATAGAGTGTAACACGTCGGGGAGCACCGTTTCCCACTGCTGGTCCGGTAGGTTGCGTGACATTAGTGCCAGACGGACAGCGTTCCAGATGATGGCATTGTATCGTTCAACCTGTCCGTTACCGATTGGGTGATATGGTGTCGTCCTACTTGAGGCGATTCCCCGTTGGGAGAGATAACTTTTAAGTTCACTCGACATAAAGGAGGGACCCCGATCAGTGTGGATAAAATTGGCTGTCCCGCAAAGGGAAAAGACCTGATCGAGGCATTTAATTACCGTAGAGGTAAGCATATTAGGGCAGGGGAAGGCGAAGGGAAAGCGTGAATACTCGTCCACCATCGTAAGTAGGTAGGTGTTCCTTGTCGACGAAGGCAATGGCCCTTTAAAGTCTATGCTGAGCCTCTGCATAGGCTGCATTGCATGTATGAGTAAGCCATCTGATGGGCGAAAGAATTGTGGTTTCAATTCTGCACAAATCCTACAGGAGGAGCATGTTTTCTTTACGTCCTCGGTTGAAAATGGTAGATTTTTGGAGCGCACAAAGTGCAACATGCGGGTCACACCAGGATGGCATAAGTCCATATGCAAATCCGCCAGAGTCGCCGTTGACATTGAGGAGCAAAATGCCCGTGTGAAGGTATCTGGGGCCACGTTCTGTTTGCCGGGTCGGTAACAGATAGTATATCCAAAGGCAGCCAGCTCCATCCTCCAGAGTTGAATTTTATTATTTTTGATTTTCATGCGCCTCCGGTTATCCAACATGAAGGCCACAGAGCGCTGGTCAGTTATAAGCGTAAAATGACGCCGAGCAAGAAAATGACCCCATTGGCGTATAGCCTCGATGATGGCCGTAGCCTCCTTCTCGACGGGGGGGTAATGGAGCTCGCTACCCTGCAAGGTTCTGGATAGGAATGCCACGGGTCGGCCACCTTGATTCAAGGTAGCGGAGATCGCCACCTCCGATGCATCGCATTCGACCACAAAAGGAAGATTTTCGTCAATGGAGCGAAGCGTGGCTTTCTCCAGCTGTCGTTTGAGGAGGTTGAAGGCAGAAATAGCCGTAGCTTCCAATGGAAAAGACTTCGCATGGAGCAGGGGCTGTATTTTATCGGAGAAGTGTGGTATCCATTTTGCGTAATAAGCAAACATGCCAAGTGCCCGACGAAGAGAGCCGAGGTTCGTCGGGGGAGGGAGCTCCTGAAGTGGACGAAGTCGCTCTGGGTCCGGTTTAATAACACCGTTGCCCACCCAGTAGCCAAGAATGTTCACCGATGGCACTGACTTCACCGATTTGGATTCGTTTAACGTTAAGTGGCGACGGCGGAGTACGTCAAAAAATCTCTGAAGATTGGCGTCATGCTCCTTTTGATCATGGCCGGCAATAGTGATATTGTCTAAATACGGAAAGGTATCCGTCAAGTTCTCTTGCCGGACTAGGCCATCCATGGCCCGTTGGAAGACGGCCACCCCATTGGTGACCCCGAATGGAAGGCGGCGAAACTGGAAAAGCCGACCATTGGCCTCAAAGGCCGTATACTTCTTGTCGGAGTCTTGCAGTGGCACCTGATGGTACGCGCTTTTTAAATCGAAGGTCGAGAATACCTTGTATTTGGCAAGGTTGTTGACCATGTCATCTATGCGTGGCAGCGGGTAGGCATCCAGATCGGTATATTGATTAATAGTCTGCGAATAATCGATACACAGACGTTTTTTATGTTGTTTTAAGGGATTCCTCACGATGATGACCTGAGCCCGCCAGGGAGATGAACATGGCTCGATAATACCGTCGACTAAAAGGCGAGAGATTTCCGCCTCAATAAACGCTCGATCGTCTTGGCTAAAGCGCCGCGATTTGGTGGCTATGGGTTTACAGCGGGGGGGAAGATTGGCAAACAGGGAGGGTTGACCGAGTAAGGCCGCCGAGAGTGCACAAAACGGCACCTTAGAAATGGTAAGCTCCGGCCTTGACCCTCCAAACTCAAAAGTGATCTTCTTGTGCTGCTTCTGGAAGTCCTGTCCCAGAAGCACATCGCTGCATAAGTTTGCGAGTACTCCGAGCCGGGTGGAGAGATACATGCGGCCGTTGAGGATGAGGTTGACAAGATAGAAGCCAGAAGAATTGGTGGTCAGAGTCGTCAGAGCCATTGCAATCTCCCTGTCCGAGGGATAAATGTGCAGTTTTAACCTGTTGACAGCCCGCTTACTAATGAAGCTGTCAGAGCTGCAGGAGTCGATTAGCGCGCTTAGAGTGTGCCCATTTACTGAAACCTTCGTGGCTGCATGGGACAAACTTTGGGGAAAAACAGCCGTGATGGGAGGAGGGGCAATTTTCCCTTCGGCAACTGTAGCCTTAACAGTAGTTCTTGGGGGAGGAGCAGCTCCATAGATAGCAGCTGTGAAGCTAACAGGAGCTCTCGACTGGTATACTTTAGAGGAGCGGCCTTTCTTGTTAGCAAAGGCCCGTGACTGGCATACCTTGGAAAAGTGTCCTTTCTTGCTGCAATGATTGCAGGTCACATTACGAGCCGGGCAAAATTTTCTGTGATGGCACGCCCCTCCACAAAAGAAACACTTTCTTCCTGATTGCCAGGATGCTGCTAGGGCGGGGTCATCATCAGCGAAGGCCTCTAGGGTAGGGTCGTCGTCCGTTAGAGTAGAGTCAACATCAGTGGGGGCATCCGCCCGAGACCTACCGAAAGACTCATTAAAGGAGATAGCCGCCGCCCGTGCACGTGGTGGGAGATAAGTGTCTGCATTTTTCTTGGCCAAGTCCAAGGAACACGCCTGGTCATAAGCAGCCCGTAAATTGAGGGTTTTATTTTCCAGCAGGCGCTGACGTATAAAAGGGGACACGATCCCATTGATAAAGGAATCACGGATTAGTTCCTCTTGATACTGTTCAGCTGTAACTGCTTTAAGGTTACAATCCTTGCTGAGCCTGCGAAGTTTCTGGAGAAATTCATCGAGTGATTCCCCAGGCTGCTGCCGAGTTGTGGCCAGTAGGTGTCGAGCAAATATTTCATTTGGGGACTTGACATATAGCTGCTGTAAGATTTCGATAGCAGTGTCATAGACTATACAGTCCTCAATATAATCATACACATGAGGAGACACGTAGTTGATAAGCATTCGTAACTTATTAGGGACATCCGCCCCACATTCTTCAAGAAAGTTGCTAAAGGTACGAAACCAATGCTTCCATACCTTCGCTGCCGCAGGTGCATTCGGGTCCAGGTCGAGACGAGCGGGTCTAAGGAGTTTTTCCATGATGGATCAGTTTCTTGCCCTAGTTCCCTTCTGTGGTTCGAGTTGCAGCTGGTTGTTCCGAATCACCCAAAGCGTGGAGATGATACCAAGTTGATTAAATTGACGTAATAAAGACTCACTACGCACTTGAACATAAAGCAAGGCTTTAATCAACTTGTAACAAAACATGGAGGTCTAGTTAGCAGTCACTAGCTTCCTGTTTCCAGATTGTCTCTGCCCAAGGTGGGCCCATGCCTGAGTATTTATACTCCCTGGACGGCGCCCCAGCTGGCTGCCCAGTAGTACTTCCTGAGTTGTTACTTGCGATTTATGACACCCTTGGCTCGTTCTCACTCTGTAACCTAATCTAATCCTCTCCAGTCCCCCGACTCTGGCCTCATGCGTCCCTCCGCCATCGGTGGCCGTGCCTTCAGCTACCAAGCCCCGCCCTCTGGAACTCCCTCCATAAACCCCTCCGTCTTCGCCTATAAAATGGGCCCCATGAATTTAGCAGTGGGACTGCGGCCTGTGCAGATTGGGTGCAGGCTGTCCCGCTGCTCAATTGGTGAGCAGCGTGCCCATTTTTTCCGGCGGAAAACGGGCGCAATGCGTAGTAATTTCTACCCGATATTCTCAAACTATTTATTCTCAGTCTGTGTTCATTGTATGCAGAATAGTTTTATTTCTTTCAAGTGAATTCTTGTTTGCCCAGGTTCCGTATTAAGGGCAATTTTCTGACCTCACTCACCAGACGCACTTATCAGAAATTCTGTGCATGATGTTACAACTTGCATTTCTGTAGCGCCTTTCACAACCTCAGGACGTCCCAAAGCGCTTTACAGCCAATGAAGTACTTTTTGAAGTGTAGTCACTGTTGTAATGTAGGAAACGCGGCAGCCAATTTGCGCACAGCAAGCTCCCACAAACAGCAATTAAATTAAATGACCAGGTCAGCTGCTTTAGGTTTTGGTTGAGGGATAAATATTGGCCCAGGACACCAGGAGAACGCCCCCTGATCTTCTTCGAAATCGTGCCGTGGGATCTTTTACGTCCATCTGAGGAAAAAAACAGCTAATGAGGTCCTTATCTGAGGAAGGATGTTCTTGCCATGGAGGGAGTGCAGCGAAGATTCACCAGACTGATACCTGGGATGGCAGGAATGACATATGAGGAGAGATTGGGTCGATTGGGCTTGTATTCGCTCGAGTTTAGAAGAATGAGAGGGGATCTCATTGAAACTTATAAAATTCTAACAGGACTAGACAGACTAGATGCAGGAAGGATGTTCCCGATGGCGGGGGAGTCCAGAACCAGGGGTCACAGTCTAAGGATAAGGACCATGATGTGGAGATGCCGGTCTTGGACTGGGGTGGACAAATGTGAGAGGTCGCACAACACCAGGTTATAGTCCAACAGCTTTATTTGAAATCACAAGCTTTCGGAGCGCTGCTCCTTCGTCAGGTGAAGTCACCTGACGAAGGAGCAGCGCTCCGAAAGCTTGTGATTTCAAATAAAGCTGTTGGACTATAACCTGGTGTTGTGCGACTTCTCACATAAGGATAAGGGGTAAGCCATTTAGGAGTGAGATGAGGAGGAATTTCTTCACCCAGAGAGTGGTGAACCTGTGGAATTCTCTACCACAGAAGACAGTTGAGGCCAATTCATTAAATATATTCAAGAAGGAGTTAGATATATTTCTTAAGGCTAAAGGGATCAAGGGATATGGGGAGAAAGCAGGGACAGGGTACTGAATTTGGATGATCAGCCATGATCTCATTAAATGGCAGAACAGGCTCGAGGGGCCGAATGGCCTACTCCTGCTCCTATCTTCTATGTTTCTATGTTTCTAATTTTCTGCCGTTAAATTCGGCAGGACCGGCGCTTTCCCGGGATTTCCGCAAACCAGCACCCTATAAATATCGGGGCCATAGTCTAAGGATCGACACCTGAAACAAACACAGATTGGGTGACCGCTTTGCGGAACACCTCTGTCCAGTCCGTAAGGGTGACCCCGAGCTTCCGGTCGCCTGTCACTTTAATTCACTTTCCAGCCTTCTGAACTCGACATCGAGTTCAACAATTTCAGACTATAACCTCTGCCCCTATTTTTTCACATGGCAGCTGTTGATGATTCTGCCATTCCCATCTGACATCTCTAACTTTTTCCTGTTCTGACGAAGGGTCACAGACCTGAAATGCTAACTCGGTTCCCTCCACAGACGTTGCCTGGCCTGCTGGGTGTTTCCGGCATTTTCTGTTCTTGTTTCTGATTTGGAGCAGCTGCAGTTTCTGGCGTTTTGTTTGCCGTACGTATGTTGCCATGGTTACGCGAGATGCCAGATGGTGTACAATGGGAAATGTGCCTGGGGCCAAGACCTGCCGGGAGAATCTTTGCAATTTTCAACTACCAGGCGCAAAGACAATGGGGGGGATTTGAACCTGGGGGAGCGGGTGGGGGTTAAATGGGCAAAAAATGGAAGCGTGTCAGGAAGCCGGCTCCAACCCGCCGATTCCGGCTTTTTCAGGCAGGACAAGGGGCGGGCAGCCAACCCGCTCCCAGGAGAGACAGCACAGGCACGATGGGCCAAATGGCCTCTTCCTGTGCTATAAGATTCTGTGATTCTGTGAGGTATTAAAGACTAACCAGTACCCGTGGAACAATTCCCCAGCACTCAAGAATCTCGACACCATCCAGGACAAAGCAGCCCGCTTGATTGGCACCCCATCCACCACCTTAAACATTCACTCCCTCCACCACCGGTGCACCGTGGCTGCAGTGTGTACCATCTACAAGATGCACTGCAGCAACTCGCCAAGACTTCTTCGGCAGCACCTCCCAAACCCACGACCTCTACCACCTAGAAGGACAAGGGCAGCTGGCGCATGGGAACACCACCACCTCCAAGTTCCCCTCCAAGTGACACACCATCCTGACTTGGAAATATATCGGCCGTTCCTTCATCGTCGCTGGGCCAAAATCCTGGAACTCCCTCCCTAACAGCACTGTGGGAGCACCTTCACCACACGGACTGCAGCGGTTCAAGAAGGCAGCTCACCACCACCTTCTCAAGGGCAATAAATGCTGGCCTTGCCAGTGACACCCACAGCCCATGAATGAATTAAAAAAAAGCCCGTGCCTTCACGAGTGGAGAGGAAGAGAATTGGTGGGCAAAACGTCAGCAGTGGTAAGATGCTGAGTGAGCTTAAACTCCCCTCGATCCACACAGATTAATATTTGTTTATAACCTGTCATATTGAGAAGATTCCTACTCTTACTTACAGCCATTAGCAAAATAGTGGACTCCTTACAATGCCCCCAACTCCTTTCAAAGTTTGTTTATTCTGACAAATTTTTTTTGAAGAACGGAGCACTTTCAATTTCAGGCTCTCATTGTCAATATGAAGCACTCCCAGCTCAGGAATAGCACGGCTACACACAGAGTAAAGCTCAGATGAGTGCCAATGTGATATTCTTCTATTACCCACAGCACCCAGCCTGTGGACTCTCTGAGCAAGATTGCTAGTTGGTGCTAAATGAGCCGCTTTGCCCTGTGGGCCCTGTGCCCACTAGGAACTGGATTGAGACGGCCCAAAAATCCATTTCTCACAGGACTCTCAGCAGCCAGCAAACTGGGGAGCCTCGCACCTCCTCGACCCAATCACTGCTTCAGTCTTCATTATTACTGGTACCCTCAACGCCACGGCCACGAAATTCCTCAGAGCCATTCCCGCTCCGCCGCCCTAACTTTGCCAGAAGGGCGGCGAGATAACCCATTTACGCACGTAAACCGGGTTTCCGTCACGCAGCCGCTGAAGCTACGGTGCTGAAGCGAGAGCGTCGCTGAGCGGATTCCAGGCCGATGTTCCGGTGCTGTAGCCATTCAACATTTGCTTAATGTTGCAGTCATTCTAAGGTCGCTAGTTCTGAGGTGTCGCAGAACGATGTCTTGTTGTTTGTACTGATCCTCTCCCCTATGTGCTGTTTGATTGCATTTTAATTCTGAATATTTGCAACTCCATGCTTGATATTCTGTCATTTTAACATGTGTAGATATACACATGCTAATAAGTATATAGTAAAATAGATAAAATCGATGCATTTACAACAAAACAACAACTTGCATTTATATAGCGCCTTTAATGTAGTAAAACGTCCCAAGGCGCTTCACAGGAGCGATTATCAAACACAATTTGACACCGAGCCACATAAGGAGATATTAGGACAGATGACCAAAAGCTTGGTCAAAGCGGTAGGTTTCAAAGAGCGTCTTAAAGGAGGTGAGAGAGGTAGCGAGGCGGAATGGTTTAGGGAGGGAATTCCAGAGCTTGGGACCTTGGCAGCTGAAGGCACGGCCGCCAATGGTGGAGCGATTATAATCAGGGATGCTCAAGAGGCCAGAATTGGAGGAGCGCAGAGATCTCGGGGGGTTGTGGGGCTGGAGGAGATTACAGAGATAGGGAGGGGCGAGGCCATGGAGGGAGTTGAAAACAAGGATCAGAATTTTGAAATCGAGGCGTTGCTTAACTGGGAGCCAATGTAGGTCAGCGAGCACAGGGGTGATGGGTGAACGGGACTTGGTGCGAGTTAGGACACGGGCAGCTGAGTTTTGGATGACCTGATTTACACAGCAATAGTTCTTTGCTATGTTCAACTTTACTCTATCTTTGAGCTTGTTTTACTTCTTCGGTTAATGAGGTAAAGCTCCACGTGTTCTACAAATCATTCAAAGAATTCATTATAAATTGTGCCGAGTCTACAATTAAATGCTCTTCCCACAATGCTGGTATTTTTTGCACTAAGTACAAAACATTAATAATGTTGAAGTATTTACCCTCTGGAGATTCCAAGGGCAGGAATATATTGAATATGCAAATTATTATTTTTTTCATTGATTGCTTTTTTTTGTCTTTACACTGGTCGCTTTGAGTTTGTTCTGTGCTGGGAAACGGAACACTGACCCACAATGGTTACTATCCTAAAATTCAGCTTTGAATACTGTGCGCTGTAATCTCACACATTCCCTCTTCCCGCTCCCTACCCCAGCAATAGCACAGTGTCAGCCGTGGCTCAGTGGGTAGCACTCTCGCCTCGGAGTCAGAAGGTTGTGGGTTCAGAGACTTGAGCACAAAAATCTAGGCAGTACTGAGGGAGTGCTGCACTGTCGGAGGTACCGTCTTTCGGATGAGATGTTAATCCGAGGCCCCGTCTGCTCCTCAGATGGACGTAAAAGATCCTGTGGCACTATTTTGAAGAAGAGCAGGGGAGTTCTCCCCGGTGTCCTGGGGCCAATATTTATCCCTCAATCAACATCACTAAAACAGGTGATCTGGTCATCTGGTCATTATCACATTGCTGTTTGTGGGAGCTTGCTGTGCACAAATTGGCTGCTGTGTTTCCTACATTACAACAGTGACTACACTTGATTGGTTGTAAAGCATTTTGGGACATCCGATGCTCGTGAAAGGCGCTATAGAAATGCAAGTCTTCTTCCTCCACATTGTTTTTATTTTGAGGAGGACTGAACACTCCGTACATTATTCTGTTTATAATGTTTCTGGACTGTACAAAATTCTGGGTGTAGAATTCGCAAATTATCGCGATTTCAAAATAATGAGAAAGAGACATACAGTTTCGTAAAAACAGCTTTATTTCAGCAAAATGCTGTCATGTTTCAAAACGGACACAAACAGCCTGTAAAATGGCTGCCGCGCCTCGTGGCAGAAGGTTCCAGATTTTTCAGTAGGCAGACAAGATGGCGTTTCAATAAACATTTCAGCAAGATCGGACAGTACTCAGCATATTGATATAAGACAAGACGCGATCGTTTTGCATTTTTAACACCTAAGCAAGAAATATAAGTACTGGAATCGGTTTTCCATGCACAAACGGGGGCTATTGTACTGGGCAATCAAGGGCCCATCCAAAGACATTGATACGCAAATTCCCCGCGGCTCTACGATGAGAGAGCCGTTCGCGGGTACTCACAGCAAGAATTCGGAAGCCCCCAAAACCCCTCCAGGGAGACTCCTAGCCGGTTCCACAATGGGAGAAATATTAACGGGTACTTAGACAGTTACAAGTATCACCGAAACCCATTAACGACAAGAACCACTCCATACAAGAAGTTTGAGCGCCAAAACATGACAAAAGATGAACATTAAGATTGGGCGGGAGATAATGAATTACAGTACTATAACTGTAGTGAACAAACGTCCATCTTTTTCTTGACTCTCTTATCCTCTGGACTCCTGGCTCTTGACTCTTATTCCTCTTATTCCCTGACGACTTTTGACTTGTGCTCTTGCTGCCCACCGAGCTCTTGGTCCGCTGATCTTCCGGGAGTCAACCTCGGGGCTTGCCGCGAAGATCTGTGAAGAGCTGGGCTGCGAAGGCCGGTAAGCGGGTGCACCATCCCAAGGGTCGGTAAACGGTGTAGGGACCCGAAGGCCCGCCGAAACGAAACAAGACAAGAAGAAGACGACTACACGTGCCGCCGCGGTCAGTAAAACCCCGACCGCGCCCGAACTATAAAGACCATTTACAGGTTACCACACGAATTCTACCGCCAACCGGTGTCGGGCACAGGAAGACTCTTCTTTGAGTTTTATCAGGAATCCGAGGTCAACACAGATCTTCCTGGCAGCAGATGGTCCAGCCTGCTAGCCGGAGCAGAGCGAGTAAACAAGTGGGGTACAGAGACCCCTGATCAACACGTGAATAGTCAGGTGCTGTGGCGAAAACATCCGAGTATCGCTTTAGAATTCTCCGAGTTATCACGAGTGGTGAGCATGGTTATCGATCCTACAGATCTAGATTAGGACAGGTATTAATAGGGGAGGGTTTTGTTTTAAGGATAATTATAATGTGTGTCCCCTTTTACGATGTGTCGTGCGCTCCTCGTTTCCCTAAACCTAGTTGCATAAATGTATGTAAGCTTGTACTGTCATTAATCTGTGCTTATGACATGTATTTCGTAATCTTGAACAATATGCAATAAAGATTTTCCATTTCGTACTATTCAACCGGGTCTACCTGAGTTTTCTCTGCATCACTGCTCTCGCACCTAAGTCCAGTGTCAGAACCGTAAGGGCGAGTGGGTCGAACCACTCACAGGTGTCTAGTGCTACCAGGCTGGCTGGAGACCAGAACAGGCAACAAGGCCTAACCCCGCACTAGCACCCAGGCTTAGCACAGAGCCACCCGAACCCCTTACATGGGGGACAATTTTTTGCCACTCCTGGGAATCCCCATCCTTCCAAATAGCTGGGCGGGATTCCAGTATGGACGACAGGTTGGCAGAGATTCCAATCCACCTCCTGTTTTGCTCTTTTAGTTTTATGTAGCGATGCATGGCTCTTATAAAACGGCCCATCGCTCCTCATGCTGTGGTGGTGGGCGGGACAGCAGCATCCACAATCGGACACTGTTTATTTGCAGAAGGTAATCGGGTCGGCAGCCATTGTGCAATATGCACCAAGTGGTCAACAGATGGATTCACCTCTGGCACAAGCCTGATACTGCCCAGCGATAGTATCTAACCTGATACTGCCCAGCGATAGTATCTAACCTGATACTGCCCAGCGATAGCATCTAACCTGATACTGCCCGGCGATAGTATCTAACCTGATACTGCCCGGCGATAGTATCTAACCTGATACTGCCCGGCGATAGTATCTATCCTGATACTGCCCAGCGATAGTATCTAACCTGATACTGCCCGGCGATAGTATCTAACCTGATACTGCCCGGCGACAGTATCTAACCTGATACTGCCCGGCAATAGTATCTACCCTGATACTGCCCGGCGATAGTATCTAACCTGATACTGCCCAGCGATAGTATCTAACCTGATACTGCCCGGCGATAGTATCTAACCTGATACTGCCCGGCGACAATATCTAACCTGATACTGCCCGGCGACAGTATCTAACCTGATACTGCCCGGCGACAGTATCTAACCTGATACTGCCCAGCGATAGTATCTAACCTGATACTGCCCGTCGATAGTATCTAACCTGATACTGCCCAGCGATAGTATCTAACCTGATACTGCCCAGCGACAGTATCTAACCTGATACTGCCCGGCGATAGTATCTAACGACAGTATCTAACCTGATACTGCCCAGCGCAGTATCTAACCTGATACTGCCTGGCGATAGTATCTAACCTGATACTGCCCGGCGACAGTATCTAACCTGATACTGCCCGGCGATAGTATCTAACCTGATACTGCCCGGCGACAGTATCTAACCTGATACTGCCCGGCGATAGTATCTAACCTGATACTGCCCGGCGACAGTATCTAACCTGATACTGCCCGGCGATAGTATCTAACGACAGTATCTAACCTGATACTGCCCGGCGATAGTATCTAACCTGATACTGCCCGGCGATAGTATCTAACCTGATACTGCCCGGCGATAGTATCTAACCTGATACTGCCCGGCGATAGTATCTAACCTGATACTGCCCAGCGACAGTATCTAACCTGAGACTGCCCGGCGATAGTATCTAACCTGATACTGCCCAGCGATAGTATCTAACCTGATACTGCCCAGCGATAGTATCTAACCTGATACTGCCCGGCGACAGTATCTAACCTGATACTGCCCGGCAATAGTATCTAACGACAGTATCTAACCTGATACTGCCCGGCGATAGTATCTAACCTGATACTGCCCGGCGATAGTATCTAACCTGATACTGCCCGGCGATAGCATCTAACCTGATACTGCCCGGCGATAGTATCTAACCTGATACTGCCCGGCGACAGTATCTAACCTGATACTGCCCGGCGATAGTATCTAACCTGATACTGCCCGGCGATAGTATCTAACCTGATACTGCCCGGCGATAGTATCTAACCTGATACTGCCCGGCGATAGTATCTAACCTGATACTGCCCGGCGATAGTATCTAACCTGATACTGCCCGGCGACAGTATCTAACCTGATACTGCCCAGCGATAGTATCTAACCTGATACTGCCCGGCGATAGTATCTAACCTGATACTGCCCGGCGACAGTATCTAACCTGATACTGCCCAGCGACAGTATCTAACCTGATACTGCCCGGCGATAGTATCTAACGACAGTATCTAACCTGATACTGCCCAGCGACAGTATCTAACCTGATACTGCCCGGCGATAGTATCTAACCTGATACTGCCCGGCGATAGTATCTAACCTGATACTGCCCGGCGACAGTATCTAACCTGATACTGCCCGGCGATAGTATCTAACCTGATAGTGCCCGGCGACAGTATCTAACCTGATACTGCCCGGCGATAGTATCTAACGACAGTATCTAACCTGATACTGCCCGGCGATAGTATCTAACCTGATACTGCCCGGCGATAGTATCTAACCTGATACGGCCCGGCGATAGTATCTAACCTGATACTGCCCGGCGATAGTATCTAACCTGATACTGCCCGGCGACAGTATCTAACCTGATACTGCCCGGCGATAGTATCTAACCTGATACTGCCCGGCGACAGTATCTAACCTGATACTGCCCGGCGATAGTATCTAACCTGATACTGCCCGGCGACAGTATCTAACCTGATACTGCCCGGCGATAGCATCTAACCTGATACTGCCCGGCGACAGTATCTAACCTGATACTGCCCGGCGATAGCATCTAACCTGATACTGCCCGGCGACAGTATCTAACCTGATACTGCCCGGCGACAGCATCTAACCTGATACTGCCCGGCGACAGTATCTAACCTGATACTGCCCGGCGACAGCATCTAACCTGATACTGCCCGGCGACAGCATCTAACCTGATACTGCCCGGCGACAGCATCTAACCTGATACTGCCCGGCGACAGTATCTAACCTGATACTGCCCGGCGACAGCATCTAACCTGATACTGCCCGGCGACAGCATCCAACCTGATACTGCCCGGCGACAGTATCTAACCTGATACTGCCCGGCGACAGCATCTAACCTGATACTGCCCGGCGACAGCATCTAACCTGATACTGCCCGGCGACAGCATCTAACCTGATACTGCCCGGCGACAGCATCTAACCTGATACTGCCCGGCGACAGCATCTAACCTGATACTGCCCGGCGACAGCATCTAACCTGATACTGCCCGGCGACAGCATCTAACCTGATACTGCCCGGCGACAGCATCTAACCTGATACTGCCCGGCGACAGCATCTAACCTGATACTGCCCGGCGACAGCATCTAACCTGATACTGCCCGGCGACAGCATCTAACCTGATACTGCCCGGCGACAGCATCTAACCTGATACTGCCCGGCGACAGCATCTAACCTGATACTGCCCGGCGACAGTATCTAACCTGATACTGTCCGGCGACAGTATCTAACCTGATACTGCCCGGCGACAGTATCTAACCTGATACTGTCCGGCGACAGTATCTAACCTGATACTGCCCGGCGACAGTATCTAACCTGATACTGCCCGGCGACAGTATCTAACCTGATACTGCCCGGCGACAGTGTCTAACCTGATACTGCCCAGCGATAGTATCTAACCTGATACTGCCCGGCGACAGTATCTAACCTGATACTGCCCGGCGACAGTGCCTAACCTGATACTGCCCACCGATAGTATCTAACCTGATACTGCCCCGCGATAGTATCTAACCTGATACTGCCCGGCGATAGTATCTAACCTGATACTGCCCACCGATAGTATCTAACCTGATACTGCCCCGCGATAGTATCTAACCTGATACTGCCCCGCGATAGTATCTAACCTGATACTGCCCGGCGACAGTATCTAACCTGATACTGCCCGGCGACAGTATCTAACCTGATACTGCCCGGCGACAGTGTCTAACCTGATACTGCCTGGCGATAGTATCTAACCTGATACTGCCCGGCGACAGTATCTAACCTGATACTGCCCACCGATAGTATCTAACCTGATACTGCCCCGCGATAGTATCTAACCTGATACTGCCCACCGATAGTATCTAACCTGATACTGCCCCGCGATAGTATCTAACCTGTTGCGCTACACTATTCCAGAGGGCTGTAGATTTGGGCATCAGCATGTTAAATTATTCAAAGCTTAAAAACAATATTACATTATTAAACACGAAAAATGACTTTTGCAGCCCTTAGGGCCAGAGTTAAATGGGGCTTTCAGGACGCCACAGCCGCCTGCAAATTGTTCTCACGCAGAGCCCTTGGAGTGCTATTAATAACCAAATACGGGAATTTTTGTCTTTACTTCCAAAGTCAGATGACAGAAAAATTCATAGTTAGCTCTTGTAGTGGTTGGTGAATTAGAGAAAAAAGGTTTATTTGCTTATAGTTCGGATGAAAGGTCACAGACCTTTAACTCTGTTTCACTCTCCACAGATGCTGCCTGACCTGTAGAATCATAGAATCATAGAAATTCACGGCACAGAAGAGGCCATTCGGCCCATCGTGTCTGTGTCGGCTGAAAAAGAGCTCTCCAGCCTAATCCCACTTTCCAGCTCTTGGTCCGTAGCCCTGCAGGTTACAGCACTTCAAGTGCATATCCAAGTACTTTTTAAATGCGATGAGGGTTTCTGCCTCTACCACCCTTTCAGGCAGTGAGTTCCAGACCCCCACCACCCTGCTGAGTATTTCCAGCATTTTCTGTTTTTTTGCAGATATCAATGTCTGTGACATTTCGAATAGCAAATTAGAAGAGCCTGTCTTTAGGTGACTTTCTGCCGATAATATCAAACAAAGAGGTGATATTGTATTCCCTTGATTTTAGAACATTGAGGGGTGATCTAATTGAAGTTATAAATTGATAAAGGGATTCGATAGGGTAGAGAGAGAGAAACTAGTTCCTCTGGTGTGGGTAATCCAGAACAAGGGGGCCTAACCTTAAAATTAGAGCTAAGTCAATCCTGAATGAAATCAGGAAGCAGTTCTTCACACAAAGGGTGGTGGAAATCTCAAATACTCTCCCCCAAAAGGCTGTTGAGGCTGGGGGTCAATTGAAATTTCAAGGCTGAGATTGATAGATTTTGTTGGGTAAGGTTATCAAGGGATGTGGGCCAAAGGCGGGTAAATGGAGTTAGGTCGCAGATCAGCCATGATCTCATTGAATGGCAGAACAGGCTTCGAGGGGCTGAATGGCCTAATCCTGGTCCTGTGTTCCTATTGAAGCCCTCCAGGATGGATACCACAGCAAATGCTAAAGTGCTCAATAATCTAATCATTCATAAAAAAAGACACAAGAATACCTCACATTTTCCCTGTGTAGAATCTACTGGGTTAGTGAACCTTCTTTTAGCTCTTCCAGTTAAAGGTTGTTCAACCTTTCTTCTCACAAAAATCTAGGCTGACGCTCTAGTGCAGTACTGAGGGAGCGCCTGCACTGTCGGAGGGGCAGTACTGAGGGAGCACTGCACTGTCGGAGGGGCAGTACTGAGGGAGCGCTGCACTGTCGGAGGGTCAGTACTGAGGGAGCACTGCACTGTCGGAGGGGCAGTACTGAGGGAGCACTGCACTGTCGGAGGGGCAGTACTGAGGGAGCGCCGCACTGTCGGAGGGTCAGTACTGAGGGAGCGCTGCACTGTCGGAGGGGCAGTACTGAGGGAGCGCTGCACTGTCGGAGGGTCAGTACTGAGGGAGTGCCGCACTGTCGGAGGAGCAGTACTGAGGGAGTGCTGCACTGTAGGAGGGGCAGTACTGAGGGAGTGCCGCACTGTCGGAGGGGCAGTACTGAGGGAGTGCCGCACTGTCGGAGGGGCAGTACTGAGGGAGTGCTGCACTGTAGGAGGGGTAGTACTGAGGGAGCGTGCACTGTCGGAGGGGCAGTACTGAGGGAGGGCCGCACTGTCGGAGGGGCAGTACTGAGGGAGCGCTGCACTGTCGGAGGGGTAGTACTGAGGGAGCGCTGCACTGTCGGAGGGGCAGTACTGAGGGACCCGCTGCACTGTCGGAGGGGCAGTACTGAGGAAGTGCTGCACTGTTGGAGGGGCCGTCTTTCGGATGAGACGTTAAACCAAGGCCCTGTCAGGTGGATGTAAAAGATCCCATGGCACTATTTCGAAGAAGAGCAGGGGAGTTATCCCCGGTGTCCTGGCCAATATTTATCCCTCAATCAACATCACTAAAACAGATTATCTGGTCATTATCACATTGCTGTTTGTGGGAGCTTGCTGTGCACAAATTGGCTGCCGCGTTTCCTACATTACAACAGTGACTACACTTCACAAAGTACCTCATTGGCTGTAAAGCGCTTTGGGACGTCCGGTGGTCGTGAAAGGTGCTGTAGAAATACAAGTCTTTCTTTCTTTCTTTCTTTCAAACAAAACTTTTAGAAAAGGTTTGTTGCCATTGTGGTCGAGTATTCTCTTTCCTATACTACATCAAAACTATACAATGCAATGCAGCAGTGGTAAAACGTTGTTGGTCAATACATTACTGCTATTTTGTAAACAAATCTTAGTTAATTTTTGTTGAAAACTTATGACTGTAATTACATGTAAAATAAAATGACATCCCTCTCTGATTTACCAGGACGTTGCCGGGACTGGTGAATTTTAGCTACGAGGAAAGATTGGAGAGGCTGGGGTTGGTTTCTTTGGAACAGAGGAGGCTGAGGGGAGATTTAATTGAGGTGTATAAAATTATGAGGGCCCTAGATAGAGTGGATAGGAAGGACCTATTTCCCTTAGCAGAGAGGTCAATAACCAGGGAGCATAGATTTAAAGTAATTGGCAGAAGGATTAGAGGGGAGTTGAGGAGAACTTTTTTCACCCAGAGGGTGGTGGGGGTCTGGAACTCACTGCCTGAAAGGGTGGTAGAGGCAGAAACCCTCACCACATTTAAAAAGTACTTGGATATACACTTGAAGTGCCGTAACCTACAGGGCTACGGACCAAGAGCTGGAAAGTGGGATTAGGCTGGAGAGCTCTTTTTCGACCGGCACAGACACGATGGGCCGAATGGCCTCCTTCTGTGCCGTAAACCTCTACGAATCTATGATACGATGATTGGCATTCCCCTTAAAGTGTTGACATTACTATGCTGTGCATTATGACTTATGCCATCTACAGATGAGAATGACGGGCAGGAAATGAGCAGCTGGTCCATCGATCCTGCCCCACACTCACAATAACTATCGTGACTAGAGACTTGCTATGACCGCTCCTGTCGCCCCCTCCCCTCCCCCCACCCTCCGCCCCACACTCACAATAACTATCGTGACTAGAGACTTGCTATGACCGCTCCTGTCGCCCCCTCCCCTCCCCCCACCCTCCGCCCCACAGCTGTGTAATCTCCTGGGGGAGACAAAACAAAAACAGAACAAAACTCAGGGCCAAAAAGGGAAAAAATACTCTGGAAAGTATTGGCCACTTGAAATAGTATTTTTTTATTGTGATTGTGTGCTAATACTTTGAATATGTTTTATCTTTCGTGAAGTCATTCTGTTTCCCAGTGTAGAAATCGACACCTTGACTTCCAGAGGCAGTGACGAAGATTCAAGTGGAGTTTAGGTGCCCTTTCAGTTAAAGGTTGAAGCTTCACAGCTGGTTTTCAATATCCTGGTCAGTGTTGAGCAAATTAAATACCGTAAATATAAAGTGGACCGGAATTTATTAAAATTGGATCTATCTTCAGTCCACTTAACAATGTTTTCAGGCCCCATTTACACAGGGGTCCCAGGCACTGGTGAAGAAGCTCCATATCTCTCCTGCCCGTATTCTGAAACATCGGACGCGTGCAGAACAGATAATAAAAAATGCAACGTGGGATGATTCAAATGCCCCAGAATGAGCAATTTGGGCCGGCCTAGTGTGAGCAACGGAAACCGAGAGCAAGAACGCTGAGCGTCCATGCAGGGCGTGGACAGTTGGCAGCTGTGGCATTTAACAAAAGGAAGGAACTTGCATTCCTATAGCACCTTTCACAACCTCAGGACGTCTCAAAGCGCTTTACAGCCAATGAAGTACTTTTTGAAGTGGAGTCACTGTTGTAATGTGGGAAATGCAGCAGCCAATTTGCGCACAGCAAGCTCCCACAAACAGCAATGTGATAATGGCCAGATCATCTGTTTTTAGTGATGTTGATTGAGGGATAAATATTGGCCCCAGGACACCGGGGAGAACTCCCCTGCTCTTCTTCGAGATAGTGCCATGGGATCTTTTACATCCACCTGAGAGAGCAGACGGGGCCTCAGTTTAACGTCTCATCTGAAAGACGGCACCTCTGACAGTGCAGCACTCCCTCAGAACTGCCCCTCCGACAGTGCGGCACTCCCTCAGTACTGCCCCTCCGACAGTGCGGCACTCCCTCAGTACTGCCCCTCCGACAGTGCGGCACTCCCTCAGTACTGCCCCTCCGACAGTGCGGCACTCCCTCAGTACTGCCCCTCCGACAGTGCGGCACTCCCTCAGTACTGCCCCTCCGACAGTGCGGCACTCCCTCAGAACTGCCCCTCCGACAGTGCGGCACTCCCTCAGTACTGCCCCTCCGACAGTGCGGCACTCCCTCAGCACTGCACCGGGAGTGTCACCCTAGCTATTTGTGCTCAACTCTCTGGAGTGGGACTATGAACCTATGACCTACTGGCTCAGAGGCGAGGGTGCTACCAACTGAGCAACAGCTGACACACAAGAAAATCACAATACTGAAAAGATTACGGAGAATGAACAGCCCACTGTCACAAGACAAACTGTGTGGTAGCAGATTATCAAAAGGTCATCGAGGTGAAACGTGGACTCTGTTTCTCTCTCCACAGATGCTGAGTGTTTCCAGCACTTTCTGCTTTCATTTTAGAATTCCAGCAGCCGCAGTATTTTGCGTTTGTGAACAGTATTTGGTTTACAAGCCATTTTGGCGGTGCTATTTTTCATAATAAATATATCCATCTCCTCTTGAGCTCCGGGGCGAACGGCCCGTATGAAGAGAACAAAGGGGAGGGAGTGAAGAGAGTTTTTCCCCATCGAAAAGCTGCAAGAAAAAACATTCAGGCAAAAACTGTTATTGGAAACCGTATCGGAACCTCCATTTTTGTAATGTTGTCACTTAGCTTGCACTTCTTGCTCGGAAAGGAATTTAAGAAAACCCTGAGTTTCAACTGATGATGCAGAGCTGATGGTCACAGCCAGAGGAATCTAATTTACATTTAAAAAGAAAGATGGAAAACTACTAGAAGAACGAAACAGGAAAAGGTTACACCTGTCACACTTCATGATATTTTAGAGAGATGTTACAAAGTGCAAAACTGTACATGTGGCGAGTCTCTCATTAATAAGCTGTAAATGAAGTGACAGCTCACTGATGTAGTTCCCCCGGTGCTCTGACACACTCTACCACACAGTGCTCGGTGACAGTGCTCGGTGCTGATCATTACCCCACTATAACAACATTCTAATGACAAATTTTGAATATTTGTATATTTTGGCAAGCTCTGGATTTTCCCTGTAGAACTCCCTCACTCTTCTGTTCGAGGAATAGGAGAACCAGGATCTAGAGGAAGAGAGGATGGAAGTTAGCAGAGGCTGGTGTTATAGATGACCTGTAGATACCCACACCAGAGGGTTTTTTAAAAATGTGTTCACGGGATGTGGGCAGGATGTAAACGGAACACAAGGAGGTAATTCCGTGATTTCTCAGACTGGGAGGGTGTGGGACGGCGACACTTCCCATTGGAACCAATAAAAGAGTTCTGTCAACCGCTGGCCCCAGATTTTCAGCCCATTTCTACTACTGGAACAGCCCGGTTAGTCATTGTTAAATTAAGGCGATTGGCAGCGCACCATCATATAAAGCAGGTCACAGATGTCAACCATATGATCCTATATGTTAATGCATGATCTCCTGGAACTGCCATGATGCTTTGGTTCTTTGCTAATCTAGGATTTAATAGTCAGAGGAATGTATCTGGATGGTTGCTTGGAGACCAGAGATATCCCTTCTAACCATGCTGGTAACCCCATTCTGGCATCCCAGGTCAGGAGAGAACAACAGGTACAATGAGGCAATAGAGCAGAATAATTGGGACCCTTAAGTCTAGCTTTAGGTGCCTGGATAGATCTGGCGGCTCACTGCAGTACAACCCCGCAAGAGTCTCAAAGATAATAGTGTTGTATACTTTACAATGATTGCTCCTTCCCTCTCTGATGATGAGAAGATGTTGCCCATTAGGGAAGGAAGGTGGCGCAGGACATTCCCTTGCCAGCAACACGATAAATGAGGCAGTAAATCGTCAAGGATGGGTATTAAGCAAACCACACCAGAAACCATTCAGTGGATGAACCCTCACAATTGCTCGCTGCTTACAATATTTCTCACTTCCATTAAATCGCTCCATCTCTCAGGGAAACATTTATTCCAGTCATGATCATGCAATTAAAAGAGAAGAGAACTTCTACTGGAAGAATACACAATACACCAACATGCAAAGACTTTCCAAATTTACTGATTCACACAGCAAACAGTCCTCGGCCTCATTCTTATTACCATGTCTATCCGTTGTATCTATAACCCTGTTTCCCGAAGAACATAACCTTTTACACGTACATGGTGCTCCCTGGGTGGTAGGCGGTGGAAGGAAATTGCTGTTTCTCAGCTGGCCAGCCCCTACCTTCCACCCTTCGTAAACCTGAGCTCCTCCCATGTTCTAACTCACACCGAGTCCCGTTCACCCATCACCCCCTGTGCTCGCTGACCTACACTGGCTCCCAGTCCGACAATGCCTGGATTTTAAAATTCTCATCCTTGTTTCCAAATCCCTCCATGGCCTCCAGCCCCACAACCCTCCACAGTTCCATGGCTGAGGTGGGACAATTCATTAGGTGATGTATTGGAGATCCAACTCTCTGTCGCTCTGCCTCCCATTTACTCTCAATTTTTTTTTTACTGGGATAGCAGAGTGAGTCACGATTTTGAAAAAACACTATTGCGCGTATTGAGAACAAAAATAATGGCCCAAAAATTCGTGAGGAAGCCTTCGTGCGAGGGTAAGGCTTCCCCGCGATCTCTCGCTGCGCGTTGGCTTTTTCAGTTCCAGCTCGCACGAACTTGATGTTCTGGACAGCTGCTGTGCTGGGCTTGCGTATCCCACAGGCGCAGTTAATTCGTGCGAGCTGTGGGATCACGTGACTCAGTTAGAGCCAATGGCAACACACCATCTTCCATTCATAACTTTCACATAAGTGCTGTGAAAGCTATGAATACTATAGCCCCCCAAAAGAACAGCTAAACCTCAATTAAATTTAAAAAAACCATCACATTAATAAAATAAGTATAGTTAAATAAATTAACCATTTTAAATAAAAAATTAAATTTTTGAAAAAATTTAAAATCTTTTAAAAAGTTATAAAAAATAAACTTACCTGTCTTTAAAGTCTCTAAAAAAGATATACCTGTTAAAAAAAATTCAAAATAATACTTAATTCACTACTTACCTTGTTAAAAGTGGGTCTTACTCCTCCTTTTTTTGTGTGTAAAATCTTCCGTACTTACCTGCGCGTTGAAACCACTAAGTGCACTGCATGCGCGCAGCCTGTAGCGCGCACGCGGTTCACCTAGGAACCGCCCCCTTTTCCATTCACCAAGTGCCGGTTTTCAGCGCATGCGCAGTGCATGCAGAAAACCGGCAATTGGAGACAGAATACGCGAGAGTACACAGTGCGTACTCTCGCGTATCAACACAAATTTTTGGGCCAATTTGTTTAAGTAATTAGGTCAATATTAATTTGAGACCAACCTTTGGCTAATACTTGCATATCATCAATATTATGAGAAAGTAATGGGCTTTTTCAGTTCAGTTCCTGATTGAGCTGCTTTGGGCAGATGGAAGTCATTGTAGCTCCCTGTCACATGAGGGAACATCTGTAGGGAAGGCTCACCAGGTCACTATCGCATGGTCCTCAACAGCTGATCAGAATTTTCTTCATTCAACAGTAAATAGGCTCAGCCAACAAAGCTGAACTTGCTGTGTGAGTTTCAAATATTTTCTGTTCTTATTTGCCAAGCCTTTTGGGCCTTCAAGAGCCAGATGCCTGCAAGAGGACCCCAGTACCTGCCACACCTGGTGATTCACTGGCTGCTGCCACTCAGCATTCCGCCCTCCACAATCCCTGCGAGTGCCCAAAAAATATTTCAATGAGCTGATACCTGGCCTGGCTCCGAGATGATGAAGGAACCTAAGCGTGGTGAAATGCTTGGAGGCGTGTGTTCACTGGGACGGTCGCTCTTTCTTCAATGTCTCAGAGGTGACTTCATTTTCTTCCTACATTGCAACAGTGACTACACTTCAAAAAGTACTTCATTGGCTGTAAAGCGCTTTGGGACCTCCTGAGGTGGTGAAAGGCCCTGGAGAGATACAAGTCGTTCTTCGTTTTTCCTTTGTTGGCCCAAAGCCATTTCACTGACTGCTTGGTCACCAGCTTGTGAAGAATCAAAGATGAATAATGTTCTGCTTCTAAAATCCAGCTCAGAACTTAAGTCAAAATGAAATTATGAAGAAAATCCAAAATATAACATGCTTCATGGAATTACTTTTCATGGGTCATTGTAAAATCAAAGTTAAAGACATTCACTAAGTATATAAAGGAGATGGAAAAAGATAATAGGTTTTATATTACTCTCCAGTCCCAAGGGAAATAAATTCTGAAATGTCTTTGAAAGTTAATTGCCCATGTACCTGGTAAAGGTTGAGTTGTTAAGGTTCGTGTCCCCTTGTAAGGAGCACTGCAGGGAATTTCCTGAAGCCTTCAAACTCGTCAGTCTTCCGTCCCAATTAAACTTTGAGATAAGGTTATAGACTCCGCTTCCTTTCATGCGCTCCTGTTCTTCTGAGCTATGGCACCAACTCAAAGTCTATGCCCATCACACTGCTAAAGGTTGTTTCAGCTTCCAGCCTTCAACTCAGAAGACTTCTAAAAAGATTTAAAGACAAATAAAAATGAATTTGTTCTTGTATTTGCTTGTAAGTAATTTTTTGTGACACCAAATTTATGGAGCTCAGCGATTTTATTTTCAGAAGTGTCAGAAGATATTCCCGTTGCGATGTTATTCAGGACCTCCTTTCCCAAGGCTTTGTGCAGAGAGGTTTGTGCTGATCCAGATCATGGACTCCAGCCCCTGAAGACTTCCTTGCATAGTCTCTCTATTAAAAATGTCCGTGTTTGAACATCAAAATTAAATTCTGGGGCCATGACTCCCTGATTAATGTACAGAACAATTATTGGGGATCCTTCTGGTACAGAGACACATGTGGATAATGAATATTGTACACAGCATTCGAGAAAACACCTGTGTAATGTGCTAACAACCTGTTAGGGTGCTTTCAATGTGATTGATATGTATATCGAGTAAACCACATTGTGGGAGGGGAAATTTCTCAGTTCTCCCAATCTCCCACTGTAACTGTGGCAGAAGCTCGGCATAATTAACCATTTTTAGCTGTTTTCTCCAAAGGTTCTGCCGATCTTCTGCCAAAGTTACTGCGGGAGATCAGGAGAGCCTCCCCGCAGAAATTCCGGGCAGATATTTTGAAGATAGGGATGTGAAATATCTCCTGTCCAATTTTACTGAGAAGTCAACATAAGCATAAAATGGGAAAAAAAATCAGGACTTTGTTTTCCCCCAGAGTTATGAGAATGAATAAGGCCTCCTTCTCCATCAAGTTATTTAATATTAGGCCCATTTTCATTTCAGTTCCATTCAGTCTTTGATAGTTGGCAGAGCTGCCATTTTTGGGCATTCTTTATAGCCCACCTGTAAATGATCTGGCTCCCTGCACTCCTCAAGATCTCCGTGAATTTTTTTTTTATTCGTTCCTGGGATGTTTGCGTCACTGGCAAGGCCGGCATTTATTGCCCATCCCTAATTGCCCTTGAGAAGGTGGCGGTGAGCCGCCTTCTTGAACCGCTGCAGTCCATGTGATGAAGGTACTCCCACAGTGCTGTTTGGGAGGGAGTTCCAGGATTTTGACCCAGCGACGATGAAGGATCGGCGATATACTTCTAAATCAGGATGGTGTGTGACTTGGAGGGGAACTTGGAGGTGGTGGTGTTCCCATGCGCCTGCTGCCCTTGTCCTTCTAGGTGGAAGAGGTCGCGGGTTTGGGAGGTGCTGCCGAAGAAACCTTGGTGAGTTGCTGCAGTGCATCTTGTAGATGGTACACACTGCAGCCACGGTGCGCCGGTGGTGGAGGGAGTGAATGTTTAAGGTGGTGGATGGGGTGCCAATCAAGCGTGCTGCTTTGTCCTGGATGGTGTCGAGCTTCTTGAGTGTTGTTGGAGCTGCACTCATCCAGGCAAGTGGAGAGTATTCCATCACACTCCGGACTTCTACAGAAACCATTAGTATTTTTGACATTGTTCTGTTGTTTTGTTTCTGATGGCACCGTTCCAAATGGAAGTTTGATGCAATTATGCAAATTCAACAGTTTAACAATCGGAAATGAACCTCTTGCTCTTTGTTAACTTGTAAGACATTGCACAGTGAGGATGCGACTAGCAAAGTGGTGCGCAAATCCCAAGTGACTGTTCACAGAACTAAACAAATGAGCAGACAAGTCACTAAATGGCGAGAGGTCATTCTTGAAATCCCTACTGTCAATTTCTGGGTGTCTAAATCCTCGAGTAAAACGAGGCAAAAAGTTAACAATGACCTGGAATTTCCTGGATCGCACTAATGCTGAAATTAGAATCAGAGAATGGTTACAGCACAGAAGGAGGCCATTCAGCCAGTCGAGCCCGTGCCGGCTCTCTGCAAGAGCACTTCAGCTAGTCCCACTCCCCCACCCTTTCCCCGTAGCCCTGCAAATTTCTTTCCTTCAGGTACTTATCCAATTCCCTTTTGAAAGCCACGAGTGAGTCTACCTCCACCACCCTCTCAGGCAGTACATTCCAGATCCTAACCACTCACTGCGTAAAAAAAGTTTTTCCTCATGTCGCTTTTGGATCTTCTGCCAATCACCTTAAATCTGTGTCATCTGGTTCTCGACCCTTCCGCCAATGGGAACAGTTTCTCTCTATCTACTCTGTCGAGGCCGCTCATGATTTTGAACACCTCTATCAAATCTCCTCTCAGGGCTAGAAATTTGGTGCCTTAGCGCCTCCCGCTAGCACCTCTGGGGGGCGATAACGGGGCACTAAGGACTTACCGCCCAGGCGCGGCGATGTTACCGCCACCCGTGAAATTCCCCAGGCAGTTTGCGGTGGTGGTAACCCCTCGCGTCACGATCTCCTGCGCCCGGAGATCGTGACGTCATCCGGCTGCGCATCGCCGCGGTAGCACCCCGGACCCGAAATTAATTTCCGCCCCCTGCAGCATCGCCGGGCGATAACACCGACAGCTGCAGGAGGCGTTGATCGGGAGGCCGGGCACTTCGGGGGCGAGTCTTAAAGGCGAGGTGGCCGAGGTAGGTGAAAATAAAATCTGAAATGCTCTTTGCGGTTTTTTTTTAATTTTGTCGCCAGCGATCGATCAGCCCGGCACTTTACTGCAGTGCATCGGGCTGATCGGGTTATCGCGGCTACCGTCGGGGAGCAGGTAAGGTTTCCCCTTGCAGAGCCTGAAGCGATGGCCCTTCCCTTTAAGGGAGGGAAGGAGCCTTCCAACACGGCAGCGCTGCTCACCGACCGCCCCGCCTGCTGCCTGTTGCACTCCGGGAATGAAGTGGATCGCTTTGCCCCCTTGTAACAGCTGCCTCTACCCGAGGAAATAGTCTCTGAACATCCACTCTATCTATCCCCCTCATCATCTTATAAACCTCTATTAAGTCGCCTCTCATCCTCCTCCGCTCTAAAGAGAAAAGCCCCAACTCCCTCAATCTTTCCTCATAAGACCTCCCCCCCAAACCAGGCAGCATCCTGGTAAATCTCCTTTGCACTCTTTCCAATGCTTCCACGTCCTTCCTATAGTGAGGTGACCAGAACTGCACACAATATTCCAAATGTGGTCTCACCAAGGTCCTGTACAGTTGCAGCATAACCTCACGGTTCTTAAACTCAAACCCTCTGTTAATAAACGCCAACACACCATAGGCCTTCTTTACTGCTCTATCCACTTGAGTGGCAACCTTCAGAGATCTGTGGATATGAACCCCCAGATCCCTCTGCTCCTCCACGTTCCTCAGAACCCTGCCGTTGACCCTGTAATCCTTATTCAAATTTGCCCTACCAAAATGAATCACCTCGCACTTATCAGGGTTAAATTCCATCTGCCATTTTTCAGCCCAGCTCTGCATCCTATCAATGTCTCTTTGCAGCCTACAACTGCCCTCTACCTCATCCACTACTCCACCAATCTTGGTGTCATCAGCAAATTTACTGATCCACCCTTCAGTCCCCTCCTCCAAGTCATTGATAAAAATCACAAACAGCAGAGGACCCAGCACCGACCCCTGTGGCACACCGCTGGTAACTGGTCTCCAGTCCGAAAATGTTCCATCCACCACCACCCTCTGCCTTCTATGAGATAGCCAGTTACTTATCCAATCGGCCAAATTTCCCTCTATCCCACAACTCCTTACTTTCTTCATGAGACGACCATGGGGAACCTTATCAAACGCCTTACTAAAATCCATGTATACGACATCAACTGCTCTACCTTCATCTACACACTTAGTTACCTCCTCAAAGAATTCAATCAAATTTGTTAGGCAAGACTTACCCTTCACGAATCCGTGTTGACTATCCCTGATTAAGTTGCCCCTTTCCAAATGGTCATAAATCCTATCCCTCAGGACCTTTTCCATTATCTTACCAACCACCGAAGTAAGACTAACCGGCCTATAATTACCAGGGTCATTCCTATTTCCTTTCTTGAAGAGAGGAACAACATTCGCCACTCTCCAGTCCTCTGGCACCATCCCCGTGGACAGTGAGGACCCAAAGATCAAAGCCAGAGGCTCTGCAATCTCCTCCCTTGCCTCCCAAAGAATCCTAGGATATATCCCATCTGGCCCAGGGGACTTATCGACCCTCAGGTTCTTCA
The DNA here is from genome assembly GCA_030390025.1 of Squalus acanthias. Classification (NCBI taxonomy): domain Eukaryota; kingdom Metazoa; phylum Chordata; class Chondrichthyes; order Squaliformes; family Squalidae; genus Squalus; species Squalus acanthias. The sequence continues at coordinate 914,126 of CM059428.1, read as the reverse complement.
AAATTGCTAAAACATCTTCCCTCAGAACATCTACCACCTCCAGCCTATCCACCTTTATCACACTCTCATCCTCAAGAACATGGCCCCTCTCCTCGGTGAACACTGACGAAAAGTATTCATTCATCACCTCTCCTATCTCTTCTGACTCCATGCACAAGTTCCCACTACTGTCCTTGACCGGCCCTACCCTCACCCTGGTCATTCTTTTATTTCTCACATAAGAGTAAAAAGCCTTGGGGTTTTTCTTGATCCGACCCGCCAAGGACTTCTCATGCCCCCTCCTAGCTCTCCTAAGCTCTTTTTTTAGCTCATTCCTTGCTACCTTGTACCCCTCAATCGACCCAACTGAACCTTGTTTTCTCATCCTTGCATACGCTTCCTTTTTCCTCTTGACTAGACATTCAACCTCTTTTGTGAACCATGGTTCTCTCACTCGGCCATTTCCTCCCTGCCTGACAGGGACATACCTATCAAGGACACGCAGTAATTGCTCCATGAAAAAGCTCCACTTTTCGTTTGTGCCTTTCCCTGATAGTTTCTGTTCCCATCTTATACTCCCTAATTCTTGCCTAATCGCATCATAATTACCCCTCCCCCAATTATAAACCCTGCCCTGCCATATGGCCCTATCCCTCTCCATTGCAATCGTGAAAGTTACCGAATTGTGGTCACTATCTCCAAAGTGCTCTCCCACATACAAATCAAACACTTGGCCCGGTTCATTACCCAGTACCAAATCCAACGTGGCCCCACCTCTTGTCGGCCTATCCACATATTGTGTCAGGAAACCCTCCTGCACACACTGTGCAAAAACTATCCCATCCGAACTGTTTGACCTATAAAGGTTCCAATCAATATTTGGAAAGTTGAAGTCACCCATGACAACTACTCTGTGACCTCCACACCTATTCATAATCTGCTTTGCAATTTCTTCCTCCACATCTCTATTACTATTTGGGGGCCTGTAGAAAACTCCTAACAACGTGACCGCTCCTTTCCTATTTCTAACTTCAGCCCATATTACCTCAGACGGCAGATCCCCCTCGAACTGCCTTTCTGCCGCTGTTAAACTATCTTTGATTAACAATGCTACTCCTCCACCTTTCTTACCAACTTCCCTACTCTTACTGAAACATCTATACCCCGGAACTTCCAACAACCATTCCTGTCGCTGTTCTAACCATGTCTCCGTAATGGCCACCACATCGTAGTCCCAAGTACCAATCCACGCTCCAAGTTCTCCTACCTTATTCCGGATGCTCCTTGCATTGAAGTAGACACACTTCAAGCCATCTTCCTGTCTGCCGGTACATTCCTGCGACCTTGATACCCTCCTCAGTACCTCCCTACACTCACCACTGGCTCGTGGACTACAGCCCTTTTTCCCATCCCCCTGACAAATTAGTTTAAACCCCCCCGAAGAGCCGTAGCAAATTTCCCTCCCAGGATATTGGTGCCCCTCTGGTTCAGGTGCAAACCGTCCTGTTTGTACAGGTCCCACCTTTCCCAGAATGTGCTCCAATTATCCACATAACTGAAACCCTCCCCCCTACACCATCCCTGCAGCCACGTGTTTATCTGCACTCTCTCCCTGTTCCTCAACTCGCTAGCACGTGGCACCGGCAACAAACCAGAAATTACAACATGGTTTGTACTGGCTCTCAGCTTGATTTAGTGTTCCACTTCCGTCCTGGAGTGCAAAACCGAATTTTTTTAAAGTTGAGACAGGTTAGCGCCTGCCGCTAATTTTCTCAACTTTTAAAAGTTAACACCCCAAACGGGGCTGTAATGAATTTATCCCCCTCAACCTTCTCTGCTCTAAGGAGAACAACCCCAGCATCTCCAGTCTATCCATGTAACTGGTCCTTTATCGTCATGTGAAAGGTGGCTTGTCCTGAGCCAGCTGAAAAATCATTGGGGGGGGGGGTTGAGGGAGGGGTAATTTTCAACTTTCCTTTAAATGGAAAGTAAAATCAGGCCGTTTCTAAAATGGACGCCCGATTTCAGGGGCAAACTGGAAGTTACCTCCCGATTCACCTCACAAAAACTCTACAATTGCAATTGTTTTTGCTGAGGGCCAATGAAAAGATTGGGGGTGAAAATCCTTCTGAGCTGCTCTTGCTCCACTGCCGTAACTTTGCCGGAAGCGCGGTGGAAACCCAAACGATTTTAACCCAACTCGCTCAGCAGAAACCTGGCGGGCGGGCAGTTAAAATCGCCCCGGCTCTCACCTGTCCGAACGCTGCCATGATCACCATGTCTGCAATTTTAACCCGCTCTCCCAAACAGGCAGCCAGGACAGGCGCCCGGAGCCAACAGGGTCCTTCTTTACACAAGCATGTTGCGGCCCGATGACATCATTGAGACCCGACTGTAATTTTAACTCAGGCCTGAGCGGGGAATCCGCCTGGAGTTAAAATCGGGGCCACAGGTTTAGAATTTAATGCTAATGGGTTAGTTACAAATATTATAACATCAATTCATTTATTACATTAATATTAACCATAATGCTTTATTAAGATTAATGCACTTATTTCACAGTATAAGTTTTGTTATGCTTCCAAAAGAATGAGGGTATGTGGGTGATATTAAAATCTGACTGAACTGCGACGCACAGTGCTGATCCCATCGAGGTTTACAAAACATCGGGCAAATTGAAGTCAATAGGATCCACCCCCGAATAACCATCTGAATTAATATCTTTCATTTCTGAGTGGGAGTCACTTACCACTCTGTAAAATCGTGTCCACACCGGCCATCAAGCCCTGTCTATTCTAATCCCATTTTCCAGCACTTGGTCCGTAGCCTTGTATGCTATGGCGTTTCAAGTGCTCATCTAAATGCTTCTTGAATGTTGTGAGGGTTCCTGCCTCTACCACCCTTTCAGGCAGTGAGTTCCAGATTCCAAACACCCTCTGGGTGAAAAAGTTTTTCCTCAAATCCCTTCTAAACCTCCTGCCCCTTACCTTGAAACTATGCCCCCTTGTTATTGACCCCTCTACTAAGGGGAAAAGTTCCTTTCTATCTACCCTATCTATGCCCCTCATAATTTTGTACACCTCAATCAGGTCCCCCCCTCAGCCTTCTCTGCTCTAAGGAAAACCCCAGCCTGTCCAGTCTCTCTTCATAGCTGAATAAAGATGAACAAACTTTTAAAGTTTATTAAAAATCTTAATTTTAATTAAAATGGATACATTTCACACCGCACATAATTAAAATTAGTTTTTCGGGGCCATAACCTTTATTTAGCCATCAATACGCTGTTACAATCCCAGTTACACTGAATCCCTTTGGGTCTGACTTTTAATGGGCTATTTAACAGCGGTATTACCGCGGAAGAGACAAAGTTTTCGTCAGTTTCCCTGATTTGAGAGATTTCACTGATTGCTGGCTCTGTGGGGGGGCAGCCAGTGTCGGAGCAGTGAATGACGGACCGCAACTTCAAGATTTTCGCGTTAGGCTTTGCCTGCGCCAAATCCCAAAGTTGCGGTCAGTTTGCAAGGCGGAATGACGGCCATTTGAGTAAAGCTAGCCTCGCTCGAGTAACGTGAACTTCAGCCCCCTGCTGAGCGCACAGCCTGTCAACAGCACGTTCAGCTCTAGGCCGTGCGCTGCAAACATTATAATTAGCGTCAGCACGAAGTTGACGTGCTGACTGCGCTTTCTGAACGGGCGCGGGCATATCTCGCATCACGGTGCCCGCCCCCGGTTTTTTATAGCGTTATCGAATGTCCAGGCCGTGATTTCTGCCGCGAGGACACTTTATGACATGTTGAGAAGCTATGTCATCTGATCATTAATTATCTGAGTGAAGTAGTTCCTCCTCATCTCAGTTTTGAAAGAGCAGCCCCTTATTCTAAGACTATGTCCCCTAGTTCTCGTCTCACCCGTCATCGGGAACATCCTCCCCGCATCCACCTGATCCAACCCCTTCACAATCTTATATGTTTCAATAAGATCGCCTCTCATTCTTCTGAACTCCAATGAGTAGAGTCCCAATCTACACAACCTCTCCTCATATGACCACCCCCTCATCCCCGGGATTAACCGAGTGAACCTTTTTTGCACTGCCTCGAGAGCAAGGATGTCTTTCCTTAAGTAAGGACACCAAAACTGTATGCAGTATTCCAGGTGCGGTCTCACCAATACCTTGTACAACTGAAGCAATACCTCCCTATTTTTATATTCTATCCCCCTAGCAATGAAAGCCAACATTCCATTTGCCTTCTTAATCACTTGCTGCACCTGCATACTAACCTTTTGAGTTTCGTGCACCAGGACCCCCAGATCCCTTTGCACTTCAGTACTCTCCAGTTTCTTGCCATTAAGATAATAAATTGCTCTAGGATTTTTCCTGCCAAAGTGCATCACCTCACACTTTCCAGTGTTGTATTCCATCTGCCAAATCTCTGCCCACTTACTTAGCCTGTCTATGTCCCCTTGCAGGTTTTTTATGTCCTCCTCACTCACTACTTTCCCTCCCATCTTTGTATCATCTGCAAATTTTGATATGTTACACTTGGTCCCTTCCTCCAAATCGTTAATATAGATTGTGAAGAGTTGGGGACCCAGCACTGACCCCTGTGGAACACCACTAGTTACTGATTGCCAGTCTGAGAATGAACCATTTATCCCAACTCTTTGCTTTCTGTTAGATAGCCAATCCTCTATCCATGCCAGAATATTACCCCCAATCCCGTGATTTTTTACCTTAAGCAATAATCTTTTGTGTGGCACCTTGTCAAATGCCTTTTGGAAGTCTAAATACACTACGTCCACTGGTTCCCCTTTATCCACTCTATATGTTACTTCCTCAAAGAACTCCAGCAAATTTGTCAAACATGACTTCCCCTTCGTAAAACCATGCTGACTTTGTCCTATTAAATTATGATTATCCAAATGTCCTGTTACTGTTTCCTTAATAATGGACTCCAAAATTTTACCTACCACAGATGTTAGGCTAACCGGTCTATAGTTACCAGCCTTCTGGCTACTGCCCTTTTTAAATAAGGGTGTTACATTAGCAGTTTTCCAGTCTGCCGGGACCTTAGCGGAATCCAGGGAGTTTTGAAAAATTATTACCAATGCATCTACAATCCCTACCGCCACTTCCTTCAAGACTCTAGGATGTAAGCCATCAGGTCCAGGTGATTTATCCGCCTTGAGTCCCATTATTTTACCGAGTACCACTTCCTTAGTGATTTTGATCGTGTTTAGCTCCTCTCCCCCTATAGCCCCCTGTTTGTCCAGTGTTGGGATATTCTTAGTGTCCTCTACTGTAAAGACTGATACAAAATATTCATTCAGTGGTTTTGCCATCTCCATATTTCCCACCATTAATTTCCCGGTCTCATCCTCTAAGGGACCAACATTTACTTTAGCCACCCTTTTTCTTTTTATATAACTATAAAAACTCTTACTATCTGTTTTTATATTTTTTGCTAATTTACTTTCATAATCTATCTTCCCTTTCTTAATCAATCTTTTTGTTATTTTTTGCTGCCTTTTAAAGTTTTCCCAATCCTCTGTCCTCCCACTAGATTTCGCTACCTTATATGCCCTTGTTTTTAGTCGAATACTATCCTTAATTTCTTTACTTAGCCACGGATGACTGTCCTTTCTTTTACACCCTTTTCTTTTCAGTGGAATATATTTTTTTTGGAAGTTGTAAAATAACTCCTTGAATGTACACCACTGATCATGTGTCGTCTTACCCTTTAATCTATTTTCCCAATCCACTCTACTCAATTCCGCTCGCATACCTTCATAGTCTCCTTTATTCAAGCTTAGCACGCTTGTTTGAGATCCAACCTTCTCACCCTCTAATTGAATATGGAATTCAACCATGTTATGGTCACTCATTCCAAGGGGATCCTTTACTAGGACATTTTTAATTAATCCTGTCTCGTTACACAGGACCAGATCTAAGGTTGCTTGCCCCCTGGTCGGTTCAGTTACATACTGCTCAAGAAACCCATCCCTAATACACTCAATGAACTCATCCTCAAGGCAGCCCTGCCCCATTTGATTTGTCCAATTAATATGATAGTTAAAATCCCCCATAATTATAGATGTTCCCTTATTACATGCCTCAACTATTTCCTGATTGATACTCCGTCCAATAGAGTTGCAACTGTTCGGAGGCCTATAGACTACGCCCACTAATGTTTTTTTCCCCTTATTATTCCTTATCTCCACCCAAACTGTTTCATTATCATGATTTTTTGACCCAATATCATTACTCTGTATTACAGTGATTCCTTCCTTTATTAACATAGCCACCCCACCTCCCCTTCCTTCCTGCCGTCAACATTCACAATCAAGTTATAAACATAGAAATAGAAACATAGGAAAATAGTAGCATGAGTAGGCCATTCGGCCCTTCGAGCCTGCTCCGCCATTCAATATGATCATGGCTGATCCTCTATCTCAATACCATATTCCCGCTCTCTCTCCATACCCCTTGATGCATTTTGTGTCCAGAAATCTATCTCCTTCTTAAATATATTCAGTGACTTGGCCTCCACAGCCTTCTGTGGTAGAGAATTCCACAGGTTCACCACCCTCTGAGTGAAGAAGGCTAACACGCTCAAAGCTCTGCAATGTCATTGGTGGCCATGATCTTCAAGTCTTCAGCATGTCTTCAAGTCTACCATGTCAGCTGTGGCTCAGTGGGTAGCACCCTCGCCTCTGAGTCAGAAGGTTGTGGGTTCAAGTCTCGCTCCAGGGACTTGAGCACAACAATCTAGGCTGACACTCCAGTGCAGTGCTGAGGGAGCGCCGCACTGTCGGAGGGGCAGTTCTGAGGGAGTGCCGCACTGTCGGAGGGGCAATACTGAGGGAGTGCCGCACTGTCGGAGGGGCAGTACTGAGGAAGTGCTGCACTGTCGGAGGTGCCGTCTTTCAGATGAGACATTAAACCGAGGCCCCGTCCGCTCTCTCAGGTGGACGTAAAAGATCCCGCGGCACTATTTCGAAGAAGAGCAGGGGAGTTCTCCCCAGTGTCCTGGGGCCAATATTTATCCCTCAATCAACATCACTAAAACAGATGATCTGGTCATTATCGCATTGCCGTTTGTGGGAGCTTGCTGTGCGCAAATTGGCTGCCGCGTTTCCTACATTACAACAGTGACTGCACTTCAAACAATACTTCATTGGCTGTAAAACGCTTTGGGACGTCCGGTTGTCGCGAAAGGCGCTATAGAAATGTAAGTCTCTCTTTTCATCGCTATGTCTCCCGGTGAATGGCTATTTTCTTCCTATGGGGTATAATTCTGGCAAATACAAAATCCAGAAGAAGAGCCATGTTATTGACTCAGTGTGCTTTCCGAGCCATTGAAGGCAGAATATCAAAGTGGATCAGTAAAGGCAAGCCTTCGATTCACTGGCATCGGTCCAACTGTATCCTGTGCAATAGAAACCCTCCTGCGAGTTGGAGAGTTAATCCTGACTGAGAGCTAATTTTCTTTAATTGTTCTATTTATTCAAAGAGTCGCTAAGTGATGTTATTCACAGTCACTGAAAAAGAAAGCCCACCAGCTTTGTACCACAGCTGTTAGCTGAATGTTGACAGCATCATATTTAACTCCAGCGGTGGTTGAACAAATACGTTGAGGAGATTTACTCACCCTACTGCTTGGAAAATAGCTTCTCTACGTAACAGGGATACTGGCTATCTCCAAAAGCCTAAAGTTTTATGTTTCGTACAGACATAAGAACATAAGAATTAGGAGCAGGAGTCGGCCATACGGCCCCTCGAGCCTGCTCCGCCATTCAGTAAGATCATGGCTGATCTTCGACCTCAACTCCACTTTCTCGCCCGATCTCCATATCCCTTGATTCCCCTAGAGTCCAAAAATCTATCGATCTCAGCCTTGAATATACTCAAAGTCTCAGCATCCACAGCCCTCTGGGGTAGAGAATTCTGAAGATTCACAACCCTCTGAGTGAAAAACTTCCTCCTCATCTCAGTCTTAAATGGCCGACCCCTTATCCTGAGACTGTGCCCCCTAGTTCTAGACTCTCCAGCCAGGGGAAACAACCTCTCAGCATCTACCCTGTCAATCCCCCTCAGAATCTTGTATGTTTCAATGAGATCACCTCTCATTCTTCTAAACTCCAGAGACTGTAGACCTTTCTTGCCCCTCTGGTAGCTCTGTGGCACTAACAAGCTGTTCAATCTCTGCTGTTGTACATCATTTCTTGCCATAAAGCCCCGGGGATGGCCAGAAATGCTGTGTGGATCTGTCTCATTACCTTCATTCGCTAGCAAATCGAATTCTTCACCAGGCCACAAATAGGGAAAAACCATCTGTCCCATCAATCAAATTAAACTGGAGCTGAGCATTAAGTTTGAAACTATGAGCATACTAAGCATTTCTATATTGATTTCAATCAGACGATAGTGCAGTCATTTGCGCAGGAGGTAATTTGGGAGCTTTTTTCAAGGAGAAGGAATGTCTACAGGAAAGGTCTGCTCATAACCAGATCTTGGGCTGAATTGTTGGTTTAAAACAGTCACTGAGATTCATTTAGAACTATATCTGGACCTGGGGGAAAGAGGCAAGTACTTGGTAAATGCAGATGGGCAACATGGTTATTACTAACCAACAAGTGTCACCCATGGCTCAGTGGGCAGCACCCTCGCCTCTGAGTCCGAAGGTTGTGGGTTCAAGTCCCACTCCAGACACTTGAGCACAAAAATCTAGGCTGACATTAGAGGGAGCGCCGCACTGTCGGAGGGGCAGTACTGAGGGAGCGATGCACTGTCGGAGGGGCAGTACTGAGGGAGCGATGCACTGTCGGAGAGGCAGTACTGAGGGAGCGATGCACTGTCGGAGGGGCAGTACTGAGGGAGCGATGCACTGTCGGAGGGGCAGTACTGAGGGAGCGCTGCACTGTCGGAGGGGCAGTACTGAGGGAGCGCCGCACTGTCGGAGGGGCAGTACTGAGTGAGCGCCGCACTGTCGGAGGGGCAGTACAGAGGGAGCGCTGCACTGTCGGAGGGGCAGTACTGAGGGAGTGCTGCACTGTCGGAGGGACAGTACTGAGGGAGCACCGCACTTTCGGAGGGGCAGTACTGAGGGAGCGCCGCACTGTCGGAGGGGCAGTACTGAGGGAGTGCTGCACTGTCAGAGGTGCCGTCTTTCAGTTGAGATGTTAAACTGAGCCCCCGTCTGCTCTCTCAGGTAGACGTTAAAGATTCCATGGCACTATTTCGAAGAAGAGCAGATGTCCCGGCCAATATTTATCCCTATTATGATCACTACCACCAAAATGCTCTCCCACTGATACCCTTTCTACCTGCCCAGCTTCATTCCCTAAAACTCTTGTTTCTTCCACAAGAAATATCCTTCCAAAGTGTGAAACATTTCTCAAAGTTGTTCATTAATAACTTCAGTCTCCAGGCCAATATTTATCCCTCAATCAACATCACTGAAACAGATTATCTGGTCATTATCACATTGCTGTTTGTGGGAGCTTGCTGTGCACAAATTGGCTGCCGCAGTTGGTAACTCGGGCTTGCTAAGGGTTTCTGATACGGCTGGTTGACATTTACCCACGGTCAGGCCCTTCAGGAACGTCCACAGTGACAGATATATTTGGTTTAAGATTTTTTACCAACTCCCCAATCCCGGCCCCAGATACAGTTCTCCATCAAGTTAAATGAATGGACTGAAAAATGAATGGCTGTGGGCCCACAATCTCCTGACCCGCGGTCCTTGTGAGCGCTGCTCTAGGCTGGAAATGACTGATCGGGGAATCAGTCCTGTTACATCGAATCATCATCATAGAAATTTACGGCACAGAAGGAGGCCATTCGGCCCATCGTGTCTGTGCCGGCCGACAAAGAGCTCTCCAGCCTAATCCCACTTTCCAGCTCTTGGTCCGTAGTCCTGCAGGTTACAGCACTTCAGGTGCATATCCAAGTACTTTTTAAATGCGATGAAGGTTTCTGCCTCTACCACCCTTTCAGGCAGTGAGTTCCAGACCCCCACCACCCTCTGGGTGAAAAAAGTTCTCCTCAACTCCCCTCTAATCCTTCTACCAGTTACTTTACGTGTCGATTCACTAATATCGTCAACAGGACTTTCTAGTCTAATGCACCGATCCCGTATGTGAGCCTGAGATGGTCCAATTCATAGAGTTTCCAGCTCATTGTCATCTTCGAACTTTTCCCCTGGACTACAGCATTCCTGCCCTGGTTTTTTTTTCACTGTCCTCTTGTGCTTATGTGAGGGTCTTCAATGAAGGACTTGAAGATGATGATGGTTATGTTAAGACAGACGGTGATAGACTGTTTCCAGTGAAATGGCTCCAAGAGGGCACATGTTTAAGACAGTCACAAAAAGATGTAAAATCGGTCAGAAACAATGTTAAAATGTGGAATTCTCTGTCAAACCACAGTCGACAGAGAACCCTTGAATTCATTTAAATGGAAAAATTCATCAAAAAGCGGAAGATGGGTATACGGAGCGAACAGGAGTGTGGAATGAGAGTCGGGGCTCAAGTGGAGCAAAACACAGGCACAGATTTAATAGAGAAAATCACAAAGTGATACAGGAAAATGATGTGTAGTGTACATGGAAAGTAAATCAGCTGCTGCATGGCTGGTGGAAGGCTGCTGACTTTCAGTGGGGGAGACTGCAAATGGCCTTGCTGGACAACCTCCAGGAGCTGGTGGCTGGGAGTGTAAAATCGAGTGACGGTGTTTCTTCTTCACTCTCCTCTCCCTCTTCTTGGTCAACCACAGGCTGGGCAGGCTGCATTTCTTGGGTGTCTGAAATGAGGAAGGCACAAGGGTAGGGTTGTGGTGGGGGAAAGGCAGGAAAGCAAGAGGTTCATGCTTACACCATGTGCAGCTTGTAAATCAGAAGAGATTGTGGGATGAGGGGAAATGGGATGTGAGAAGGAGGATAACATATGAAGATACCAGCATCTTGTATTCTTTCAGCCCCACCGCTGGCCAAGGGCTCAGCCATGCCCCTGCCAAGAATGGCCAGCACCGTCTCCACCAAGCGGCTGAGATGAAGCTAGGAATATGAGGTGTGTCTCGTGTTTGGTAGAGATTATTGGTAGGTGAGTGATGGGGATGTGGTGCATTGAGCAGTGTGTCAGGCTAGTGGTGCAGTTGGTAGGAGACGGCTTTTGAAGATGCAGTCACTGGCCTTGACCACTCATCTGAGGTAATGAAACTTCTTTGGGCACTGGAGCCAGGTCCTGGGGGCAACACCACTGGTAGTAACGGCCTCGGCGATCTGACCCCACATCTTTCTTTCTGGAGGGCCTCCTAGCCCCTGTGGGTAGAGGACCTCTCTTGCAGTGTTGACCCCCTGCACAAAGCTGGAGTGCTGCGACCGAGACCCTGGGTGCCCCTTCCCTGGCCTGTTGAGCCATTTGTGTTAACGCTGAAGCACTTTTAGCCTTTTTTATCTAAGAAGGCAGCTCAGCTTTTAGAGGAGCAGACTGCCTTGAAGAGGAGCAGGCTAGCTTTAAATAATGCTAGACTCGCTCCAGCAACGCGAACTTTGGCCCCTGCTGAGCGCACAGCCTGTCAGCAGCACGTTCCTATCATGTTAATTAGCAGGCAGCACGAAGTTGATGTGCTGCCTGCGCTTTTTGAACGGGCGTGGGCGTATCTCGCATCGCGGTGTCCCCCGCCCATTTTCCAGCGATGATCGAATTTCACCCCCCTAGTCTCTTCCTTTAAAATTGGAACCTAACTTGGCTCTGGATATCATCGGATAAGATCCTGAGACGATGGGAGGGATTTTCTTCTGCGATCCCGCCTAATAATTTCCCAAAGTTGAATCTGCCTTGCAGTTTCCTTTCGTGACTCGACATGAGTTCTTGATGATCTTCCAGCTTTCGCTTTCCCCGCTAATTGAGGTGTATAAAATGATAAAAGGATTTGATTGGGTAGATAGAGAGAAACTATTTCCTCTGGCGGGGGATTCCAGAACAAGGGGGCATCACCTTAAAATTAGAGCCAGGCCGTTGAGGAGTGAAATCAAGAAGAGCTCGTTCACACAAAGGGTGGTGGAAACCTGGAACTCTCCTTTTCAAAGGGCTGTGGGCACTGGATCAATTTAAATTTTCAAGACTGAGATCAATAGGTTTTTATTAGATAAGGGTATCGAGTGATATAGGCCAAAGGCGGGTAACTGGAGTTGTGGCACAGATCAGCAATGATCTAATTGAATGTCGAAGGAGGCTCGAGGGGCTGAATGACTGATTCATGTTCCTATCTTGCTGCGTTTCAAGAACAACATATTCTGTTTGGAAATGCCAACAATTCCAACCACCCTATCTTTTTTTTATTCATTTAAGGGATGTGGGCGTCGCTGGCAAGGCCGGCATTTATTGCCCATCCCTAGTTGCCCTTGAGAAGGTGGTGGTGAGCTGCCTTCTTGAACCGCTGCAGTCCGTGTGGTGAAGGTGCTCCCACAGTGCTGTTAGGGAGGGAGTTCAAGGATTTTGACCCAGCGACGATGAAGGATCGGCGATATACTTCCAAGTCAGGATGGTGTTTCACTTGGAGGGGAACTTGGAGGTGGTGGTGTTCCCATGCGCCTGCTGCCCTTGTCCTTCTAGGTGGAAGAGGTTGCAGGTTTGGGTGGTGCTGCCGAAGAAGCCTTGGCGAGTTGTTGCAGTGCATCTTGTAGATGGTACACACTGCAGCCACGGTACGCCAGTGGTGGAGGGAGTGAATGTTTAAGGTGGTGTTGTTGGAGCTGCACTCATCCAGGCAAGTGGAGAGTATTCCATCACACTCCTTACTTGTACCTTGTAGATGGTGGAAGGCCTTGGGGAGTCAGGAGGTGAGACACTTGCCGCACAATACCTAGCCTCTGACCTGCTCTTGTTGCCACAGTATTTATGTGGCTGGTCCAGTTAAGTTTCTGGTCAATGGTGACCCCCAGGATGTTGCTGGTGGGGGATTCGGTGATGGTAATGCCGTTGAATGTCAAGGGGCGGTGGTTACACTCTTGCTTAACATAGAAACATAGAAGATAGGAGCAGGAGTGGGCCATTCGGCCCCTCTAGCCTGCTCCGCCATTCAATGCGATCATGGCTGATCATCCAAATTCAGAACCCTGTCCCTGCTTTCTTCCCATATCCCTTGATCCCTTTAGCCTTAAGAAGTATATCCAACTTCTTCTTGAATATATTTAATGAATTGGCCTCTACTGCCTTCTGTGGTAGAGAATTCCACAGGTTCACCACTCTCTGGGTGAAGAAATTCCTCCTCATTTCTGTCCTAAATGGCTTACCCCTTATCCTTAGACTGTAACCTCTGGTTCTGGACTCCCCGACCATCGGGAACATCCTTCCTGCATCTAGTCTGTCCAGTCCTGTCAGAATTTTATAAGTTTCAATGAGATCCCCTCTCATTCTTCTAAACTCCAGCGAGTATAAGCCCAATCGACCCAATCTCTCCTCATACGTCATTCCTGCCATCCCAGGTATCAGTCTGGTGATTCTTCGCTGCACTCCTTCCATGGCAAGAACCTCCTTCCTCAGATAAGGCGACCAAAACTGCACACAATACTCAAGATGTGATCTCACCAAGGCCCTGTACAACTGCAGCAAGACATCCTTGTTCCTGTACTCAAACCCTCTCGCTACGAAGGCCAACATACCATTTGCCTTCTTAACCGCCTGCTGCACCTGCATGCTTACCTTCAGCGACTGGTGCACAAGGACACCTAGGTCTCGTTGCACTTCCCCTTCTCCCAATCTATTGCCATTCAGAAAATAATCTGCCTTCCTGTTTTTGACACCAAAGTGGATAACCTCGCATTTATCCACGTTATATTGCATCTGCCATGCTTCTGCCCAATCACCCAACCTGTCCAAATCATCCTGGAGTTTCTCGGCATCCTCCTCACAGCACACACGCCCACCCAGCTTTGTGTCGTCTGCAAACTTGGAGATATTACATCTAGTTCCCTTGTCTAGATCATTAATATATATTGTGAATAGCTGGGGTCCAAGGACCGATCCCTGCGGTACCCCACTAGTCACTGCCTGCCACTCGGAAAAAGACCCGTTTATTCCAACTCTTTGCTTTCTGTCTGCCAACCAGTTCTCTATCCAAGTCAATACCTTGCCCCCAATCCCATGTGCCTTAACTTTACACGCTAATCTCTTATGCGGGACCTTATCGAAAGCCTTCTGAAAGTCCAAATACACCATATCCACTGGTTCTCCCTTATCTATTTTACCAGTTACATCCTCAAAAAATTCCAGTAGATTAGTCAAGCACAATTTACCTTTTGTAAATCCATGTTGACTTTGTCCGATCCTGTCACTGTTTTCCAAATGCTCTGCTATTACATCTTTTATAATGGACTCTAGCATTTTCCCCACTACCGATGTCAGGCTTACCGGTCTGTAATTCCCCGTTTTCTCTCTACCACCTTTTTTGAATAGTGGGGTAACATTAGCTACCCTCCAATCCATGGGAGATAGTTGGAGATAGTCACTGCCTGGCACTTCTGTTCTGCAACTGCTTCTTAATACCATATTGATCCTTTGTACCAGTTAATTTACTTGCTCAAGCTCCTAATCTACTATTCCTCTGAGTGAGCTGAGATTGAGCAGTGGGCGATTCTCATCTCAGGGACACAGCTGCTCTACGGGGATCAGTTGTCCGCACACCTGTTTCTCACAGTGGCAAGAGATGTCAAGCCCATATCCGAAGCTCCCTCTTACGTAGGCACTGGAGATGAACCTGTATAAAACACTGGTTCAGCCTCAACTGGAGTATTGTGTCCAATTCTGGGCACTGCACTTTAGGAAGGATGTGAAGGCCTTAGAGAGAGTGCAGAAAAGATTTACGAGAATGATTCCAGAGATTTCAGTTACGTGGATAGACTGGAGAAGCTGGGGTTGTTCTCCTTAGAGCAGAGAAGGTTGAGAGGAGATTTGATAGAGGTGTTCAAAATCATGAGGGGTTTAGACAGAGTAGATAGAGAGAAACTGTTCCCATTGGCAGAAAGGTCGAGAACCAGAGGACACAGATTTAAGGTGATTGGCAGAAGAATCAAAGGCGACATGAGGAAAAACTTTTTTATGCAGCAAGTGATTATGATCTGGAATGCGCTGCCCGAAAGGGGGGTGGAGGCAAAATCAATCGCGGCTTTCAAAAGGGAGTTGGATAAGTATCTGAAGGAAAGAAATTTGCAGGGCTACGGGGAAAGGGCGGGGGAGTGAGACTGGCTGAGGTGCTCTTGCAGAGAGCCGGCACGGGCTCGACAGGTCGAATGGCCTCCTTCTGTGCTGTAACCATTCTCTGATTCTATGATAACTTTCTTTAAGAATGATTTTTCTTGGCTATCAGGCGTAGCAAATCCGGCAAGTTGATTTAGTAGTTGCTCCGTCTGCACGAGACCCGCGCGTTAGGGAGGTGGTTGCACCGAATCCGATCCAAAATACAGTCAGACGAAATCTTAACGCTGCGTTAACACAAAGCGACCAGAGGAAAATCGCTGTCCAGAGTAGAAAAACATTTCAATGCCAGAACCGTTGTCCTTCACACTGATGTGCACAATATCGAAAGTAATCACCCAGCTTCTCTTAAAAAGGATAAGCACAGATCGCTTACTGTCTTACTCTGGGGATAGTGTATTCAAGGCCTGATTTCACAAATGCTTGCAGTTGCACGGAGGGTTCGTCTGCTGGCTGCGCTTATCAGGAAGTCACAGGCATACTGCTGATAAATTTCTGCCCTTATAGTGTACTGAATTCTGGATCAGTATGGATACCATATCACCACTAGCAATTCGAAGGTTTGTAACCTTCATGAGTGTTAAGTATCATCAACTCAGCTTCCTCTCTTTCCCCTCCGCACACATCCCCGCACACACACGTTGATTCGGGTAAATTAGATTTACAAAACCTATCTTTTAGAGGAGCATGGGTTTAGAGTCCATTCCATACAGTATGGATTGCACACAGTTCTGTCTTCTGCACTGTAATGAGTTTGCATTGCGGGCTCGATCTGCCCAAGGTGATAGTCCCCATGACAGCACGCTAGTTATAAATACTGTCAAGTTGGTCTCTTACCACATTAATTGCTGTGCACTGAATAAATGGATCTGCCAATAGCCAGAGTAATTAAACAATGAGAGGTTAGAGTCACCGTTACAAACAGCAGCTTTCCGACCAGCTGGTTATCAGTTGACGTCCCGAAGCTCAACTCCACCTGCCAGAGGTCGAACAAACGGCCATTTCCACGATTGGACTTACCATGCAGGGCTTTGGGAAAGGGAAGAGCGTGGAGGGGGGACGATAATAACCATCCATAGCCAAAACTCAATTCATAGTCGAAAGGCAAGATGCCTTAAATAAACAATGAGACATGTTGCATATCCAGAATTCAGTTTTAAAAATGGGGAAATAGAAAGCTGATAGAAGTGGTGAAGCTGTTGGATTGTCGTAAAACCCAACCAGTTGAGGGGAGGAAATCTGCCGTCCTGACCCGGTCTGGCCTATATGTGACTCCAGTCCCACACCAGCGCAGTTGGCTCTTAACTGCCCTCCGAAGTGGCCGAGCGAGACACTCGGTTGTATCAAACCCGCTCCCTCAGGGTAACGAGGGGTGGGCAAGAAATTCCGGCCTTTCCAGCGACGCCCTCATCCCCTGAATGAATAATAATAAAAGTAGAGAGCGCAGTTCCTTTTGTTTTATAGTGAGCAGCAATCAAAGAGGTTACACTTTAAAAAAATAAAATCCAGCTCAGCATGCTAAAAGCGTGGCCCGGAATTTCCTCAGAGTCGTTCCCGCTCCGCCACCGTAATGGGATTTCCATTAAGGTCGTCCTCCAAGGCCATCTGAAGTGTCCTGAATGGAAGCTCAGCAGCCTTCCACCTCCCAAGGTGAAGCCACTAGAGAAACAAGGCAGGCACGAAGGGCTTGCACAAGAACGAGTCGTTATTTTTCTTTCAATGCTGACATGATTTGACAATGGGGCAGAAATTAGGCTCGCCACAGGTGAGTATGCACTGCGTACTCACCCGTGGACGGAACGAAAGTGCCGGATTCTTGCATGAACTGCGCATGCGTGGGAAACCGGCACTTCCGTTCCCCTGAAGGAAGGGGTTCAGAGGTCGAACGCGCACGCCGGAGGGCCAGCGCATTCGCCTCGCACTTCGGGTTTTTTTACAGGTTCCTCCGTGAGGGTAAGCACAGAGAAGATACACATTGAAAAAGGAGGCGCAAGACCTTCTTTTAACAAGGTAAGTGTTGATTTTATTAAAATTTAAACATTTTTTTCACAGATTTATCTTTTTTAATTACTTTAAAGAAAGGTAAGTTTAGTGTTAACCCTGTTAAAAAGGGTAATTAATTTTTTCAAAAATTAAAATTTTTGTTTAAAACAGTTAATTAATGTAATTTATAGTTATTTTAAAAATGTGATGTTTTTTTTAAAATTTATTTGTAGTTTTAGGGATGTTTTGGGGCCGATCTGTATTCATAGATTTGACAGGTCCTGTCAAATCTATGAATGAAAGATGGTCTGCTGCCATTGGCTCTCCATGGCCCACGTGATCCCAGGGGACGCATCGCACTAACTACGCCCCTGGGATACACGAGCACTGCGCGCCGGCAGCTGGAGGAGGCCCAGGACCCGAATTCCCCGCGGGCCCAGAGGTCAACGGCAGGCGCGGTAGGTAGGTGCGCGCGCGATCCTTGCACCCGTGGGAAGCCAGGGAGCCGAATTTCTGGCCCAATATTTGTTTGCTAAATGTGGTTTTTGCTCTGAATTTTGATGTTGGTGTTTGTCGTGATCTGAGGGTAAGACCCATCAGTCTGGAGTGACGGAAGGTAATCGGATGGAGGTTGTAAGAAAAGTGGTGAGGATTGTGGGACTGTGAATGGGGAATGGGAGGGAATAGGGAATGGAAGGGAATAGGGAATGGGGAATGGGAGAGAATGAGGAATGGAAGGGAATGGGAGGGAAGAGGGAATGGGAGGGAATGAGGAATGGGGAATGGGAGGGAATGAGGAATGGGGAATGGGAGGGAATGGGGAATGGGAGGGAATGAGGAATGGGAGGGAATGGGGAATGGGAGGGAATGGGGAATGAGGAATGGGAGGGAATGAGGAATGGGAGGGAATGAGGAATGGGAGGGAATGAGGAATGGGTAATGGGAGGGAATGAGGAATGGGAGGGAATGGGGAATGGGAGAGAATGGGGAAGAATGAAGAATGGGGAATGGGGAATGGGAGGGAATGAGAGGGAATGGGGAAGAATGAGGAATGGGGAATGGGAGGGAATGGGGAATGGGAGGGAATGAGGAATGGGAGGGAATGAGGAATGTGTCGGCTGATTCGGGTGAAGTGCCCCTCGATGAGCTGGTCTCTGAGAGCTCGGGCAGGTAAGGGCTCTGGTGGTCACTGCCTCACCTCCTCCTCCTCGTCCTCTTCCTCCTGCACTTGTTTCTGCCCAGGTGGGGGGTAAGGGCTGGCGCCTCATGATGGCAAAGTTGTGCAGCAAGCAGCAGACAACGACAAATCTCAAGGCTGCCCTGCAATGCTCCTCCAGGACGGTCCAGGCAACGGAAGCATTGCTGAAGCACGCCGAATGTTTGCTCAATGATGCTCCTTGTGGCTGCATGGCTCTCGGTGTAGGCCATCTCTGCAGCTGTGCGCCGGTTCCTGACAGGAATCGTGAGCCATGTCCGGAGCGGATATCCCTTGACGCTCAATAGCCAACCGGAATGTGCGGCTTAGTTAGAAGAAAGGCAGCACAGAGGACTGGCGCAGGATGAAAGATTCATGACCGCTGCTGGGACAGCAGGCACAGCCCTGCATGATGCACTGCCTGTGGTCGCAAACCAGCTGTACGTTGAGGGAGTGGAATCCCTACCGATTGTTAAAGGTGCCAGGCTGGTGATGGGGAGCACGTGAGGCAACGTGCGTGCAGTCACTGGCACCTTGCACCCTGGGGAAGCCAGCCTTACGGGCAAGGCCTAGTGCACTCCCGTCCTGTTTCACACTGTCACTAGGGAAGGAGGGGTAGGCATTTCTCCTGCTACAGGGAGCTCCCTGATACATCAGTGTACTGCCAATTGTGAGATGTCGCTGATGTCTCCTGTTGCAGGCCACGGTGACCTTGACAACCACAGGCAGCGCAGTTTGTGCCCGGGTTTGAGGCTGGAGTTGTGGCTGCAGCAGGTGACATTGCTCGGTGCCAGCCTCCTTGGTGAAGCGAAGGCGTCTCGTAAATCTCTCCCTCTCTGTGGGGTCTTCCTTGCTGCTCCCTCTCGTCCCCCAGCCCTGAAGGCAGCCCTTTGAGAACACCCATGTTTGCAGCCAGACAAAGAACACCAACAGTGCAAGACCAGCAAAACCTCTCTGTGCAGACAGAGTGAACTTTCCAGAGTGTTACAGCACACCAAAAAAAAACGCCCGGAAGTCAAGCAGCAGCCAGAATTCATAAACCAGCAACTAACCTGTAAGTAATGCATGACCCCTTTAAATAGCGCTGGTGCGAGGGGGGAGGGGGCGGGGGTCTTCCTGCCGATTAGCGCCATGTTGTGCTCAGCACATGGCGAGTGAAGCGCTGGAGTGATCGAACGTCTACAACGGGACCTGCTTGAAAGACCAACCCTAATTCACATGCATCATGCCCCCAGTGCATCCTCCTTTCCCAATATCGGGTGGCGCACTTCCTGCCTTACTGGGGGCTCGGCAGGGCAGTTAGTGCCCGAGAAATGGGGCCGGATTCAAAGTTCCCTTTAAGCTGCGTGGCCGTGCGATGCTCTGCAGCCCCCGCGCAGCCGGCTCACCGGCTTGTACATGGGAAAACCGCGCACAGCATGAATGGGCTGCGCACCCAAAAAAAAAAATTAAAGGGAACATTGGTCGGATTTATAGGCGGTAAAGTCCAGTGGGAGGAAAATACTAAAGATCCTTCTCCCCGTTCTTCCCACTGAACGAATAGCCGCACACGCTGGGAAACTGAATTAAAAAGAGAACATTATGGAAAGGCTGAAAGAGAAAGATAGGTCTCTCCTGCTTTCTATCCTGTCACTGACCTTCCCTTTTGTTCTTTCATCCCCTCCCCTTTTCCCAGCCCTAAACTTGCTTTAAAATCTATCTCATTTCCTGCTTTTTTCCAGTTCTGACGAAAGGTCTTCGACCTGAAACGTTAACTCTGTTTCTCTCTCCACGGATGCTGCCTGGCCCGCCGAGTATTTCCAGCGTTTTCTGTTGTTATTTCGGATTTCCAGCATCCGCAGTATTTTGCTATCGAGAAAGCTAGGTTGATGTTTTAGCCGGGCGCCGTGACCCGGGATGTACGTTGTGTCTGAGTCATGGGGTTCCTCAGGTGATGAGTCAGGTGATTCTATTGTTCTCTCTCTGCTCGGTGTTTGTGCTGTTGCAGCTCCCGAAGTTACCCTGAGTTTACTGGTTATTTTATACACTTAAATAAAACGTTGATATTCTTTATAAAAAATCACGGCTACGCCTACTGTTCTTAAAGAGACAGCGACACATGGTGGCAGTAGTGATTTCTTTAAAGCAACTTCCACTGTTATTTTTGTTGGTGGACAGCCCGGTAGCCGGCATGGGGTTTAAAGTTACGGGGAAACTGCGGCCTGTGCACGATGGCGTCGGGAGGTGCTCTGCCACCACCTCGGGCTCTCAAAATCCATGGCGTGAATGTTGCAGAGAAGTGGAAAAGATTGGAGCGAGCCAGGAAGCGCTACGTCCTGGCCGCGGAGCTAGGCTGGAGCGTCGGTGCTTCTCCCGGACAGCGACACAGGTGCCACGGTCGGAACCACTGCTCATCAGAGTACCGTCGGCCAAACTGAGGCCCAGTGTCGTAGGTAAATGATTAGCAAAGCAATAGATGGTTTTATTTCAATTTACGGTTATAAGGTGCCAATCACTGAGGCAGACAGATTAATGGGGAAGAAGCCAGCCGACGTTCTGTATCTGTGACATGCGCATTTTTACAAGAGGTGGCGCTCTTTGACTGCACATAATATTTTGGGTCGAATATTCCACAGCCACTGACGGCTACACTGGGCTCTGCTACCTCAAGCCTAACTGCTGCACCCTAGTTGCTTTTATATTGGCTTTAATGCTGCATCAACGCCACTGGTTCCTTACACAGATCTAGAGAAAAGAGCCCCAGCCTGTTCAGCCTTTTCTGACGGTTATAACCTCTCAATTCTGGTATCATCCTTGTAAATCATTTTTGCATCTTCTCCAGTGCCTCTATATCCTTTTTTGCAATCCCCAGATCAGAACTGTGCCCAGAACTCTTTTTGGTCTAAACAAGGTTTTGTATAAGTTTAACATAACTTCTCCGCTTCTGAATTCTATTCCGCTAGAAATGAACCTCAGCGCTTTGTTTGCAGTATTTATGGCTTTGTTAACCTGAAATATTCCAACCTTAGGAACTGGGGGCAATACTTATTCTAAACCAACGAGTCGAATGTATGATTATGCAGAAGTGCAAGGCCTGATACACAGAAAATTCAAACAACTCGATACACAAAAAATCCTGACACAAAAAGTGAAACCAGCATGCATAAAATATACAAGGCTCCGACACACTAAACAAATACTTGCATTTCTATAGCGCCTTTCACACCCTCAGGACGTCCCAAAGCGCTTTACAGCCAATGAAGTACGTTTTGAAGTGTAGTCACTGTTGTAATGTAGGAAACGTGGCAGCCAGTTTGCACACAGCAAGCTCCCACAAACAGCAATGTGATAATGACCAGATAATCTGTTTTAGTGATGTTGATTGAGGGATAAATATTGGCCAGGACACCGGGGATAACTTCCCTGCTCTTCTTCGAAATAGTGCCGTGGGATCTTTTACATCCACCTGAGAGAGCAGACGGGGCCTCGGTTTAACGTCTCATCCGAAAGACGGCACCGCCGACAGTGCAGCGCTCCCTCAGTACTGCCCCTCCGACAGTGCGGCGCTCCCTCAGTACTGACCCTCCGACAGTGCAACGCTCCCTCAGCACTGCCTCTCCGACAGTGCAACGCTCCCTCAGTACTGCCCCTCCGACAGTGCGGCGCTCCCTCAGTACTGCCCCTCCGACAGTGCGGCACTCCCTCAGCACTGCACTGGAGTGTCAGCCTAGATTTTTGTGCTCAAGTCTCTGGAGTGGGACTTGAACCCACAACCTTCTGATTCAGAGGCGAGCGTGCTACCCACCGAGCCACGGCTGACACACACAAAAAAGTGACACCCTGTACACAAAAATTCTATGCCCTATACAAATGAATTCAAACCCTCCCTGTCTACCCAACATACTCACCCCGCTCATTCCCCAATCCCATCCCTCTCTGCCCATCAAAGCTTCAGCCCCAGTTCGTTAAAAATTCCTGAGCTGGAGAACTGATTGGTGTAAAAAGGCTGCTCCCTGATTGGTTGAAATCGATCAATCAGGGAGCAGCTTTTTCTCGTCCTTCCAAGCCCAGGAAGTTTAAATTAAGGCAGAGTTGAAATCGGCTTTGTGCATTTAAGATAAGAAGCAAGGTCTGTTTGTGGGCTAGACACCCCAGCAATGGATGACAGAGTGAATATTAAGCTGTTTATAGAGATACACAGTACCTCCCAAACCCGCGACCTCTACCACCTAGAAGGACAAGGGCAGGAGGTGCATGGGAACACCATCACCTCCAAGTTACACACCATCCTGACTTGGAAATATATCGGCCATTCCTTCATCGTCGCTGGGTCAAAATCCTGGAACTCCCTCCCTAACTGCACAATGGGAGTACCTTCACCACACGGACTGCAGCGGTTCAAGAAGGCGGCTCACCACCACCTTCTCAAGGGCAATTAGGGATGGGCAATAAATGCTGGCGTTGCCAACGACGCCCACATCCCAGGAATGAATTTTTAAAAACTACATATATGCTCAGTAAAAATGAAAACAATGTGCATAAGAATTGCAAGTAAACCTGCAATAACATCGAATGGAAGCCGTGAGAGGTCACTGAGATCCTTTCACTGCAGAAGAGCGTTGTCACATAATTGATAGGAGGGTATAGTAAGTGAATTCTTTTGGAGTTCCAAATAAGGCATGTGAGGTAGTTCAGTGTCTAACACATAGAACACTAACATGGGGAGAGATTTCAAAGCTGTAATCTGGAGTTTAGAAAATTGCTGAAGCTTCACTTTTCCTCCTCATGTTGCTATCGGAATCTACAGCCGTCGAATCACTCTGAGCTATCCATTTTTAATTCCATACTTGTGAGACACAGACTAATCTTGGTAACGAGCAATTCGTAAAGTCTTTCAGAGTAGGAGCATCGAGACCGAATTTCTATTGTTTTTTAAAAAGCCACAAAAGTATCTAACGGGGTCAGTGACAGTTCAGCTGATGGCCGCCAAGTCATGAGGATTTAACGTTGTGCAACCACAAAGTAGCCTATAAAAGTCTGCTGTCGTTAACAACTCCACTTCTTGTCATCATTCCCAGATTCCAGTCTGCCTATCAATTAATTGCTCCCTTGTTTTTCCTGAGCAAACTACACGCTCGGATATGTTTGCCACTGCTGCGGTCCATCAAAGTTAGCATTGAAATGGGCAGAGAACCGTGCTGTGAGTAAAGGACATATCAGCAAAATATTCACCTTAACACTGATTGCTTTATGATGTCAATGAAGGGCTAGTTAACTGGATCAAAGATGGAGGGTCAGCTTCTGTCCCTATACTGGGAGACGACACTCAGCAAATATCAGAAACACACAAAGCAGTAGTGTTGAACAGCAGAAATCATTGTACAGCGTCTGAGAATCAACCCGCCAGGCAATAATAACCATACTAAACCCACCACATTCTGAAACAGCAATCCCAGTACTTCCGATTCCTGAGTGACACATTTTACGCAATGTTGGGAAATGAAGGGCAGCGCACTGTGTAATCACAACCGCTCCTCAAACATAATTCATTCTTGCTTCAGGAAGAAATTGTCCCATCAAGCATCTATTTTCCAAAGGCAGCACGGGCTGAAGGGTTGGTATAACTTTGGCACGTACCTTGGCATGAACGCTGGCACTCGCTTTTCCTCCATTGTTCAATAACTATCGTTACAGACGGACTGCCCTTAGCCCTATCTTCAATCAGTTTAGAGGGGTGGACAGATGAGGGGGTTCCCACTGTAGCCCATCCATTCATTGTTAGCCATGAGGTCGGTGAGCTAAATGGCCACCTTTTTAACTCCATTAGAACTGGTGAAGGGGCCGCATCTAAAACATTAACCTCTCTTCTCTGACCAACCTGTTGTACTTTTCCAGCATTTTCAGTTTTATTTCAGATGTTTTCCTCTTCATTCTTTTAATACTGTAATGTGCTTATTTTAAATGCCTGTATCCAATGGCCACTAATTAATCCAAACTCCAAATTACTGAACCTTTTCTTATTAATTTCTTCATAACTCTGGTATTTTGTGATCAACTGGAATCCCACTGGACATTAATATACTTTCCTTATTATTTCCCGTTTAATTATCCCAGAATGTTGTCTCTCGATCAGATTTCTAGTTCCATTAATCAGCCCCAGTTTCTGCACCCCCCAAAAAACTGCAGGATCACTTGGTCGAGAAGTTGTCAGAGGATAAGGAATAAGTAACGTGGAGCTGTTTTAGGTGCCAGTCCGGGTACGGAGGTTTCCCTCCCACCTCTTAAAGTTTGCTAGTGTCAAAATCATCAACTTTTTAATTGTGGGAATTACGTTTTGTGGGGATTTCAAATTATGGGGACTAGAGATTTTATTAATTTGGAAATTTAAGTATTAATGCTTGAATGAAAAATACATATTTAGTTTCAGGATGGGCAACGTGCTTCATTAGGTTAACTGACAACTGAATTTATTTTAGTATTCAGACCACTTTGACAGAGACAGACAGACCGACCTTGCATTTCTACAGCGTCTTTCACATCCTCGGGACATCCCAAAGCGCTTTACAGCCAATCAATGACCTTTGGAAATGCAGCCACCATTGTTTTGTAGGCAAATGTGGTGGCCAATTTGCAGACAGCAATGTCCCACAAACAGCAAATGGCCAGTTAATCTGTTTGTGGTGGTGTTGGTTCAGGGATAATTGTTGGCCAGGTTACTGGGAGAACCCCTCTGCTCTTCTTATAACAGTCTCATGGGATCTTTTATGCGTCATCTGAAAGGCGTCACCTACAAGAATGTAGCACTCCCTCAGCACTGCACTGAAGTGTCAGATGTGTAGACCAAAAGACACTTCTGTTTCAGAATGTAGTTCAAGTCAGACTGATCATCAGTTAGTCGGGAGAGAGAAACAGAAAAAAAACGTTGCAATTAAGTCATGTCAGAAATATGTAGCAGTTATTTAAAAAATGTATAAATGAAGAGAACCTTTGGAAGGAACTCAGTTCAGCTCTCAGAAGTATAAAAGAAACAAGTTGTAGCAGTTAGCGATATAGAATCTGGGTGATAAACCAGTAATGAAGAAAGATTCGGGTAACTCACTGAAGGTTTAACCTAGATTCCAGATTCAGTTCATCCCATTGCAAAGACAGAACCAGACCATCACACAGAAACTCAATAGGTTCAACCAAAAAACAGCCTCATTCAAGAGGTGAACATTTAGAGAAATAATTCATAATTCGCAACAGATATACATTCCCTTAAGGAATAAAAACCCCACTGGAAAATGGTCCACCCGTGGCTAACAAGAGAAATTAAAGATAGTATTAGATCAAAGGAAGAGGTCTATAATGTTGCCAAAAAGAGTAGTAAGCCTGAGGATTGGGAGGATTTTAGAATTCAGCAAAGGAGGACCAAGAAATTGATAAAGAAAGGGAAAATAGAATATGAGAGTAAACTAGCGAGAGACATAAAAACAAGCTGTAAAAGCTTCTACAGGTATGCAAAAAGGAAAAGATTAGTGAATGTAAACGAGGGTTCCTTACAGGCAGAGACAGGAGAAATTATAATGGGGAATAAGGAAATCGCAGAGAAATTAAACCAATACTTTGGGTGTGATTTTATCAATGGGGACGTGATGGAGGCGGGAAAGCTGCTTGTCGGGTTTTAGTCCCGCCTCCATCGACATCTGGCCAACCCACACTATTTTCCCTTGATTGACCTTGTTAAGCGCGCCCAGGAGGCCAATTAAGGGAAAGCCAGTAACAGAGAACGTCAGCTTTGAGAAGCTGTCAAACACTGACAATCTCTGTTCTTTGGTGAGTCCTTGTGCTCAAGACTCACCAAACCTCTTTCCTGAGCAGAAATCAGATGGCTGTTGCATCGGAGAATGCAGCAGCCATTGTCATCTCATATTCAGAGCCGTCGGGAAGCCCACCTTTAAACAGGCAGTTAATTGGCATTAATCCCCTTCTCGCCTCGAGGAGATGGGACCCGGTGCGGGTCAGGTACCCACCTCCTGGGAAGATGGCACGGAGGTGGGTTGGGGGCGGGATGGGTACCCGCTCCCAAGTTTTGCCATTTTCCCGGCAGTCCCGCCTCCCCAGGGCTGGCAAAATCTCCCCCAAAGTATCTGTCTTCACAGAAGAAGACGCAAAAAACATTCCGGAAATAGTGGAGAACCAAGGGTCTAGCAAAAATGAGGAACTGAAAGAAATTAGTATTAGTAAGGAAATAGTACTGGAGAAATTAATGGGACTGAAAGCCAATAAATCCCTGGACCTGATGGCCTACATCCTAGGGTTTTGAAAGAGGTAGCTATAGAGATAGTGGACGCATTGGTTGTCATCTTCCAAAATTCCATAGATTCTAGAACAGTTCCCACGGATTGGAAGGTAGCAAATGTAACCCCACTATTTAAGAAAGGAGGGAGAGAGAAAATGGGGAACTACAGACCAGTTAGCCTGACATCAGTAGTAGGGAAAATGCTAGAATCTATTATTAAGGACGTGGTAACAGGGCACTTAGAAAGTAATAATAGGATTGGGCAGAGTCAACACGGATTTATGAAAGGGAAATCGTGTTTGACGAATCTGTTAGAGTTTTTTGAGGTTGTAACTAGCAGAATAGATGAGGGGGAACCAGTGGATGTGGTGTATTTGGATTTTCAGAAGGCATTCGATAAGGTGCCACACAAGAGGTTATTAAACAAAATTGGGGCTCATGGGATTGGGGGTTATATACTAGCATGGATTAAGGATTGGTTAACGGACAGAAAACAGACAGTAGGAATAAACGGGTCATTTTTGGGTTGGCAGGCTGTAACTAGTGGGGTACCGCAAGGATCAGTGCTTGGGCCTCAGCTATTCACAATCTATATCAATGATTTGGATGAGGGGACCAAATGTAATATATCCAAGTTTGTTGATGATACAAAGCTAGGTGGGAATGTAAGTTGTGAGGAGGATGCAAAGAGACTGCAAGGGGATATAGACAAGTTAAGCGAGTGGGCAAGAACATGGCAAATGGAATATAATGTGGAGAAATGTGAAGTTATCCACTTTGGTAGGAAAAATAGAAAAGCAGAGTATTTTCTAAATGGTGAGAGATTGGGAAATGTTGGTGTTCAGAGGGACCTGGGTGTCCTTGTACACGAATCGCTGAAAGTTAATATGCAGGTACAGCAAGCAATTAGGAAAGCAAATGGTATGTTGGCCTTTATTACAAAATTATTTGAGTACAAGAGTAAAGACGTCTTACTGCAATTATATAGGGCCCTGGTGAGACCACACCTGGAGTATTGTGCACAGTTTTGGTCTCCTTACCTAAGGAAGGATATACTTGCCATAGAGGGAGTGCAACAAAGGTTCACCAGACTGGTTCCTGGGATGGGGGGATTGTCCTATGAGGAGAGATTGAGTAGACTAGGCCTATATTCTCTAGAGTTTAGAAGAATGAGAGGTGATCTCATTGAAACATACAAAATTCTTACAGGGCTTGACAGGGTAGATGCAGGGAGGATGTTTCCCCTGGCTGGGGAGTCTAGAACCAGGGGTCACAGTCTCAGAATAAGGGGTCGGCCATTTAGGACTGAGATGAGGAGGAATTTCTTCACTCAGAGGGTGGTGAATCTTTGGAATTCTCTGCCCCAGAGGGCTGTGGAGGTTGAGTCGTTGAGTATATTCAAGGCAGAGATCGATAGATTTTTGAATATTAAGGGAATCGAGGGATATGGGCATAGTGCGGAAAAGTGGAGTTGAGGTCGAAGATCAGCCATGATCTTATTAAATGGCGGAGCAGGCTTGAGTGGCCGAATGGCCGACTCCTGCTCCTAATTCTTATGATCTTATGTTCAAACACGCCGTGTTTTGGGGAGAGCTTTAGCGACTTCATTGGAGAAAGAAATCTCCACCAAGCTGGGCTCCGAGTTTGTTCTGCATTGGTTAATGTACAGCGGAAATAAAAGTTATGAAAAATAGCAAGGATATGTAAGTGAATATGGGATTTCATCAATTTCTCTGCCATGTCACATTTTACTGACAGTAATTATATTATGCAAATTTTGATCACAGTTTTGTTCATTGCATTACGCCAACAGTTTTGCTTGCTCCAACACAATTGTTCTCTGTCAATATAAACTCTAAAAACAAAGCAATAAATCAATCCACCTCTGCAGGAATGGCTCATCACTTCCAATTACTCGCACAGTGCTGCGTGGGGACAGAGAAAAAGATGTAATTGAGGTACAGATGCTGAATTAATATGTTAGGTGGTTCACTCTTCATTGGGTAATATTTCCGTTAATTGATGCTTAAATCAATCACAGTGTCGGAAAGCAGGAGGCCAACATTCGGTTATCTGTCAGTTGCTTGTCTGGTAGGAGCCTCCGTCACTCTTGGATTTCACCATCATTTACAGTTTCGCCGTGGAGTTTTTGAACTGTTCCCTCAGCTCCAGTTTTGCTATTGCAGAGAGGTGCACCTCATCCGGCCCGTCAGCTATACGCAAGGTGCGTACCATCGAGTACCTGAAAGACAACAGACCTTGATCAGTTCAACTATGACATGATATGGATACAGTATTAATGATTCCCAATATAATCGCATCTAAAACTGCACAGAACCTCAATGGAGCAACAGCTGAACACATGGCAGGCACTTCAAATCTGACCATATCCATTCAGGGACCATTCTGCACCCAGGTTAAAACTACAGAATCAAAAAGGGAGAACATGAGAACATTCAGCCCCTCGAGCCTGTTCCGCCATTCAATGAGATCATGGCTGATCTGTGACCTAACTCCATATACCCGCCTTTGCCCCATTCCGCTGAGCTTCCTATCTCAACGGTGCTGCTATGGAGACGCGCGCGTGGAGGGCCTGTGAGTGTAAGGGCTAAGAGGAAATCAGATGGCGTGCCTGGGTTTTCATGAACCCCTTGTTGTTGTCTGAAAGATAGCACTGGCAGCATCCTGAGAGCAGGATGCCCACCCTGCCCTCTGAGGTGGCAGAAGTTACATGCCCCAGGACGAGTAGTAAGAAGAGAGAATCGGGAAATAAATAAGAGGTATATCCCTAAGAAGTTGGATTTATCTTACGGAGGAGAAAAAGCACATCTACATCGAAAATACCAATAAAAGAGTCCAAAAAAACCAGGATTAACTATCTCTCGATCTACGGTATAAAAGGATATGGAGCCAAGGCGGGCGGATGGAATTAAGATACGATCAGCCACGATCTCACTGAATGGCAGAACAGGCTCGAGGTGCCTACTCCTGTTCCTAACTCTAAGCAATTGGAAAAAGGCCCAATGCTTCTGTGAGAGGCTGAGATCAAAAAATGTCAGTAGCATATTTTATATCATTTATTCTTGTGCATTGTGGGACAAATCCCACCATGCTGTGTAACTGAAAATCAGAGCTTTCTGCAGGAGAAGGAACAGCACGGCTCTGAGCACTTTACTGCATGATTCATTGGAGCACTACTCCCTGAGGATGTTAACTCCTTTATGGGGTGTGGTGGCACCTCCACCAGGCTCTCACTCAGATATGAGCCTTGGCATGGAGCGTTGGTGGGAACATTACACCCGAGACCAATCCTGGCGTCAGCTGATGTCCGTGAAGGTACTCGTCAACAGGGGTGGCTGCAGAGAGAACCCTGGTGCAGGGAAGCTGAGATCGGCAGGGACTGCGGATCAGACCAGGTTTGCATTGCTCAGTTACTCAGTTGCTGAGACACGGGGGGAGGGGGGAGAAGTACGTGGCCATTTTATTCATAAATTCTCAGGATGGGAGTGAATTTGTTAACCGATTTTTCACCCTATTCCACAAAGGAGCTTCACTGCCAGTGACAAGGAGGAGAGCAAAATTATCCTGGTTTTCTTTTAAAAAAGGATTAGCAAAGAGCAAGTGCCTTATTTTTCAAAAGTTTAATCTAATTGCTTGGACATTGATACTTACCTCAGCTATTTATATATTACTATCTACACCTTGTCTGCACCTGCTAAAAAAGACAGACTTGCATTTCTACAGCACCTTTCATGACCACCGGACATCCCAACGCACTTTACAGCCAATGAAGTACTTTCTGAAGCTTACTCTGTCAAGGGTTTTTTTTGCATGTGTCCAATACCATCCAATAATTGAACGGCAGCGCTCGATGATTAAAGTAATTGCTCTTTGATACTCACATGTGAGCTAGAGGGAAATCCTGAGAGACTCCCCCTCCTCCGTGGACCTGAATGGCGCAGTCCACCACTTTACAGGCCATCCGTGGGGCCACGACCTTGATCATGGCAATCTGAGGCGAGAAAAACAGCAAAGTCAGACAAACACACGTAGAATCTTATAGCACAGGAGGAGGCCATTCGGCCCATCGTGCCTGTGCCGGCTCTTTGTTCTCATTCCCCCCTGCTCTTCCCCACAGCCCTGTAAATTTTTCCTTCTCAATTATTTATCCAATTTCCCTTTTGAAAGTTATTATTGAATCTGCCTCCACTGCCCTTTCAGGCAGCACATTCCAGATCACAACCACACACTGCGTAAAAAAAATTCTCCTTATGTTGCCTTTGGTTCTTTTGCCAATCACCTTAAATCTGTGTCCTGTGGTTACTGACCCTTCCGCCACTGGGAACAGATTCTCCTTATTTACTTTACCAAAACCCGTCATGATTTTGAACACCTCTATTAAATCTCCCCTTAACCTTCTCTGCTCTAAGGAGAACAATTTGGAAGCATAGTGAACAGTGAGGAGGAGAGTGATAGACTTCAAGAAGACATAGACAGGCTGGTGCAATGGGCGGGTACGTGGCAAATGAAATTTAATGTAGAAAAGTTCGAAGTGATACATTTTGGTAGGAAGAACGAGGAGAGGCAATATAAACTAAATGGTACAATCCTAAAGTGGGTGCATGAACAGAGAGACCTGGGGATATATGTGCACAAATCGTTGAAGGTGGCAGGGCAGGTTGAGAAAGCGGTTAAAAAAGCATATGGGATCCTGGGCTTCATAAATAGAGGCATAGAGTACAAAAGCAAGGAAGTTATGATGAACCTGTACAAAACACTGGTTCGGCCTCAACTGGAGTACTGTGTCCAATTCTGGGCACCACACTTTAGGAAGGATGTGAAGCCTTAGAGAGGGTGCAGAAAAGATTTACAAGAATGATTCCAGGGATGAGGGACTTCAGTTACGTGGATAGACTGGAGAAGCTGGGGTTGTTCTCCTTAGAGCAGAGAAGGTTGAGAGGAGATTTGATAGAGGTGTTCAAAATCATGAGGGATCTAGACAGAGTAGATAGAGAGAAACTGTTCCCATTGGCGGAAGGGTCGAGAACCAGAGGACACAGATTTAAGGTGATTGGCAAAAGAACCAAAGGCAACATGAGGAAAAACTTTTTTACGCAGCGAGTGGTTATGATCTGAAATGCACTGCCTGAGAGGGTGGTGAAGGCAGACTCAATCATGGCTTTCAAAAAGGAATTGGATAAGTACCTGAAGGAAAAAATTTGCAGGGCTACGGGGAAAGGGCAGTGGAGTGGGACTAGTTGAAGTGCTCTTGCAGAGAGCCGGCACGGGCTCGACGGGCCGAATGGCCTCATTCTGTGCTGTAACCATTCTCTGATTCTATAATTCCAGCTTCTCCAGTCTCTCTACATAACTGAAGTTACTCATCCCTGGTACCATTCTCATAAATCTCTTTTGCACCCTCTCCAAGGCCTTGACATTTATTCCAGCTGGGGCCTAACCAATGTTTTATATAGGTTTAGCATAACTTCCTGGCTTTTATACTCTATGCCCCTATTTATAAAGCCAAGGATCCCATGTGCTTTTTTAATAGCCTTCTCAACTTGTCCTGCCACCTTCAAACATTTGTGTACGTTCACCCCCAGGTCTCTCTGATCGTGCACCCCCTATAAAATTCTATCATTTAGTTTATACTGCCTCTCCTCATTCTTCTTTCCAAAATGCATCACTTCATACTTTTCTGCATTAAACTTCATCTGCCATGTGTCTGCCCATTTCACCAATCTGTCGATGTCCTCCTGAAGTTTGTTACTATCCTCCTCACTGCTGAAGTCTATCAGCAATTCACCAACTGCACTTCATGTCCTGGCTCAGCCAGTTACACGGTTAAATAGAGCAGCCCGTTGGTGCACGAATCGTTTTTCTTTTGTTTGATTTGAGAAGCCCAAGTGAATGGCCAATTCCCTCGTGCTGCGTGACACCCGGCCAAGGTTGAGAAGAGCAGTGGTTAAATTATTCTTAGTGTGAAATAAGAGTTACGTGTTTTACCTATTTTTTTCAAGCACGTGCAGGAATGGCCAGCGTTACTCTGTGTGCTCTCTGAGAAGCTCGGCTGGGCCAAAACTAACAAGCGACTGAGTGGCCGGTTTGACCATTGCCTGGAAAGAGTCCACGGGCAATAACGTTGCGGGCCACTGTCAATTTCACTGCGAGTGGCAGTGTGCTGATGACACCGTCTGGCTACAGGCCTGGTTCCAGGAGGCGCCACAATTCACCGATGGCTTCCCTGGTAAGGGATTGCTCCTGGGTGAGGGCGGCGTAGCGCCACTGCCTGCGTGGATACGTTGCTTGGGGTCGCAGTGTATCTTGGTGGTCCCTCCATCTGTCAGCTCCCTGGCTGGCCTTGGTGCTCCTCCGCCCAACATGTCCAGGGAAGTGAGGCTTGCTGATGTGCGTGAATTGAAACACCTGAACCATTCCTTACCGATGTTCCTGTTAAGTGGTGAGGCTGCGCGGCGCTCTGGAGGTCCCTCGCAGCCGGCTCACCGGTTTGTGAATGGAAAAATCGCGCATGCGCGGAAATTTAAATGGGCCACGCACCCGAATAAAAAATTCCGGGGATCATTGCTCCTTACTGTGGATTCTTCTCCACTCCGTACCTCAGCTCCTCAAATTATTTCTGTTGCCTTAATGTCACGTTTACTGCAACTTTCATTAACTCCACGTTCGGTTGAAGGCAAGCGTGAGAAGATTTCCATGTTTCCCATTAACTGCTTCTTAATCAGCAAACAGAAAGCCTGTTAGTGTCCGGTCTCCGCACTAATGTTTGCTCCTGGGAGAAACTTAAGCACCATGGACCAAATTAGCAATTGTTCCATTACTGCTAACCTGGACACTCGGTGCGTGCACTGTCTCTAACCCACAGAGGAATTTCTCCTGTCTAGAGAGAAGGTAGGCAGATCCATTAGCACTCAGTATTTCCTGCACGGTGAATTCCTAATCTCGAAATTGGCAGAGGGAATGGCTGAGCAGAGGCTGGAAGGTTGCTCAGCGTGCTGCGTACACGTATCCCAGCAGCTGGTTACAAAGGGTCTTTCAGGGTACGATCCACAGAATAGTGCGAGATCCTAATAGAGGAAAGAAGCTACAAGAATAAGGGAAGGGCTGGACTGCATGCCTATTGATAGATTGGCCAGTAATCTGCGGTCCGGATGATGGCGAACTGGCAGCGTTCGCTGTCATTCCACCTTTGAAACTGACCGCAATTTCGGGATTTAGCGCAGGCACATGCAGAAATCCCATAGTTGCAGTTAGTTATTCACTGCTCCGACACTAGCTGCGCTGTGTGCCCCCACCCCGAGCCGGCAATCTGTGAAATCTCTCAAATCAGGGAAACTGATGAAAACTTCAGCTCTTCCCGGTAATACCGCTGTTAAATTCCCCATTAAAAGTTAGACCCAAAGGGATTCAGTGTAACTGGGGTTTCAGCAGCGTATTGACGGCTAAACAAAGGTTATGGCCCTGAAAAACTTATGTGCAGTCTGAAATTTATCCATTTTAATAAAAACTTTGTTGATCTTTATTCCAGGTTTGCCTTTTCCCCGTGTGAGAGCCCCAATTTTTGTTTTGCTCTCTCTAACATTTTTTTAAAAGTTAGAATCAAAGGAGCTTACCCACTTCCTGGCTCGCTGTCTGAGAATTCTGCATTGTGATTGGCTGCTTAGACAGCTTGTTGATGTCACAGCAGCTCGCGCCAGGGATTCCCCACTATACTCCACTGATCTGACTTATGCGTCGGAAAACCCAAACTTCTCGACACAGAGATCGCGAGATCTTTTTGCGAAGCTTACTCCGGGACCGCGGCGAACGTCTTTGCTTCGCCGCTGACAGCAAATTCCGAGCCATCATTTCAGTTTGGCAGGTTTGGGGAGGACCAGGAGACATGCGTTTAAACTATGCAAGAGTAGGAATAGACTGGGTGTTGGGTGGTTCCTCTTTTCCCAGAGAGTAGTGAGCCTCTGAAATGTGTGGCGTGGACTGACTCTCTGTCAAGAAGGAGCTGGACTGGATCTTGGCTGGGGCAGAAATTGCATCATATCAAAGGTAAGCGGGTTAACAGTTAACGTATGCACGGTCAGTGTGATCTCCTGGGCTGGTTTCAATTGCCGGAGGGGGGTCGGAGAGGAATTTTCCCCTTTTGTTTTCCCCTTATTGGCCCTGGGGTTTGTTGTTCTGGGTTTTTTAGCCTCTCTGAGGAGCTGACACGGCTGCTGGGTGGTCGGAAGTATTTTGTCGCGATGGCTCCAGGCATCATGAGCGTGAGGCAGGGTTAGCTGGCCTTCTCCTGCCCGTTAATTTCATACGTTCGTAAAATTGAAACAAGGGGATGCAACAATAACCATAATTAATAACAATATTTTGTTTTACCTCCTTTCTGGCCGCTTCAGTTCCCAAAGCATCGACTGTTTTGGCAGCTTTAAGGGTCAGAAGTCGGGCTTGTTCGATGGCAATGCGACACTCGGCTATCCAATGTGCAACTACTTCCTGCAAACAAAGGAAGGTGAAAACTCCTCAGTAACAAAACAGTTCATTAAATTCAATGGCTGCATATTTAGACCCAGCATTACCCCAACAATACACACAAAGCAGATGGAACCACTTCTTCCAGAGTACGAAATCTCAGCTCCAGATTCTAAAAATGGAGACAGTACAATCAACGTAAGCAACCAGTGGCAGCAGTAGATTGAGGGGCTGAGGGTGCGGTGCCTCGATACGATACAGAATGGGCATTTCATGTGGCACCAACATAAAGTTTCAAAATGAGAAGCCCCCTGATGACTTTCAGGGGCTGACATTAAGGTAGTCGAAGCTAATGAATAAAATGCTAGGTGCTCTGTATTACCAATAATACGTAAGCCTTATTCTCATCCTTGTTTTCAAATCCTTCCATGGTCTCGCTCCTCCCTATCTCTGTGACCTCCTCCAGCCCCACAACACTCCGAGATATCTGCGTTCCTCCAATTCTGCCCTCTTGAGCATCCCTGATTATAATCGCTCCACCTTTGGTGGCCGTGCCTTCTGTTGCCTAGGCCCTAAGCCCTGGAATTCCCTCCCTAAACCTCTCCGCCTCTCTACCTCTCTTTCCTCCTTTAAGACGCTCCTTAAAACCGACCTCTTTGACCAAGCTTTTGGTCACCTGCCCGAATATCTCCTTATGTGGCTCGGTGTCAAATTTATTTGATAATCGCTCCTGTGAAGCACCTTGGGACGTTTTCTTATATTAAAGATGCTATATAAATACAAGTTGTTGTTGTTGAATCGTATGCACAAATGAGTCGGTGCCTTGAGGAGAGGAGGGGAGGGGAGGTTAAAATCATTATTGCCTCTGGTCAATGATTTTCACACAAGAACCCTCTCAAGCTCTTGGCTTGACCCTTCAGCTGATGCACCAGTGACCAGCCTGAGGAATGAGCACAGGTCGAGTAAAATGCCAATCTGGGATTTGCTCCTGGACTGTGAGAGCTGCTGCCTTATTTCACAATGTCTTTAACTGCCTCCGACAGGCGATGCCGATTTGTATCCACCGCCCCCGCGGACAGCGATGGCCCGTCACCCCTACGGGTGGAGAATGTTAATCAGGCACAGCTGAGCTCCCATCTGTACCCAATTTACCCGTTTCATAGCATCAAAGGAGAGGAAGGAAGGCCCTTTATCATTGGAGTGCGTTCCCGGAACAGCTGTTACTGTGTCCTCAGCATGTGGTCCGGTAGCAATAGCTTCACCTGGCACGCACTTTGTAGTTAAGACTGAAATATCTCTTCCTCCCTTTCACACTGCCAGTACTCGCCATTCTGACATAAACATGAGCATTTCGTACATTACACTGACAGGCAGCATTTTATGGCCCAGTCAGTCTGTCAACACCTGCCAGTACAAATTAGCACAAGCATCCCCCCCTCTCTGCACTCCCACTTACTCTCCACTTGCCTGGATCAGTACAGCCGTGTGTACCATCTACAAGATGCACTGCAACAACTCGCCAAGGCTTCTTCAGCAGCACCTCCCAAACCCGCGACCTCTTCCACCTAGAAGGACAAGGGCAGCAGGCGCATGGGAACACCACCCCCTCCAAGTTCCATTCCAAGTCACACACCATCCTGACTTAGAAATATATTGCCGTTCCTTCATCGTCGCTGGGTCAAAATCCTGGAACTCCCTCCCTAACAGCACTGTGGGAGCACCTTCACCACACGGACTGCAGCGGTTCAAGAAGGCGGCTCACCACCACCTTCTGAAGGGCAGCTAGGGATGGGCAATAAATGCTGGCCTTGCCAGCGACGCCCACATCTCATAAACGAATAAAACAAACTCCTGTCCCCCACCTCTCAAAACCTGTGACTAATGCACTGCACAGGCCCGCTCCTCCTCTTCGTTCACGCCCAGTGCTAGTCGCTCACATTGCTTCCCCCGCTTAACAGAGCAGGGAACTCTCACGAGAACTGGAGTGTCCCTCTCTGATGTGCAAGGACAGCGACTGGGACCATTAGCGTCATGAATGTGCGGAGGGGCGGGGTTTCTGTCTAGTGCATTGGCCACCTGACTTGGGTAGGAGCAGATGGGGGTAAAATGGACGGCAGGGGAGAAGAGTGAACGCGAGAGTAGGCCAATGGGGAGATGAAAATACAGGGAGAGGGGAATAGGGAAAGAATGAAAGGGGAGAGCAAGGTGGGGGGGGGGGAGAATATAAAGACAAGGGAAGAATGCACGGAGAGGGCAAAGGGGAAGTGAATGAATGGAGAGGGGGGAAAAGGGAAGAATGGAAGGCAAGGGGGAAATGGAAATCAGGAGGAGTGGATGGCTCCGCCCGCTGATTACCCATTGTGCAATGAATGTTAAATTCTGCCCCAGTGTCTCTGAAAGGAGGAGTTGGTTGGGCTCCCGTGGATCTGGAGTGGTTAGAGTGCCTTTGCGATCTGGAGCTGGAGTCGGTTAGATGCGGGAGGGGAATTGTTGAGGTAACCTTTGGATAAGCGATTCTGTTGCAAATCCAGACATGAATTTTTTTTTCCTTTTGTTTTTCAAATTGAAAATATTTTCATTGTAAAGTATAAAAGAGCTTAAAATGAACCAGAGTGGACACTTTTAAAGTAAAAATTCAAAGATTTCTGGGGCCTCATGCCCTTGAACCCCTCCCCCTCAGGAGAGCACCACCAATTCTTTGCTCTTCAACGTTTCGGTTTCCCCTTCAGACGTTCTCTTTTATCTCCGTTTCACCCAATACGAGAGAAGGAATAACAACAGAAAGTGCTGGAAACACTCAGCGGGTCAGGCAGCATCGAGGAGAGAGAAACAGAGTCAACGTTTCGGATCCAACCCTTCGTCAGAACTGGAAAAGGTGAGAGAGGAGAGATTTTTAAGCAGGGGCAGGGAGGAGGGGAGGAAAGAACAAAGGGAAGGTCTGTGATAGGATGGAAGGCAGGAGAGATTGACTGACAAAAGGGATGATGGTGCAAGGCAAAAGGAGATGGGACAAGTTAAGAAACAAAAGATGGCTCTAGATGATGTGTGGATGATGGTGGCAGCAACATTAACAGCTACCATGTGAGGAAACAAGAGAAAAAATATATAAAGAACTACAGGGGCCAGTTTATAGTCTGAAATTGTTGAACTTGATGTTAAGTCCAGAAGGCTGTAAAGTGCCTAATAGAAAGATGAGGTGCTGTTCCTCGAGCGTACGTTGAGCTTCATTGGAAAGGAATTTTGGTTATATACAGCTTAAGTTACAAAGCATGCGGAATGGCTCGCTTTCACATCTCAAGGCCATTCTTGACTTGTCAGCTTTTTAGGGGCTGTTGCAGTTTTTTTTCCGCTGTTGGTCAGTTTTTTGCTGGTTTTCTCGGCTGGCCCCGATATTTACGGGGAGGGAGCGGGGAGCCAGTCAGCGGCAAACCCACTAATGCCGGGAAGGCGGAGGTCCTGCCGAATTTAACGGCAGGACTGCACTAGAATCTTTTACAACGTTTCCCACCCAGCAGCCGGCCAGATTCACAGGCTGGACCGCTGCCAGGCGGGAAAGCCAACGGCAGGAGGCCGCAGCCGGGGAACCGCTGGGGACGGACCCTGGAAAACGGGGGGGGGCGGCTGGGGCTCGGAGCACGGCAGAGAGGAGATGGGAGAGAGGAAGAGAATGCGAGGTGAGGAGATATATATATATATACACAGCTTATTTAGGGGGGTGAGATCGCGGGGAGGAGGGTCCGAGAGATAGCCGGGGGGTGGGGGAGAGAAGATCACGGGGAGGGGGGTCCAAGAGATCGTGGGGGGGAGAGATCGCAAGGGTAGTATCTGAAGATCGTGGGGGGTGGGGGAGGGGGTTGGGGGGAAGGGAGATTGCGGCAGGTTTGTTTGAGGGTCCGATGGGGGGGCGGGGGGAAGGGAGATTGTGGCAGGTTTGTTTGAGGGTCCGATGGGGGGGCGGGGGGAAGTTCTCCTGATCCTGGTATACAAGCAGTGATGGAAAAGAACTGACCTGCTGGGCCCAGCAGTTCCCGCCTCCCTTCAGCTGCCGGGTTTCCCGAGCCCTGGGCAACAGGGGCCGCAGCCGTTAATTCTTAGCACTAAAGCTCACTGCAGGTTCTTGTGTCAATGTAACAGACAGTGCAGACTACGAAACCATGTGATGTTCTATTCTTTCTGTTAATCGCCTGAAGCCTACAGGCAAAAGAAACTGTGGAAAGAACTGCGTGGTGTTTGCAGAGAATTCGTCATCCAGCTGGACGATTTTGTGGCTCGAAGGGGGGAATGCGGCCGATTCCAATGGTCCATGTTCGCTAGTGTTACAGGATCAATCGCTGGAAGTGGCTCCAGGTGATCTAAGGATACGGTTGCTTAGCCAGAAGTGTTGGGCTAAAAAACAGATCATATGTGGCCTCGTGAACATCAGGGTCCTGGTGACTGAACGGACGGCCAGGTTCCTCCCATCAGTCAGTCATTTTAGCGCCCCAAAAAAGTTAGCGCCCCTCCCCTGTAAATTCAGTAGTAGCGCCCCAAGAAGGAGGTGGTGGGGCGCTGCTGCTCAATGTTGCGGCACTACGTGCAACAGCGCCATTGCAGGCCTCCTCCCCGATTAAAGGGGAGGGGCCTAGCGCTGCACGCACCGGGGCCCTGCCGGACCACTGGGGAGCGGGGTGCCGTGGAAACTGCCCGGCACTCGAGAGGACTGCCGGGCTGAGCGATCGCGGCCGGCACCCCGCATAGAAATGTTAAAGGTGCTGACAGTCGGCCAAAATAAAAATCGCTGCCCGACACCTGCCCTTTGAGTAGCGCCGGCGCCCGCTGCAAAACCGCCCCCTGATCCTATCGGTCCCATCGCCCGGCGATAGTTCAGGGGGCGCAAGGGAAGTTTGCGGCCGGGGCGTAAATGGGGCTCTGCGCACAGCGATGACGTCATCATCGCCAGCGGAGCGGGGCGCTACTGGCTACCGCCGCTGCTAACCTCCCGCTGAATTTCGGCGGAGGCGTTAGCGGCGCCGTACCTGGGTGCTCGGGCATTTGTGCCCCGTTAGCAGCCCCCGTAACCGCTAACGAGAGGCGCAAAGCAACCCAGATTCTCCCCCAAAAGGTGCACCAAAGAATAGGAGCTCCTGAGGTAAAGCCAGAGAGTACAGGTGGACCAAGTGTAACAGAATGGGCGAGTGCGAGTCCAGGTAAGAAGCCAGATCCCAAATGAGTTGGCTGAGCCTGATCGTGAGGCTTGCGACTGCAAAGTCTGCAATGGCGCTCGTTGGAAGGAATATGATGGCATTCCTACGCTCAGTGTTAGTGACTGGGCAACTCACCAATGGATGTGTGCGATACTGAGCATACTCTTAATACTGGTGGGGAACAATCAGTACCTGGAAGGCAGGGGCTGCCCATGTTTATTATCTCACTTGGTCAATTGATGTACCACTGCCTGAGGTACGATTCGAATACCCACCCCGGTGGCCACTCCAGACTTAACGTGGACAAGTGCAGTGTCACGCACTTGGGGTTAGGAAAGCCCAGGCATGTTTGTACAATGAAGGGTACCCGTTAAAGTCAGATGGCGGGAAAGCCTCAGCAACCTCCGTGCTCAAGTCGTTGGCTGAAATAGCAGCCGGGCGCCATCGAGACCCCATCGGCACAGTTAACGAAGGACTCCGGCTTAAAGAAGTCTGCGGGAATGGAGCGGGAAGTCGGGGTGAGAGTAAGTCTCCCCCAGTGGTTTTAACTTCCCGCCCACCCGGTTTCCGCTGGGCCGACAGGGTTGAAATCGCCCCTTCCCTTCACATTCTGAACCACAACAACGCAGTCCTTGCTCACACGAAAGACAAGTGTCTGACCAAACCCATCTGCCAGCGGGCATTCATTCAAAAGCTTTGGCTCGGATTTCACCCCTTAGTTTTACATTCCCAGCTGCAAAGATTGTTATTCATTTATTCATTCATCTGGGTGGTGCTGGCAAATGCTGCACATTCTTGCTGGGAACGGTCTGCTCCATCCCCACCACAACATTGCCAGCGAATGTTTCACATTACTTCCATCTGACCGAAGGAACCCGCATTCCAAGGAAACAAAACAGCTTTGTGCAAATATGTCATCTTCTGCTCCGATAGCAATTCTTTGGCAGTTCCGCTGATGTGTCAGAGGACACCCCGGCCAACTTGTGAGAGAGTTGCTATATTGGTGGCTGCATCCACAAAGGGCTCACAATATAGAAGCCCATCTGATAAAGTACGGTGAGATAGCGGGGGCAGGGGTGGCAGCTACTTCCTGCCAACGTACCGCTCATGTGCTGCACATTCCTGGTGGTTGCTCCCCATTACACACTGCCACTGAGTGCCAGCCATGGCTCAGTGGGCAGCACCCTCGCCTCTGAGTCAGAAGGTTGTGGGTTCAAGTCCCACTCCAGACACTTGAGTCCAAAAATCTAGGCTGACACTCCAGTGCAGTACTGAGGGAGTGTCGGAGGGGCATTACTGAGGGAGCACTGCACTGTCGGAGGGGGATTACTGAGGGAGTGCTGCACTGTCGGAGGTGCCGTCTTTCAGATGAGACGTTAAACCGAGGCCCCGTCTGCTCTCTCAGGTGGATGTAAAAGATCCCACGGCACTATTTCGAAGAAGAGCAGGGGAGTTCTCCCCGGTGTCCTGGGGCCAATATTTATCCCTCAATCAACATCACTAAATCAGATTATCTGGTCATTATCGCATTGCTGTTTGTGGGAGCTTGCTGAGCGCAAATTGGCTGCTGTGTTTCCCACATTACAACAGTGACTACACTTCAAAAAGTACTTCATTGGCTGTAAAGCGCTTTGAGACGACCGGTGGTCATGAAAGGCGCTATAGAAATGCAAGTCTTTCTTTCTTTCTTATTCACATGCCGGATGATTTTAACGTGACAGTTTCATTTTGAAATCCTTATTAAGTTACTTCTGAAAATAAAAAGGGGAACTGATAAGGTAGAGAGAGAGAGAAACTATTTCCGCTGGTTGGGGATTCTAGAACTAGGGGGCATCGTCTAAAAATTAGAGCCAGACCTTTCAGGAGTGAAATTAGGAAACACTTCTACACACAAAGGGTGGTAGAAGGTTGGAACTCTCTTCCACAAACAGCAATTGATGCTAGATCAATTATTAATTTTAAATTGGAGATTGATAGATTTCTGTTAACCAAAGGTATTAAGGGATATGGGGCAAAGGCGGGGATATGGAGTTAGGTCGCAGAACAGCCGTGACCTCATTGAATGGCGGAACAGGCTCGAGGGGCTGAATGGCCTCCTCCTGTTCCTATAAAAAGAGGCCCTTTCGCTGGTTTTCTTCTGTCACCCGCTGCCAATGAGCTCGAGGCAAAACACAAAGAGGCGGAAACTCCGCGGGGGTCCCAGCAGTCTCTCGCTGTAACTCCGCGGGGGTCCCAGGAGTCTCTCGCTGTAACTCCGCGGGGGTCCCGGGAGTCTCTCGCTGTAACTCCGGGGGTCCCGGGAGTCCCTCGCTGTAACTCCGCGGGTCCCGGGAGTCTCTCGCTGTAACACCGCGGGGGTCCCGGGAGTCTCTCGCTGTAACTCCGGGGGTCCCGGGAGTCCCTCGCTGTAACTCCGCGGGGGTCCCGGGAGTCTCTCGCTGTAACTCCGCGGGGGTCCCGGGAGTCTCTCGCTCTAACTCCGCGGGGGTCCCGGGAGTCTCTCGCTGTAACTCCGGGGGTCCCGGGAGTCCCTCGCTGTAACTCCGCGGGGGTCCCGGGAGTCTCTCGCTGTAACTCCGCGGGGGTCCCGGGAGTCTCTCGCTCTAACTCCGCGGGGGTCCCGGGAGTCTCTCGCTGTAACTCCGGGGGTCCCGGGAGTCTCTCGCTGTAACTCCGTGGGGGTCCGAGCAGTCTCTCTGTAACTCCGCGGGGGT
This sequence comes from Squalus acanthias, assembly GCA_030390025.1. Taxonomy (NCBI): domain Eukaryota; kingdom Metazoa; phylum Chordata; class Chondrichthyes; order Squaliformes; family Squalidae; genus Squalus; species Squalus acanthias. Next base: position 871,079 of record CM059428.1, on the reverse strand, counting down.
CCCGGGAGTCTCTGGCTGTAACTCCGCGGGGGTCCCAGCAGTCTCTCGCTGTAACTCCGCGGGGGTCCCGGGAGTCCCCTCGCTGTAACTCCGCGGGGGGTCTTGGGAGTCCCTCGCTGTAACTCCGCGGGTGGTCCCGGGTGTCGCTCGCTGTACTCCGGGGGTGTCCCAGCAGTCCTCTCGCTGTAGCTCGGGGGTCCCGGGAGGTCTCTCGCGGTAACTACCGGGGTCCCGGGAGTCTCTGGCTGTAATTCCGCGGGGGTCCCAGCAGTCTCTCGCTGTAACTCCGCGGGGGTCCCAGGAGTCGCTCGCTGTAACTCTGCGGGGGTCCCGGGAGTCTCTCGCTGTAACTCCCGCGGGGGTCCCGGGGAGTCTCTTGGCTGTACTCCGCGGGGGTCCCGGGAGGTCCCTCCTCGCTGTAACTCCGCGGGGGTCCCAAGGAGTCGCTCAGCTGTAACTCCACGGGGGTCCCAGGAGTCGCTCGCTTGTACTCCGCGGGGGGGTCCCGGGAGTCTCTCGCTGTATCTCCGCGGGGGTCCCGGGCGTCTCTCGCTGTACCTCCGCGGGGGTCCCTGATTCGCTCGCTGTAACTCCGTGGGGTCCCAGGAGTCCTCTCGCTGTAACTCCGCGTGGGGGTCCCGGGAGTCTCTGGCTGTAACTCGCGGGGGGTAACTCCGCGGGGGTCCCGGGAGTCTCTCGCTCTAACTCCGGGGGTCCCGGGAGTCTCTCGCTGTAACTCCGCGGGGGTCCCAGGAGTCGCTCGCTGTAACTCCGGGTGTCCCGGGAGTCTCTCGCTGTAACTCCGTGGGGGTCCCGGGAGTCTCTCGCTGTAACTCCAGCCGGAGACCAGCGGAACCCTGGCACAATTTCAGCCCCAAAAGAGCCTGGAGCCCGGAATTTCCGTGGAGCTGCTCCCACTCCTCCGCTGCCGCCGCCGAAACTTTGCCGATGAAGTTAAGGCAGAAGAGCAGAGCAGGAGCAACTTCGAGGAAATTCCCGGCCCTTATTTCACACCTTAACTTCACGATGAAGCTGAGGGCCACGTGTCAGGAAAAGATGTGCGCTACTTGTTTTGGTCATGTGATAAACATTGTGCTCAACACACCTGCTGCTTGCTCGGCAATTACACTCAACCAAGGAAATGCGCATTAGTTGGCAAGTCTTTTGCGATATTTTTGCTGGTATCAGCGGGTGTCAGGCCTCATTGATAGTTTTTGGGCAAGGTGCCAGCACCTGTCGCCCAACCAGAGGCAGCTCGCCCACTTTAAGAAGATGAATATTGTCCCACTTGCCTCGCCAGTAGTGGCCCTAAGTTAAGTCCCTGGAGGGGGGAACTCATCAGGACCATCGAGTCGGGGGAGCCCTCCTGCTCTCCCAACTCCACAGCACCATAGAGTCATAACGGCACAGCAGGAGGCCATTCGGCCCATCGAGTCCATGCCGGCTCTCTGTAGAGCAATCCAGTCAGTCCCATTGCCCCGCTTTATCCCCGTAGCCCTGCAAGTTTATTTCCCTCAAGTGCCTCTCCAGTCTCCCTTGAAAACATTGAGTGTCTCCGCTTCCACCACTTCCATCGGCAGCGAGTTCCAGGTCCTCACCACTCGCTGCGTAAAGGTTTTTCCTCACATCCCCCCTGTATCTCTTGCCCAAAACCTTAAATCTGTGTCCCCTAGTCCTTGTACCATCAACTAGTGGGAACAGCCTTTCCCCGTCTAGCCTATCCAAACCCGTCATAATCTTGTACACCTCTATCAAATCACCCCTCAACCTCCTTTGCTCTATTGAAAACAAATCCAGCTTCTCCAACCTGTCCTTGTAGCTAAGATCCCCCATCCCCGGAACCATTCTGGTAAATCTCCTCTGCACCCTCTCAAGGGCCTTCACATCCTTCCTAAAGTGTGGTGACCAGAACTGGACGCAATGCTCCAGTTGTGGCCTAACCAGCGCTTTATAAAGATTCAGCATAACTTCTCTACTTTTGTACTCGATACCTCTAGCCCAAGATCCAGTTTGTTTTAAAACATTCCGACCGCCCAGCATCTGCTCTGCTTATCACCGCCTAAGTTCAACATACGTAAGCGACCTAATGCCTCTTTTAAGTGGCCACCAGGGATGCCTGAAAAAGTCTCCCAGGTTTACTGTGGCTGCAGAACGATGCTCCCTGATATTGGGTCTAGTTACACCCGTTTTATGCCTGTAGAACAGGCGCAATGAGGTCCAATTTCTACCCTTTGATGTTTGTGTGGGTTTGATGGAAGGCAAGAATATGCAGCTAAAGTCAATGCGGGCAAAAGTCGTGCTGAGGAGTTTAAAGCTGCAATTGCACGACCCCTGTCATGCTGCAACAAAGCAGTTCACTCTGCAATGACAATACAGTCGTGCGGTAAATGCAGCCTGAATGCAGTCCCACATGATACCGGAACAAAGCAGAGTGAGACTCCTTAGAGGAGTCAGGCTGAGTCTAGACAATTGTGATGTCAATGTGAGAACCACTTTTCACAGACATTAAACTCTTGGCTGCATAGAGTGACAGCACAATTCCCGGCCAGAACAGAGATGATTGGGTAATTCCCCTCCTCAGTCATGCCCGGAGACTGCATTGCTGTGAGTGACTGGGATTGATTTTACTCTCATAACTCGCATTGTGTGACTATCCTCCACTCACTGCATTTTATTGGAGAAATCACCCCGCTGTTATCGGGAGACGGTGCTGTAGTTTCGGTCGTGAGTTCAATTTGTTATAGTTCCTAGAGACTCTTTTTCAATAGACTCTGTGGACTGTTTGCTGTAGTGCGCTGTTCAAATAGACTCTGTGGACTGTTTGCTGTAGTGCGCTGTTTAAATAGACTCTGTGGATTGTTTGCTGTAGTGCGCTGTTTAAATAGACTCTGTGGACTGTTTGCTGTAGTGCGCTGTTTAAATAGACTCTGTTTGCTGTAAAATAGACTGTTTCCTGCTTTAGTCCCGCCCCAAACTCATTGGCTGACATAGTGGTGTCAGTAGACACTCGTAGTGTAAAAATACCCGAGGATAATTTATTTTCATGTGCCTTCTGCAGGAATGCAGAGCAGCCACTAAAAAGCATTAACTCTCCCTTTTGTGACGAGATTTAAGGAATTACTATGAAATTTCCATGGACAATTCTTCTTCACTCAAGAGAAAAGTAAAAACAGAATTGCTCGCACTGTCAGGCTCTTCACCACTGACCGTTAGCACGGGCGTTCCTGTTCCTGTAACGCCAGATAGTCCATTTAACACAGACTGTTTCTCACTGTAGAAACATAAACATCATCTGTTCTTCCTCTATCAAACTCTGAAATTATATTCATCATGTTGCAACATCTATTAAAATAATTATAATTTCAACAGATGTTGTACAATGAGACATGTCTGTTCTAGCTGATCATTACCAGCCTGCCAAGAGAGCTGTTTCCTGACTCTGTACCTTTGGAGAGCCTTGTGGTTACAGTCTCAACAGCTGTGACACCATAAATCCTTTAGAAGCTCGCTTGGAAGTCCCTCCATTCTATCACGATTGACCTTGAAATCTGTCAGCAACCAATGTACAAATCGGTCATTTGTTACAGGCTTTACAAGACGGCAGATGTGCGCCAATTTGCACACTTGCGTTCAACTGTTCACATAACCTCATTCACTTTGTTGAGAGTACTGCGTAGGCGAGATGCACACAATTACTGGTGATACCTCCGTATCGAACCTTGGTTAGACCACACTTGGAGTACTGTGTACAGTTCTGGTCGCCATATTATAAAAAGGATATAGAGGCACTGCAGAGGGTGCAGAGAAGATTTACAAGGATGATACCAGAAATGCAAGGGTATACATATCAGGAAAGGATGAATAGGCTGGGTCTCTTTTCTCTTGAAAAGAGAAGGTTGAGGAGTAGCCTAATAGAGGTCTTTAAAATTATGAAAGGTTTTGATAGAGTGGATACAGAGAGAATGTTTCTACTTGTGGGGAAGAGCAAAACTAGAGGCCATCAATATAAGATAGTCACCAAGAAATCTAATCGAGAATTCAGAAGAAACTTCTTCACCCAGAGAGTGGTGAGAATGTGGAACTCGCTACCACAGGGAGTGGTTGAAGCGAATAGTATAGATGGATTTAAGGGGCGGTTAGATAAGCCTATGAGGGAGAAGGGAATAGAGGGTTATGCTGATAGATTTAGATGAGGAAAGACGGGAGGAGGCTCGAGAGGAGCATAAACGCCGGCATGGACTGGTTCGGCCGAATGGCCTGTTTCTGTGCCGTATATCCTGTGTAATCCTATGTAATGCATGCAGTCCAACAGGACTGTAGACAACTGTAGAAGAACTAGATGGGGGAAATTATCCCATTGTTGATCTTTTCGTCCTAACTGTCCACCCATTATACAACACGCCGATATTCAGTTCTGTTGAAGTCCATGGAACTGAATATGGGGCGGGGTGAATAACAAGCGACCAAAGCGATACCGCCGGTTTTTATTCCCTGCCCATGTGCTATTTCACCCTCCAAGTCTTCAGTCATCCGGAAATAATCCTCAGTGTTACACTGGCAGCCTACCTGATTCGCAGTTCAGGCACCGAGAGGCTATCAAATTATTTGACACACAACATTCCTTGGAGATTTTCATGAAGCAGTCAGCAGAAGTTTGACGGCACGCTCCTCGTTGACAATCCTAGTCTGCACCAAAGTCAGGAAGGTTTTTTTCTCATTTTCCCCCAACCTTGACATCTAATTGAAATAAGCAATGCTCATGATTTATGCTTTTCATTGATAAACTTTCAGCGGCTGTGCTTCAAACTGCTGACTGAGGCAAATTGTCAGCTGTAGGTTAAACGGGGTTAAGGAGGACTCACATTCCAAGGTCACGAAAGGCGTGGAAAGAAAACGTGGAAAGATCCGACTGTTTAAAGCCCGCCCTGCCATTGAAGAGAACCTCCGCACGAACAGCAGTGATTCATCTGCTGCGATCGGGAGGTAGTCTGGGTCAGCAAACCGGAGGGCAGCAGGCAGGAGAGTTTTATCTTGGACCTGACGGCAGTCTGCTTCAAGCCCCATGTGGATACACAATCTCCGACAAATATGGTTTCTAAATGTTCCTCCGAAAATTTTAAAAAGTTGACTCTGATTAAAGCTTTTGAAAAAGATGTCTGAAGCTCTCCTGCCACTTGGTTGGTATTTCCGATTGACCCTAGAGACATACCTGTTGAAAATTAAAAGCGATGTTTTTCAACTAGATTTGTCTATAGCTAGGCATTAGTAAGGGCTGTTCTTGTACACGAATCACAGAAAGTTAACATGCAGCTACAGCAAGCAATTAGGAAAGCAAATAGTATGTTGGCCTTTATTACAAGAGGATTGGAGTATAAGAGTAAAGACGCCTTACTGCAATTATGTAGGGCCCTGGTGAGACCACACCTGGAGTATTGTGTACAGTTTTGGTCTCCTTACCTAAGGAAGGATATACTTGCCATAGAGGGAGTGCAACGAAGGTTCACCAGACTGGTTCCTGGGATGGGGGGATTGTCCTATGAGGAGAGATTGAGTAGACTAGGCCTATATTCTCTAGAGTTTAGAAGAATGAGAGGTGATCTCATTGAAACATACAAAATTCTTACAGGGCTTGACAGGGTAGATGCAGGGAGGATGTTTCCCCTGGCTGGGGAGTCTAGAACCAGGGGTCACAGTCTCAGAATAAGGGGTCGGCCATTTAGGACTGAGATGAGGATTGGCTAAATGGCCTCCTTCTGTGCTGTATGAATCTATGAAAAGTTCCAATGTCTTAGCAGCTCTCTTCAGTAACTTTTGAACATGTATTTTACATCAGAAATGAATGACCAGTGCCTTTACTCTCCTCCAATTTGTGTAACGCCATGGAGAAATGAGAAAACTGATAAATGGGCGCCAGCTGCCTTATATATCTCTGTTGTCATTTTTGTTCTCGTTGGCACAATGAAGAAAAGAAGGTCTCCTTCACAATTAATCAAGAACTGTCCCATTTCAAATTACTTCTTGCAGTGACGGCCCAGAGACACAAGTTACTTCAGATGTAAACAATTTCAACACACACAGCCTCGCCGAAGAGGATTTGCTTCAATTAGATTTGGACGACCCTGGTGGAACAACCGTTAAAGAGGACGGTGTCAACTCCTTCTCTAGGTGTTACTGGGAGAATAGCTTCTATTTTTTCAGCTATGCATGAAACACGTCAAAATACAGCAGATTGCAAGCAGACATACGTGCCCGGAAACCGGTCAACAGCGAAGTGCTGGAAATGATTACTGTGTCACTGGACTATTAACTGACCACCTAATCTAACATAACCACCATCTGTCAAACACCACTGGTGGCCATCGGCATACTCTGTTTTACGGGCTATAGAGCTTGATGTCCATTGTTTCAGTAACATATCCCTGTCTCTCAGATTGAATTCTCAAAGGAGGATTTATGGTGTAACAGAGTGAGAGAGGAACGATATGTGAGCCGTAGGCTTTTGAGAGCTCTGTATCCGCGATAGGGGTGCAACTTTAAGGAGTTATATAAAATGTCAGAATGACCAAGGCAAGGCGCTATAGCTTTAAGAAATCGTTGACCTTAATTTTTTTTTATTCATTCACGGGATGTGGACGTCGCTGGCAAAGCCAGCATTTATTGCCCATCCCTAATTGCCCTTGAGAAGGTGGTGGTGAGCCGCCTTCTTGAACCGCTGCAGTCCGTGTGGTGAAGGTACTCCCACAGTGCTGTGAGGGAGGGAGTTCCAGGATTTTGACCCAGCGACGATGAAGGATCAGCGATATACTTCCAAGTCAGGATGGTGTGTGACTTGGAGGGGAACTTGCAGGTGGTGGTGTTCCCATGCGCCTGCTGCCCTTGTCCTTCTAGGTGGAAGAGGTCGCGGGTTTGGGAGGTGCTGCCGAAGAAGCCTTGGCGAGTTGCTGCAGTGCATCTTGTAGATGGTAAACATAGAAACATAGAAAAATAGGAGCAGGAGTAGGCCATTCAGCCCTTCGAGCCTGCTCCGCCATTCAATATGATCATGGCTGATCCTCTATCTCAATACCATATTCCCGCTCTCTCCCCATACCCCTTGATGCCTTGGTACGCACTGCAGCCACGGTACGCCGGTGGTGGAGGGAGTGAATGTTTAAGTTGGTGGATGGGGTGCCAATCAAGCGGGCTGCTTTGTCCTGGATGGATTGTCCAGGAATGATTAGGATAAAAGGCAGGGAAATAGTTCCGTTGAAGAGAGGAGTTTGGAAAGGAAGGAAATGAGAGCGAGAAGGTGTAGGCTGGAAATTAATCCCTGTAACTGTCGCTGCACTGAAAGACACACCTGCCATGGGTGAATAAACCTGACCAGTCTGCGTGTCTAATTGACCACTGGGTCCTAGGCCAGCTTCACCTTATTACAATGGCTATACGAATCGGACACTTCGATTGATCAGTTAGTTATTGTTTTGAGCTAGCCACAGCAACACAGGGAAGCAAGTTACAGTTCTGTCGCTAAGACGCCCATGTAATTCTGAGAACAGCTGCAACCAATAGGGAACAAGTGCTTTCCAGAAACTTTGTTTTTTGAGAAAGATCTGTAAATGTATCTAAACTGACGGGATGGCCAGTTTACCCCTTTTGTCAACTGTTTCAAAGTTGCTTTGTCATTCGGATTGATTCCAACGACTCATCGATTGCTTCTGCAAATCAAGCCGCTTGGTAGTTTAGTCACTTAACAAAGTGTCTGACCCGAATGATATTAATCATCTGCTGAAAGGACCTGGTGCGTGGTGGAAATCCTGTGGAAATCCAGAGACGGATCCATTGTTCAGCCAAGGGCATGCTATCCTCGATTACTTCATACACACGGTTTCTCTTCAGTTTAAAGGAAGTAGGGGCTTGTCTATGGGAGCTGCCTTTGCTTTGGATACGAGAAGATTAATTATTGCAAGTCATCACCCTTTGAAGGGGGCAGTTCCATTCTGCACAAGGTTTGATATATTTCTCATTTCACCCCATACATACTGCTGACCGAAGCCTAGTTTTAAATTGGTTACACTATATGCTCTATGAAGAACTCTGTGTGGAGTTTGCACATTCTCCCCGTGTCTGCGTGGGTTTCCTCCGGGTGCTCCGGTTTCCTCCCACAGTCCAAAGATGTGCGGGTTAGGTTGATTTGGCTATGATAAATTGACCCTTAATGTTAGGGCGGATTAAATACGTGGGGTTACGGGGATAGGGTGGGATATGTTAGTGGGATTAAATACGTGGGGTTACGGGGATAGGGTGGGATATGTGTCGGTGCAGGCTCGATGGGCCGAAATGGCCTCTATCTGCACTGTGGGGATTCTGTGAAACTTAGATTTTTATCGCGCCTTCCACTACCTCAGGATGTCCCAAAGCCTTTTACAGCAAATTAACTACTTTTGAAGTGTAATCACTGTCGTAATGTAGGGAAGCACGGCAGCCAATTTGTGCACAGCAGGACCCCACAAGCTGAAATGGGATAAATAACTCGATAGTCTGTTTTAGTGATGTTGGTTGAAGGATAGATATTGGTCAGGAGACCTTCCAGGTTTGTCTAGCTACAAATTCATATGAAAAGATATTATAATTTATTCTTCTAACTTGAAATTGAATGGATCCTAGAATTTGTCACATTTCCTTCTTGCAGGATGTTGGCTTTACGCCTCACTGAGTACAGTTCAACATCGTGGGAATTAAAAAAAAAACACAGAACTCATTCATTAAAATTCATCGTCGTCTTCTTTTTCCTAAAAGGTGAAGGGAAGCTTGAGTAAATGTCCTCAATGTGGATTAAAAATAGAAAAAACTACTTGGCGTTTGACATAAGAAAACTACTAGGCACTTGGTCTAAGCGTTAAACAAAGCTTTAATCAACTGTTTTACAACATGGAGGTCTAGTTGTGTCCTTCACTCGTTCCTGTAAAGAATGTCCTGTGCAAGCTGGGCCCGTGCCCGAGTATTTATACTCTCCCTGGACACCGCCACCCGCAGGCCACTCAGTATTATTTCATAAGTCTTTCTTTCACGAATGACAGATTAATGTCAGCGTTCATGCAGCTTGGGAAGTGAGAGGTGTGTTAAATGCTTAAACCATTACACAAGATCTCTGCTATGGATGTTCACTTTTACCTTCTGAAGTGATAAATATGCTCACAGTCTCGAGAGACTTTGTCACAGGTCGTCCCTCTCACACGTACAGAAACAAACTGCTGCACAAAATAAATCAGGAGGCGTGTCGTGAAGTGGTTGGAAAAGAAGCTGAAGGCTAGAAAATTTTGGGGCCATTTCAATTGTCACGTGAATGATGTAACAAACCCCGACTGGTTTTCTGAGCATTTCACATCGGTTGTGGGGGTTGCTCAGCATTAGCATTAGGGTTATAATCAATGTTCCCGTTAATTGTCTTTTGGGTGCGAGGTCCCTTTAAGGAGCTGCACGGCCCATTCAAAATTCCGCGCATGCAGTTTTTCGCATTAAAAAGCTGGCGAGCTGGCTGCGCGGGAGCTCCAGAGAGCTGTGCAGCCACGCAGCTTAAAGGGAACATTGGTACTAATGACCTTTAATGCTAGGGATTGATGACATGTTCTTGACTACTTACATGTTCGTACAGTTTCTTCCCAAAAGTCTTCCTCTGGGCTGCCCGCTGGCACATCAGCTCTAAGGCACGTTCTGCTGTTCCGATTGTCCTCATACAGTGATGGATTCGGCCTGGTCCGAGGCGACCTTGTGCGATTTCGAATCCCCGGCCTTCACCTGGATCGGATAATGGGGGGTGTGGGGGTAAACCAGAGTCTGTGAGAGACGGAGGGAACGGGAGCAGAAAAAGAGGAAACAACTTCTCCAAAACTGATCCCAACTCATCGCCAAGGCTGGGGAGAGAGAACCTCACCGCCTTCTTAGGAAGTTTAACCACTTTATTCACTTTCTCATGTGAGCTCCATTTGGAATTAGAGTTTATTTTATTATTTTTTGTTGTATGTTTAACGACAGTGTTGAAGAGGGAAAGAGAAACTTGGAGCAACCTCTGTCAAAGCTGCAACAAGATTTAAAAGAATTTAAAGATTTTTAATGAACTTTTCACAAAAAATGAGTGTTAAAAACACCTTTTTCCCCCTAAGTTTTGAATATGATTTTGGAAGAAACAGAAACAGAAATCAATTTTCCCCTCATCTAAACAAGTTTCAACCAGGTCTTGAAGTCCAAACGCTTTTAAAGAGGTTCTGAAATGCTTAAAACATTTTAAAATTGAATTATCTCAATATTTGATTTTAAACGATCGACTGAAGTGAGTAGCTTTACACAAACATGCAACCATGCTGTTGAGGAGGGGGAGGGCGGGGAGGATTTGTAGGAGTTACTTATTACTTTTTATTGACTTTTCAAAAAATATCGGCCTAGAAATTCCGTTCCCTACGGGTGTGTACGCGCTGTGTACTCACCAGTAGGGCCAACGGAAGTGCCGGTTTTACGCATGCACTGCGCATGCGCTGGAAACCGGCACTTCCATTCTCTGCAGAAAGGTCAAACGCCTGCGCCGGATAGGCAGCGCGTACGTTAGAAACTTCCGTTTTTTTCACACTGGCTTGAGTCCAGGTAAGTCGGGAACAGCTGCGCCTAGAAAAGCAGGCGCAAGGCCTGCTTTTAGCAGGCTAATAGTTTAAGTAAAAAAATAATAATTTTTCCACTGATTTATCATTTTAAAATACTTTAAAGAAAGGTAAGTTTATTATTAGACCCGTTAAAAACTTTAATTATTTTTTTCAAAAATTTACATTTTTGTTTAAAATAGTTAATTTATGTAATTTATAGTCATTTTTAAAATGTGATTTTTTTATTTTATTTATTTGAAGTTTTACTTATGTTTTGGGGGTGATCTCTATTCATAGATTTGACAGGTCTTTCTGTCAAATCTATGAATGGAGATTCCCTGCTCTGATTGGCTCCCCATGGCCCACGTGATCCCAGTGACGCTGCGATCCGCCTGCGCCCCTGGGATACGTGTGCCCTGCACACCGGCAGTTTGAAGAGGCACAGCAACGGAATTCTGTGCCTCCCGGGAGCCCTCCGGTCCAGGCGCAGATTTTTCCGAATCGCAGCCCTCCGCCCGCGGGAGGGCTGCGAACGGAATTTCTGGGCCAATATTAAGACGTTTAGGAAGAGAAGCCAAAAAGGGGAAAAACACAAACCATTTTATTTTGTCTGTCGTTCTATAGTCCCAGCAAGTCCCAGGAATAATGTAAATATAGATTTCCTCTTAAACATTTAGAGTGTTAATAGTAACAAGAGTTATGTATTGATGTATAAAAATTGCAGGAAGCTACTTTAGAAGAAACTATTTGTTTACTGAGGAAGACAGAAAATACTTCGATTAAACTGATAATGTACAATTTTGATTTGGTATAAATGTTTGAAATAGGAGATTAAAAATTGAGAGTACAATGAAGTTTGTTTCCCACTATTTAATTGGGAAGTACCTAAAATAATTCACTTTTCATGATGAGAGCAGGGATTAATATTGTGGAGAATGTTTGAGAGAAAAACATTAGAAGCGAGATTCGTAAATTAACATCTTTACGTCAACATATTAGTAAACATTTCCAAGTCAGTCTGATTGGTTCTCCTGGCCAGGAAGAAAGATGAATGTTTATTTCTGTTAAATTATAGCTTTTCCTGCTTTTTGTTTTTAATTTGGTGACGCAAATTGTGTATGTGTTTTTCTGCACTTGTGAATAAGTGCTGCATTTCTGACATGTTACATGGGGGATGTGCTGGTTCAAGAAGACCACGTTTATTAATGGAAGTTATTGAAGTTGGAAATACGGATACCCGTTTTTGTTCAATTCTTTTTAATGCTGTGAACTAAAGAACTACAGCACTTTATATTTGTTGGTTGTCTGGTTGCATTGTGATTAATATTCTAATTGTCAGCGCCATAGGAAAGCCGCTGCTCCTGCTGCTTGTGCAGCCCTTGCTATAGTGACATGCGGGATGGGCTAATACGTTGAAAGCTTTAAAATTAATACAAATTGCACGAATAGATATGCCTCTTTCAGCTCACCTTAGGCTTTTGGATTGTTTGTCGATGAATAACCGTGTAACTGAGTGACGTTTCTGAGGTGTTAATGCAGTTCTTTTATATCCCAGTCATTTCTGACAAGTAATTTTTTTTTAAATAGAGTTTGTAGATGACGAACTAAAAGCTTTTAATTAATTCTACCGTAAACAAACTTGCAGAATGGGCATGTAAATGACAAATGAATTTCAATGTAGAGAAGTGTGAGGTGGTGCATTTTGGTAGCAGGAATAAGGAGGTTACTTACTCCTTGGAAAATAAGAATCTAAATGGGATAGAGGTGCAAAGGAATCTAAGGGTATAGATTCACAAATCATTAAAAGTAGCAACGCAGGTTAAAAAAGCCATAAAAGTGCAAATAAAGCACTGGGGCTCATTTCCAGAGGAATAGAATTCAAAAGCAGAGAAGTTATGTTAAACTTGTATTGAACCTTGTCTGATTGTCTCATGATTTGAGACGGTGGGGTGGCGATATGGTGTTACTGTATACATGCTTTTAAGTGGTTGCTGTCGTTGTTGTTCTAAAAGTTGTTGTTGTTTTAAAATTTGCTCACGGATGAAAAGGTTGCGCTCGAAGGAGTCCATGGCCCGCTCAGGACAAAAAAAATTAGAGGGAACATTGGTGGTTAGACTCTCGCTTGTTGGAGATAGTCATTGCCTGGCACTTGTGTGGTGCGAATGTTACTTGCCACTTATCAGCCCAAGCCTGAATGTCATCCAGGTCTTGCTGCATTCGGGCATGAACTGCTTCATTATCTGAGGAGTTGCGAATGGCGCTGAACACTGTGCTGTCATCAGCGAACATCCCCACTTCTGACCTTGTGATGGAGGGAAGGTCATTGATGAAGCAGCTGAAGATGGTTTAATTGAAAGTAAATCTGGATTTTGCATTCTCTAACTATGCTTTATATCTCTATAAGATGTGTGCAAGGCTCATTATAGCCCCAAAACTATTTAAATTAAGACACCTCCCCAGAATGCAACCGGAGGTCCTGAGAGGTGCTCCAGATATTCGCTGCCCATTTGGAAAAGCTGTTGCTTCTACACATATTGAACCTGATCGGCATTAGCATGCTGAGATCCACCTGGAACCGTGCGTTTGGTGTATCTTCAGAGAGAGGCGAGTGGGTCAGGGTTTAAAACACTCGCTGACCATCATATGGAAAAGTTATACAAGTTACTGATGATTAAAACCTCCACTTGTAGAGCTCAATGAGTTGAAATGCCCCAGGATTTGAGAGTTACGGTTCAAATAAGATGGCTCAAGCAATGACAGCATCGCCCTGGAATTCCCCCTTGAGAACATAACATTAGAAAAGGAGCAGGAGGAGGCCATTCGGCCCCTCGAGCCTACTCCGCCATTCAATAAAATCATGGCTGATCTTTGACCTCAACTCCACTTTCCCGCCCGATCCCCATATCCCTCGATTCCCCGAGAGTCCAACAATCTATCGATCTCAGTCTGTGGCTCTCTGATGCAGGCCGTGGCATTCTGCAGCTGACGTGAACGACCCAAACACCAGACCTGCTTTGATTTACTCAGATATCGAGAGGAACAAATTGTGATTCTGACTGTGGACTCTTAAAAAAAACCGACCTGGTTTGGGGAGAAATTCGAGTAGCGCCGGAAACCAGTGCGAAATGGGCACGTGATCGAACCGTGTGCCCAATCACGTGAAGGAGAGGCGCGAGCGAGGTTGGCGCTCGTGTCTCATTTGATTAAGACTGGCGAGCAGCCAGCGCCACTTGCGCTGTTTATTGGCAGCTCGCCGCTTGGGCGGGACATCGGGTGTCTGTGATGCCGTTTAAAGGCAGCCTGCACCTCTTAAAAGGGAGGTGTACTTTGGCTGCATTGAATTGAATTACCTGAAAGTTGGGCTTGAACAAACTCCTTTAACTTTGAGGCTGGAAAAGCACGTTACATGTTTGTGGACTCACCTAACAGTATGCTGGATACGGGAACATGAACCTTGTCGAAATGTATCTCAAAGTGTCCGCCATGAAAAGAGTCTGTCAGAACACAATGAAAGTCACATCAGTCTCCATACACATGTACAGAAACACCACGGCTCAAATTTACAATGGCTAAACCCAGAGATAGGACATACTGGGATACCAGTTATTAAATATAAAGGGGTAGTGTTTCCACTTTGGCCGCAATCGGGAAATCGCGCCCAAAATGCGATTGAAATTACGCCGGTTCGGTTACAGTTTCCGCTAAAATTAATTTGCATAATTACAAACGTAAACTCATCCATGAACCAGCGTAATCGGGCAGAGTAACAGAACGCAACCGTTTCTTTCTTTTCCCATTAAAAAGTATTCCTTGATGTATTTACAGGCGGTGACCTGGGGCAGGTTATTAATTCAGCTGGGAATGGGTTTATCACCAAAAATAAACATTTTTAATCAGAGTGTCTGGTCCACCACCTGAGAGTAACCCAAATTAAAATCACTGAAAATAACTTAAAAACAAACTATCCTGAACCATTTACTAGTTTCATTGGTGTACACTAATCGGTTTCTTAGTAAATTAAATATTTTTTGATACGAGAAAGCTTTTAAAACAACAACAACAACTTGTATTTATATAGCGTCTTTAACATAGTAAAACGTCCCAAGGTGCTTCACAGGAGTATTTTAAGACAAAAAATTTGACACCGATCCACATAAGGATAAATTAGGGCATGTGACCAAAAGCTTGGTCAAAGAGGTAGGTTTTAAGGAGCGTCTTAAAGGAGGAAAGAGAGGCGGAGAGGTTTAGGGAGGGAATCCAGAGCTTAGGGCCCAGGCAGCTGAAGGCATGACCACCAATGGTTGAGCGATTATAATCAGGGATGCTCAAGAGGGCAGAATTAGAGGAGCGCAGATATCTCGGGGGGTTTGTGGGAGGCCATGGAGGGATTTGAAAACAAGGATAAGAATTTTGAAATCGAGGCATTGCAGGACCGGGAGCCAATGTAGGTCAGTGAGCACAGGGGTGATGGGTGAACGGGACTTGGTGCGAGTTAGGACATTGGGGGGGGGGGTGAACGGGACTTGGTGCGAGTTAGGACACGGGGGGGTGATGGGTGAACGGGACTCGGTGCGGGTTAGGACACGGGGGGGGGGGTGAACGGGACTCGGTGCGAGTTAGGACACGGGGGGTGATGGGTGAACGTGACTGGGTGTGAGGAAGGACACGGGGGGGGTGAACGGGACTCGGTGCGGGTTAGGACACGGGGGTGATGGGTGAACAGGACTCGGTGCGGGTTAGGACACGGGGGTGATGGGTGAACGGGACTGGGTGTGAGTTAGGACACGGGGGGGGTGAACGGGACTGGGTGTGAGTTAGGACACGGGGGGGGGGTGAACGGGACTTGGTGCGAGTTAGGACACGGGGGGGGTGAACGGGACTCGGTGAGAGTTAGGACACGGGGAGGGGGGTGAACGGGACTGGGTGTGAGTTAGGACACGGGGGGGTGATGGGTGAACGGGACTGGGTGTGAGTTAGGACACGGGGGGGGGTGAACGGGACTGGGTGCGGGTTAGGACACGGAGGGGGTGTGAACGGGACTTGGTGCGAGTTAGGACACGGGGGGGTGAACGGGACTCGGTGCGAGTTAGGACACGGGGGGGGGTGAACGGGACTGAGTGTGAGTTAGGACACGGGGGGGGTGAACGGGACTTGGTGCGAGTTAGGACACGGGGGGGTGAACGGGACTCGGTGCGAGTTAGGACACGGGGGGGGGTGAACGGGACTCGGTGCGAGTTAGGACACGGGGGGGGTGAACGGGACTCGGTGCGAGTTAGGACACGGGGGGGTGAACGGGACTGGGTGTGAGTTAGGACACGGGGGGGGGTGAACGGGACTCGGTGTGAGTTAGGACACGGGGGGGGTGAACGGGACTTGGTGCGAGTTAGGACACGGGGGGGGTGAACGGGACTCGGTGCGAGTTAGGACACGGGGGGGGTGAACGGGACTCGGTGCGAGTTAGGACACGGGGGGGGTGAACGGGACTTGGTGCGAGTTAGGACACGGGGGGGGTGAACGGGACTCGGTGCGAGTTAGGACACGGGGGGGTGAACGGGACTCGGTGCGAGTTAGGACACGGGGGGGGGTGAACGGGACTCGGTGCGAGTTAGGACACGGGGGGGTGAACGGGACTGGGTGTGAGTTAGGACACGGGGGGGGTGAACGGGACTCGTGTGAGTTAGGACACGGGGCGGGGGGGGGTGAACGGGACTCGGTGCGGGTTAGGACACGGGTGGGGGTGAACGGGACTTGGTGCGAGTTAGGACACGGTGGGGGTGATGGGTGAACGGGACTTGGTGCAAGTTAGGACACGGGGGGGGTGAACGGGACTCGGTGTGAGTTAGGACACGGGGGGGGGTGATGGTGAACGGGACTGGTGTGAGTTAGGACACGGGGGGGGGTGAACGGGACTTGGTGCGAGTTAGGACACGGGGCGGGGGGTGAACGGGACTGGGTGCGAGTTAGGACACGGGGGGGGTGAACGGGACTGGGTGTGAGTTAGAACACGGGGCGGGGGGTGAACGGGACTTGGTGCGAGTTAGGACACGGGGGGGGGTGAACGGGACTGGGTGCGAGTTAGGACACGGGGCGGGGGGTGAACGGGACTGGGTGCGGGTTAGGACACGGGGGGGGGGTGATGGGTGAACGGGACTGGGTACGGGTTAGGACACGGGGGGGGGTGATGGGTGAACGGGACTGGGTGCGGGTTAGGACACGGGCGGCCCAGTTTTAGATGCCCGAGTGCCTGTGCGCCTGAGAGAATGAGCACAGTTTGACGAGCCGCCCTGAACCAGCGCGATCGGCAGAATCTCGCAATCTCCACCTGGGGAGGGGCCAGTTTTGTGGGCGGAGTCTGATTTGGGCGAATCGCATCCTGAACCAGCGGGAAATATCGGGGGAAACACGGCCGTAAATGGTTTTGGGCGTAACGCACGGTTAAAATTCCCCGATCTTTCGCACTGTTTCGGACGATTCCGCCCGGATTGCCCTGATAAAACTGGCGGAAACAAGCGGAACCTCGGCCCCAAAGTACCTGGGCAGCCAGTCTGGCTATTGGATTTTGTGATTCAAAAACTAATGTCTGTCAGTCTCCACCTGTGCGTAAAACAAGCCACGATTTTACCATCTGAAGACCAGAGACTTTAAAACAGCAGCAGCCATGGGGAAATGCTGAGTTTGAGGTGGGCGGTGGCTCAGTGGCTCAGTAGGTTAATGCACTGCCCAACGTGTGTATTTGAGTTCAACAAACCAGAAACGGTTGTCCCAGGTTTTATCCCCCGGCTGAGCCATGTTAACTGATCGCGGGGCTGCAGTAAGGCCGCTGTGTAATTGACCTCAACAGCCATGGGCTCAGGATGGATAATCTTAGGTTTTTCACACTTGCTTACTATTCAGTGGCACCTGCTGTAAGGTTTGCGTGTGCGTGGATGCAGCACCAGGACCAACGTGGGGACGGTTCCATGGCCGAACAGCCTGCCACCATTTTGAAGATGTCCCCCAATATCTGCTTGCCTGCTATTGGGGATGAAAATCAGCAGGAAGTTCCCGTACATGAGAGACTGAGGTGGGGAGGAATTCCTGATCCTGTGATAGCTTTTGGTATCAGGAGTTCCTATCTCCCGCCCGCACACACCCTGGTGTGTGAAGCAGCGGCTGGTAGGACTGGAGGAGGTCATAAGCTTGAACTGTCTGAGGAAGCAAGGAGCAAGAATGAATGTGGGGGAGAGGAGGGAATGAACTGGGAACAGAGGTAAATTCAGGGCCATACTCCTCCTCCTCAAAGAAGTCTGGGACATACAAACGTTTGAAAGGAAGGGCAAGAAAAGTCCAGCAGGCCCATCAATGCTCACCCTATCTGTTAGATGGTGCTCCGCCCTTCCCAATTGCAAGTAATGCCAGCTCCTGGGGAAGGTATGTTGGAAATTCCTGCCTGGCTCTCCCAACAAGCTCCAGGAGACAATTGTTACCCATCGTGCATTACTGAACAGCCCCCCCCGGACCCCCCCACCCCACCCCAAACACACTTCTGATAGACCATTCCACACCAGCAGGCAATGCAAACAAGTGCTTTGAGTGTCACTCACTGGGAGGAGTCAATGACATTCAATGCACTTCTTCAGTCCAGGTGGAATCGTTGAGCTGAGGGAAGATGATTTGCCAAGGCTATAACTGATATTAAAACCCCAAGGAACAAACGTTAATTGGAAATTGAAATACTGATGATATCGCAGAGAGAAACTTAGTGGACAAAATTTTGCAACGGGAAGAATTTAGGGGCGATTTAATGAAATCGCACTTCCGGTGGGAAGCCTTGTTCTCCGGAAGCGCACATCAGGAATTTGGGTGTGTGCTTCCAACAATCTTCCAACCATAGGATTGAATTGTACGAAATCGCAGTCCCAGTCGGAGTGTCATTCTCCAGGAGTGCAATTTTGTAAAAGCGGCCCCTATTAGAGATCTTGAAAATCAAAAACAGGGAATAAACCGCAAGATGCGCACAAGTGGCCAGTGGTATCTCAATGTCTGTTTTTCCATCCTTTACTCTAAGGAACTGCCACTCCTGACATCCCATAATAATGCAGCTGGGATCAGGTACACCATTAGCCACTGAGCCAGGAACACGGACTCTTGGTGAAATAAATAAACGTATCTTACCATCATATCCAAACACTCTTAGGGGCCTGATGACCTTTACCCCTGGTGTGTCCATGGGAACGAGAATCATACTGTGTTGCTTGTGTCTAAAAAACATATATAGATCATAATAAATGTACAAAAATAATGTCATTTAGATACTTTTAACAATTAAAATATATTTTTGAAATCCCGCTAACAAATCTTACGACAAATTTTATGTTCCTCGTAGCCTGGAATCTGTCAAGTGAAATCAGACAATGATTCCAATCACCAGATCCTTGCCTGCTTTTCTAAAGGGGGTGCAGGAACAGACAGACCTGGGAGTCAGTGTCCCCGAGCGGTCTGGAGGTCCCGCACAGGCCGCTCACCGTCTTTTCAATACAATAAAGCGCGCATGAACGAAAATTTGAATGGGCCGCGCAGCCCATTAAAGGGACCGTTCACCCAAAAAAAATTAGAGGGAACATTGCAGGGGGTGTATGTACACAAATCTTTGAAAGTGGCCGGACAAGTTGAGAAGGCTGTTAAAAAAGTATACGGGATCCTTGGATTTATTAATAGAGCACAAAGGCAAGGACATTATGCCAAACTCTTGATAAAACACTGGTTAGGCCCCAGCTGGAGTACTGTGTCCAGATCTGGGCACCGCACTTTAGGAAGGATATCATATCAATGATTTGGACTTGAATGAAGGAAGTATGATTAAGAAGTTTGCAGATGATACAAAAATTGGCCGTATGGTTGATAATGAAGAAGAAAGCTGTAGACTGCAGGAAGATATCAATGGACTGGTCAGGTGGGCAGAAAAGTGGCAAATGGAATTCAATCCAGAGAAGTGTGAGGTAATGCATTTGGGGAGGGGCTAACAAGGAAAGGGAATACACAATAAATGGTAGGACACTGAAGTGTAGAGGATCAGAGGGACCTTGGAGTGCATGTCCACAGATCCCTGAAGGTAGCAGGATAGGTAGATAAGTGGTTAAGAAGGCATACGGGATACTTGCCTTTATATTAGCTGAGGCATGTTCTTGAGGATGAGAGTGTGATAAAGGTGGATAGGCTGGAGGTGGTAGATGTTCTGAGGGAAGATGTTTTAGCAATTTTGAAGAACCTGAGGGTCGATAAGTCCCCTGGGCCAGATGGGATATATCCTAGGATTCTTTGGGAGGCAAGGGAGGAGATTGCAGAGCCTCTGGCTTTGATCTTTGGGTCCTCACTGTCCACGGGAATGGTGCCAGAGGACTGGAGAGTGCGAATGTTGTTCCTCTCTTCAAGAAAGGAAATAGGAATGACCCTGGTAAATTTAGGCCGGTTAGTCTTACTTCGGTGGTTGGTAAGATAATGGAAAAGGTCCTAAGGGATAGGATTTATGACCATTTGGAAAGGGGCAACTTAATCAGGGATAGTCAACACGGATTCGTGAAGGGTAAGTCTTGCCTAACAAATTTGATTGAATTCTTTGAGGAGGTAACTAAGTGTGTAGATGAAGGTAGAGCAGTTGATGTCGTATACATGGATTTTAGTAAGGCGTTTGATAAGGTTCCCCATGGTCGGCTCATGAAGAAAGTAAGGAGTTGTGGGATAGAGGGAAATTTGCCGATTGGATAAGTAACTGCTATCTCATAGAAGGCAGAGGGTGGTGGTGGATGGAACATTTTTGGACTGGAGACCAGTTACCAGCGGTGTGGCCACAGGGGACGGTGCTGGGTCCTCTGCGTTTGTGATTTTTATCAATGACTTTGGAGGAGGGACTGAAGGGTGCGATCAGTAAATTTGCTGATGACACCAAGATTGTGAGCAGTGGATGAGGTGGAGGGCTGTTGTAGGCTGCAAAGAGACATTGATAGGATGCAGAGCTGGGCCGAAAAATGGCAGATGGATTTAACCCTGATAAGTGCGAGGTGATTCATTTGGTAGGGCAAATTTGAATAAGGATTACAGGTCAACGGCAGGGTTCTGAGGAACGTGGAGGAGCAGAGGGATCTGGGGGTTCATATCCACAGATCTCTGAAGGTTGCCACTCAAGTGGATAGAGCAGTAAAGAAGGCCTATGGTGTGTTGGCGTTTTATTAACAGAGGGTTTGAGTTTAAGAACCGTGAGGTTATGCTGCACTGTACAGGACCTTGGTGAGACCACATTTGGGAATATTGTGTGCAGTTCTGGTCACCTCACTATAGGAAGGACGTGGAAGCATTGGAAAGAGTGCAAAGGAGATTTACCAGGATGCTGCCTGGGTTTGGGGGGGAGGTCTTATAAGGAAAGATTGAGGGAGTGGGGCTTTTCTCTTTAGAGCGGAGGAGGATGAGAGGCGACTTAATAGAGTTTATAAATGATGAGGGGGATGATAGAGTGGATGTTCAGATACTATTTCCTCGGGTAGAGGCAGCTGTTACAAGGGGGCATAACTATAAGGTGCATGGGGGGAGATATAGAAGGGATGTCCGAGGTAGATTCTTACTCAGAGAGGTGGTTGGGGTGTGGAATGGACTGGCCTGCTGTGATAGTGGA
Source organism: Squalus acanthias (assembly GCA_030390025.1). Classification (NCBI taxonomy): domain Eukaryota; kingdom Metazoa; phylum Chordata; class Chondrichthyes; order Squaliformes; family Squalidae; genus Squalus; species Squalus acanthias. Next base: position 849,821 of record CM059428.1, on the reverse strand, counting down.
GTCGACACTTTAGGAACTTTCAAGCGTTATTGGATAAGCACATGGAGCACCCAGAGTGATAGGGAGTGTGATAGCTTGATCTTGGTCTCGGACAATGCTCGGCACAACATCGAGGGCTGAAGGGCCTGTACTGTGCTGTACTGTTCTATAAGAGCAGGGAGGTTATACTTGAACTGTATAAAACACTATTAGGCCGCAGCTAGAATACTGCGTTCAGTCTGGTCACCACATTACAGGAAGGATGTGATTGCACAAGGGGTGCAGAGGAGATTTACGGTAGAAGGATTAGAGGGGATTTGAGGAGAAAGTATTTCACCCAGAGGGTGGTGTGGGTCTGGAACTCACTGCCTGAAAGGGTGGTAGAGGCAGAAACCCTCATCACATTTAAAAAGTACTTGGATAGGTATTTGAAGTGCCGTAACCTACAGGGCTACGGACCAAGTGCTGGAAAGTGGGATTAGGCTGGAGCGCTCTTTGTCGGCCAGCATGGACAAGATGGGCCGAATGGCCTCCTTCTGTGCCGTAAATTTCTATGATTCTATGAAGGATGTCAAGGCCTTAGAAAGAGTGTAGAAGAGATTTACTAGAATGGTACCAGGGGAGAGGGACTTCAATTATATGGAGAGGCTAGAGAAGCTGGGGTTGTTCTCCTTAGAGCAGAGACGGTTAAGAGGAGATTTGATAGAGGTGTTCAAAATCATGAAGTGTTTTGATAGAGTAAATAAGGAGAAACTGTTTCCAGTGGCAGGAGGGTCGGTAACCAGAGGACACAGATTTAAGGTAATCGGAAAAAGAACCAAAGGCAACATGAAGAAACATTTTTTACGCAGCGAGTTGTTGTGATCTGGAATGCGCTGCCTGAAAGGGCGGCGGAAGCAAATTCAATCGTAACTTTCAAAAGGGATTTGGATAAACATGTGAAGGGAACAAAAATTGCAGAGCTATGAGGAAAGAGCCGGCACAGACACAATGGGTCGAATGGCCTCCTTCTGTGCTGTATTATTCTATGATCATGCAGCTATATTTCATTGCAAGCCTGCTTTGCAGGTTCCCTTTTTTATTCATTCATGGATGTGGGCAAGGGCCAGCATTTATTGCTCATCACTAATTGCTCTCGAGAAGGTGGTGGTGAGCCACCTTCTTCACAATTGGCTTGCTGGGCCATTTCAGAGGGCAGTTAAGAGTCAACCACATTGCTGTGGGTCTGGAGTCACATATAGGCCAGACCAGCAGATTTCCTTCCCTAAAGGACATTAGTGAACCAGGTGGGTTTTTTACAACAATCCAGCAGTTACTAGCTTTTTATTCCAGATTTATTTAATTAACTGAATTTAAATTCCCCAGCTGCCATGGTGGGATTTGAACACACGTCTCCAGATCATTAGTCCAGGTCTCTGAATTACTAGCCCAGTGACATTACCACTATGCTGCCGTACCCGTCAAATGCAAACAGGCCACTAGTTCCCATTTTAAGAGTTGCCTGCTACATTGAGGGCCCGTACGTGAAGCTTAGGAAGAGCTGGAATGTGTCCTGAGAGCTCGGCGTGTAACCTCAGTCGAGGCGCTACAGGTTGAGAGAAACCCTTTGTGGCATGCGCAATTAGCTCATCTACTGGTTATAGGGAAAGACGGTCCTAACCGTATCGTGGCAGACATCCTGAGGATATTAGAACGAGCTCGTTGACTCACCTCCTTCCAAGTTGAGTGCACACTTCCTTACCCACACTTTCTGCACAAGCCCCTCCCACACAGCCGTTGCAAAGTGAGGTGTTCGGCAACATTCTCCAGCCATCCGCACTTCAGCGTCAGGATTGGAAAATAGTGTCAGCCGTGGCTCGGTGGGTAGCACCCCTTGCTTCTGAGTCAGAAGGTTGTGGGTTCAAGTCCCACTCCAGAGACTTGAGCACAAAAATCCAGGCTGACACTCCAGTGCAGTGCTGAGGGAGCGCCGCACTGTCGGAGGGGCAGTACTGAGGGAGTGCTGCCCTGTCGGAGGGGCAGTACTGAGGGAGCTCCGCACTGTCAGAGGGGCAGTACTGAGGGAGTGCTGCCCTGTCGGAGGGGCAGTACTGAGGGAGTGCTGCCCTGTCGGAGGGGCAGTACTGAGGGAGCTCCGCACTGTCAGAGGGGCAGTACTGAGGGAGTGCTGCCCTGTCGGAGGGGCAGTACTGAGGGAGTGCCGCACTGTCGGAGGGGCAGTACTGAGGGAGCGCTGCACTGTCGGAGGGGCAGTACTGAGGGAGCGCTGCACTGTCGGAGGGGCAGTACTGAGGGAGTGCTGCACTGTCGGAGGGGCAGTACTGAGGGAGCGCTGCACTGTCGGAGGGACAGTACTGAGGGAGGGCTGCAATGTCGGAGGGGCAGTACTGAGGGAGCGCTGCACTGTCGGAGGGGCAGTACTGAGGGAGCGCTGCACTGTCGGAGGGGCAGTACTGAGGGAGCGCCGCACTGTCCGAGGGGCAGTACTGAGGGAGCGCCACACTGTTGGATATTTATCCCTCAAACTAAATCAGATGATCTGGTCATTATCACATTGCTGTTTGTGGGAGCTTGCCGTGTGCAGATTGTTTGCCACGATTACAACAGTACTTCAAAAAGTACTTCATTGGCTGTAAAGCACTTTGGGACGTCCAGTGGTCATGAAAGGCGCTGTAGAAATGCAAGTCTTTCTTTTCTTTTAAACCCTTTAGGCGGAGGCAGCAGACCTGAGAGGGAGCGAGAGCGGAGCCTGAGGATATAAAGAGCGAGGCCCGAGAGCGGAGGCAGCGGACCTGAGAGCGGAGCCTGAGGATATAAAGAGTGCGGCAGAGCGAGGCGCGAGAGCGGAGGCAGCAGACCTGAGAGGGAGCGAGAGCGGAGCCTGAGGATATAAAGAGTGCGGCAGAGCGAGGCCCGAGAGCGGAGGCAGCAGACCTGAGAGGGAGCGAGAGCAGAGCCTGAGGATATAAAGAGCGCGGCAGAGCGAGGCCCGAGAGCAGAGGCAGCGGACCTGACAACAAAAACAAGGAGTGACGTCACAGGAAAGCAGGGAAGTGATTGGTTGGACAGTATTTCTCTTTATAGACATAGACATAGAAACTAGGAGCAGGAGTAGGCCATTCGGCCCGTCGAGCCTGCTCCACCATTCAATACGATCATGGCTGATCATCCAAATCCAGCACCCTGTCCCTGCCCCCTCACACAGAATCCCCATCGAGCCTGCACCGACACATATCCCACCCTATCCCCGTAACCCCACGTATTTAATTCCCCCTAACATATCCCATCCTATCCCCGTAACCCCACATATTTAATCCCCCCCTAACACTAAGGGTCAATTTATCATAGCCAAATCAACCTAACCCGCACATTTTTGGACTGTGGGAGGAAACCGGAGCACCCGGAGGAAACCCACGCAGACACGGGGAGAATGTGCAAACTCCACACAGACAGTCACCCGAGGCCAGATTCGAACCCGGGTCCCTGGCGCTGTGAGGCACCAGTGCTAACCACTATGCCACCGTGTTGCCCATATCTTGGGCATTGGTTTAAATTAAGAGCCGGGATTAAAAACTAAACGTTCAAAAAGAGGGAGCTGATTGGTGAGTATCTGGTAAGTGTTTTTACTTGGCTTTCTTAAAGTTTTAAGTTTATTCCAGCTAGGTTAGTAAATAGTCTGTTAATTCGAGGTATGGCAGGGCAGCTCACACCCGTGGAATGCACATCCTGTGCCATGTGGGAAGTCCTGCACACCTCCCGTGGTCTGGACGACCACATGTGCGGGAAGTGTCGCCAGCTACAGCAGCTCGAGCACTGGGTTACGGAGCTTGAGCGGCGGCTGCAGTCACTGCTGTGCATCCGCGAGGCTGAGAGCTACGTGGATAGCACGTTTCGGGAGGTGGTCACCCCGCAGCTTAAGAGTGTGCAGGCAGAGAGGGAATGGGTGACCGTCAGACAGAAGAGGAGGACCAGGCAGGTAGTGCAGGAGTCCCCTGAGCCCATCTTGCTCACCAACCAGTATTCGGTGCTGAGTACTGGTGAGGGCGATGGTTCCTCTGGGGAGTGCAGCCAGAGCCAAGTCCACAGCACCATGGAAGGCTCAGCTGCACAGGCGGGGGGGAAGAGGAGAGGGAGAGCAATAGTGATCGGGGATTCAATAGTTAGGGGAGCAGGCAGGCGTTTCTGTGGCCACAGACGTGACTCCAGGATGGTATGTTGCCTCCCTGGTTCCAGGGTCAACGATGTCACTGACCGGCTGCAGGGCATTCTGAGGGGGGAGGGTGAACAGCCAGAGGTCATGGTCCATTTCGGTACCAACGACATAGGTAGGAAGAGGGATGAGGTCCCGCAGGCAGAGTTTAGGGAGCTAGGAAAGAGGTTAAAAAGCAGGACCTCAAAGGTAGTAATCTCCGGATTACTACTAGTGCCACGTGCTAGTGAGTACAGAAATAGGAAGATAGAGCAGATGAATGCGTGGCTGGAGAGATGGTGTAGGAGGGAGGGCTTTAGATTCCTGAGGAATTGGAACCGTTTCTGGGGGAGGTGGGACAGCTCAACGGGAACGGGACCAATATCCTCGCGGGAGGGTTTGCTAGTGCTGTTAGGGAGGGTTTATACTAGCTTGGCAGGGGGATGGGAACCTAAGAATAGAGTCAATAGGGAGGGAAGAAAAACTGGAATAAGAACATAAGAACATAAGAAATAGGAGCAGGAGTAGGCCAATCGGCCCCTCGAGCCTGCTCCGCCATTCAATAAGATCATGGCTGATCTGATCCTAACCGCCAATCTACTATCTATCACAGAACCATCTCCTGCATCTAACAGAATTGCACACACGAAATAGGAGCAGAATCCGGCTACACGGTCCCTGGGCCCGCTCCACTACCCACAGGGCCATGACCGATCCGAACCTAGACTCATGTCCAAATTCCTGCCCGCTCCCCGTAACCCTTAATGCCCTTTACTTCTAGGAAACTGTCTATTTCTGTTTTAAATTTATTTAATGATGTAGCTTCTACAGCTTTTTGTGGCAGCATATTCCATGGACCTACCACCCTCTGAGTGAAGTAGTTCCTCCTCATCTCAGTTTTGAAAGAGCAGCCCCTTATTCTAAGACTATGTCCCCTAGTTCTAGTCTCACCCGTCATCGGGAACATCCTCCCCGCATCCACCCGATCCAACCCCTTCACAATCTTATATGTTTCAATAAGATCGCCTCTCATTCTTCTGAACTCCAATTAGTAGAGTCCCAATCTACCCAACCTCTCCTCATATGACCACCCCCTCATCCCCGGGATTAACCGAGTGAACCTTTTTTGCACTGCCTCGAGAGCAAGGATGTCTTTCCTTAAGTAAGGACACCAAAACTGTATGCAGTATTCCAGGTGCGGTCTCACCAATACCTTGTACAACTGAAGCAATACCTCCCTATTTTTATATTCTATCCCCCTAGCAATGAAAGCCAACATTCCATTTGCCTTCTTAATCACTTGCTGCACCTGCATACTAACCTTTTGAGTTTCGTGCACCAGGACCCCCAGATCCCTTTGCACTTCAGTACTCTCCAGTTTCTTGCCATTAAGATAATAAATTGCTCTAGGATTTTTCCTGCCAAAGTGCATCACCTCACACTTTCCAGTGTTGTATTCCATCTGCCAAATCTCTGCCCACTTACTTAGCCTGTCTATGTCCCCTTGCAGGTTTTTTATGTCCTCCTCACTCACTACTTTCCCTCCCATCTTTGTATCATCTGCAAATTTTGATATGTTACACTTGGTCCCTTCCTCCAAATCGTTAATATAGATTGTAAAGAGTTGGGGACCCAGCACTGACCCCTGTGGAACACCACTAGTTACTGATTGCCAGTCTGAGAATGAACCATTTATCCCAACTCTTTGCTTTCTGTTAGATAGCCAATCCTCTATCCATGCCAGAATATTACCCCCAATCCCGTGATTTTTTACCTTAAGCAATAATCTTTTGTGTGGCACCTTGTCAAATGCCTTTTGGAAGTCTAAATACACTACGTCCACTGGTTCCCCTTTATCCACTCTATATGTTACTTCCTCAAAGAACTCCAGCAAATTTGTCAAACATGACTTCCCCTTCGTAAAACCATGCTGACTTTGTCCTATTAAATTATGATTATCCAAATGTCCTGTTACTGTTTCCTTAATAATGGACTCCAAAATTTTACCTACCACAGATGTTAGGCTAACCGGTCTATAGTTACCAGCCTTCTGTCTACTGCCCTTTTTAAATAAGGGTGTTACATTAGCAGTTTTCCAGTCTGCCGGGACCTTAGCGGAATCCAGGGAGTTTTGAAAAATTATTACCAATGCATCTACAATCCCTACCGTCACTTCCTTCAAGACTCTAGGATGTAAGCCATCAGGTCCAGGTGATTTATCCGCCTTGAGTCCCATTATTTTACCGAGTACCACTTCCTTAGTGATTTTGATCGTGTTTAGCTCCTCTCCCCCTATAGCCCCCTGTTTGTCCAGTGTTGGGATATTCTTAGTGTCCTCTACTGTAAAGACTGATACAAAATATTCATTCAGTGTTTTTGCCATCTCCATATTTCCCACCATTAATTTCCCGGTCTCATCCTCTAAGGGACCAACATTTACTTTAGCCACCCTTTTTCTTTTTATATAACTATAAAAACTCTTACTATCTGTTTTTATATTTTTTGCTAATTTACTTTCATAATCTATCTTCCCTTTCTTAATCAATCTTTTTGTTATTTTTTGCTGCCTTTTAAAGTTTTCCCAATCCTCTGTCCTCCCACTAGATTTCGCTACCTTATATGCTCTTGTTTTTAGTCGAATACTATCCTTAATTTCTTTACTTAGCCACGGATGACTGTCCTTTCTTTTACACCCTTTTCTTTTCAGTGGAATATATTTTTTTTGGAAGTTGTAAAATAACTCCTTGAATGTACACCACTGATCATGTGTCGTCTTACCCTTTAATCTATTTTCCCAATCCACTCTACTCAATTCCGCTCGCATACCTTCATAGTCTCCTTTATTCAAGCTTAGCACGCTTGTTTGAGATCCAACCTTCTCACCCTCTAATTGAATATGGAATTCAACCATGTTATGGTCACTCATTCCAAGGGGATCCTTTACTAGGACATTTTTAATTAATCCTGTCTCGTTACACAGGACCAGATCTAAGGTTGCTTGCCCCCTGGTCGGTTCAGTTACATACTGCTCAAGAAACCCATCCCTAATACACTCAATGAACTAATCCTCAAGGCAGCCCTGCCCCATTTGATTTGTCCAATTAATATGATAGTTAAAATCCCCCATAATTATAGATGTTCCCTTATTACATGCCTCAACTATTTCCTGATTGATACTCCGTCCAACAGAGTTGCAACTGTTCGGAGGCCTATAGACTACGCCCACTAGTGTTTTTTTCCCCTTATTATTCCTTATCTCCACCCAAACTGTTTCATTATCATGATTTTTTGACCCAATATCATTACTCTGTATTACAGTGATTCCTTCCTTTATTAACATAGCCACCCCACCTCCCCTTCCTTCCTGCCTGTCCTTCCTGATCGTTAAATAACCTGGTATGTTTAATTCCCAGGCATTGTCACCCTGCAGCCATGTTTCTGTAATGGCCACAATATCATAACCATATTGGAAAACAAAAACGTAGAAAGTAAATTGGAAGGACAGAGGAATCAAGGGCTAGATAGTAATCAACAAGGAGGTTTGCCTGTACTAAACGGTATATACTTCAATGCAAGGAGTATAGCGAACAAGGCAGATGAGCTGAGGGCACAGGTAGATACTTGGGACTATGATATTATAGCTATTACAGCGACGTGGCTAAAGAGGAGCAGGTATGGCAGCTCAACATTCCTGGTGACAGGATTTTCACACAGGATAGAGAGGGAGGGAAAAAGGGAGGGGGGGTCACAGTATTGATTAAAGAAACTAGTACAGCTGTGAGGAGGGATGATATGTTGGAGGGATCATCAAATGAGGCCATATGGATCGAATTGAAAAACAAAAAAGGGGCGATCACACTGCTGGGAGTGTACTACAGATCCCCAAACAGTGAGATGGAGATAGAAGAACAAATATGTAGACAAATTTCTGAGAAGTGCAAAAACTATAGGGCAGTAATAGTAGGGGATTTCAACTACCCCAATATTAACTGGGATAAAATTAGTGTGAAGGGTATAGAGGATGCGGAATTCCTAAATGCATCCAGGAGAACTTTTTTAGCCAGTGTGTAGCAAGCCAACAAGGGAGGGTGCGGTTCTGGACTTAGTTTTAGGGAATGAAGCTGGGCAGGTAGAAGGCGTATCAGTGGGGGAGCATTTTGGTGCTAGTGACCATAATTCTGTTAGATTTAAGGTAGTTATGGAAAAGGACAAGGATAGACCAGGAATAAAAATTCTAAATTGGGGAAAAGCAAATTTTGTTAAGCTCAGAGGGGATTTAGCCATAGTGGACTGGAAACAGATACTTGAAGGTAAATCAGTGTCAGAGCAGTGGGAGGCATTCAAGGAGGAGATCCGGAGGGTTCAGACTAAATATGTGCCCTTAAAGAAAAAAGGTGGGACTAACAAATCTAGAGCCCCCTGGATGTCTAGGGACATACAGGGTAGGATAAAGAAAAAAAGGGAGGCGTATGACAGATACCGAGGGCTAAATACTCCAGAATCTTTAGAGGAGTACAGAAAGTGCAGGGGTGCAATTAAAAAGGATATTAGGAAAGCAAAGAGAGAGCATGAAAAATTCTTGGCAAGTAAAATCAAGGAAAACCCAAAGATGTTTTATAAATATATTAAGAGTAAGAGGATAACTAAAGAAAGAGGAGGGTCTATTAGAGATCATGAGGGTAATCTGTGTGTGGAGGCGGGAGACGTCGGTAGGGTTCTTAATGAATACTTTGCGTCTGTTTTCACAAAGGAGAGGGGCGATGCAGACATTGCTATCAGGGGGGAGGAGTGTGAAATATTAGATGAAATAAACATAGTGAGAAAGGAAGTATTAAGGGGTTTAGCAGCTTTAAAAGTGGATAAATCCCCAGGCCCGGATGAAATGTATCCCAGGCTGTTAAGCGAAGCAAAAGAGGAAATAGCAGAGGCCCTGACCATCATTTTTCAATCCTCTCTGGCTTCAGGTGTGGTACCGGAGGACTGGAGGACTGCTAATGTGGTACCCTTGTTTAAAAAGGGAGAAAAGGATAGGCCGAGTAATTACAGGCCAGTCAGCCTAACCTCGGTGGTGGGAAAATTATTGGAAAGAATTCTGAAGGACAGGATAAAGTTTCATTTAGAAAGACACGGATTAATCAAGGATAGTCAGCACGGATTTGTTAAGGGAAGGTCGTGTCTGACAAACTTGATTGAATTTTTTGAGGAGGTAACAAGGAGGGTAGATGAGGGTAGTGCGTTTGATGTAGTTTATATGGACTTTAGCAAGGCTTTTGATAAGGTTCCACATGGCAGACTGTTCACGAAGTTAAAAGTCCATGGGATCCAGGGCAAAGTGTCAAGTTGGATTCAAAACTGGCTCGGAGACAGGGAGCAGAGGGTAATGGTTGATGGGTGTTTTTGTGACTGGAAGGCTGTTTCCAGTGGGGTTCCGCAGGGCTCAGTACTAGGTCCCTTGTTTTTTGTGGTATATATCAATGATCTAGACTTGAATATAGGGGGTATGATTAAGAAGTTTGCAGATGATACTAAAATCGGCTGTGTGGTTGATACTGAAGAAGGAAGCTGTAGACTGCAGGAAGATATCAATGGACTGGTCAGCTGGGCAGAACAGTGGCAAATGGAATTCAATCCGGAGAAGTGTGAGTTAATGCATTTGGAGAGGGCTAACAAGGAAAGGGAATACACATTAAATGGTAGGACACTGAGTAGTGTAGAGGAACAAAGGGACCTTGGAGTGCATGTCCACAGATCCCTGAAGGTAGCAGGCCAGGTAGATAAGGTGGTTAAGAAGGCATACGGAATGCTTGCCTTCATTAGCCGTGGCATAAAATACAAGAGCAGGGGGGTTATGCTTCAACTGGCTAGCTCTTTGTTGGCTGGCGCTGACACGATGGGCCGAAATGGCCTCCTTCCGTGCTGTAACTTTCTATGATTCTATGATGCGATTTAGTGTGTTAAAACTTAATTGGACCAAATGTCGACATACTTGTTTCTTACCTTGGAAGATGTTTCTTTTCAGTCTTGCCCATTACAATCGCTATTTTACAATTCGGGTTCCCGGCTCCTGTAAAAAGAGAAATAAGCAAAGGGAAATCCAGATTTTTTAAATTCATTCACAGGATGTGGGCGTTGCTGGCAAGGCCGGCATTTATTGCCCAACCCTAATTGCCCTTGAGAAGGTGCTGGTGAGCCACCTTCTTGAACCGCTGCAGTCCAGGTACTCCCACAGTGCTGTTAGAGAGGGGGTTCCAGGGTTTTGAACCAGCGATGATATACTTCCAAGTCAGGATGGTGTGTGACTTGGAGGGGAACTTGCAGGTGGTGGTGTTCCCATGCGCCTGCTGCCCTTGTCCTTCTAGGTGGAAGAGGTCACGGGTTTGGGAGGTGCTGCCGTGCATCTTGTAGATGGTAAACATAGAAGCAGGAATAGGCCATTCAGCCCTTCTAGCCGGCCTTCTTGTCTGTGGGGTCAAGGTTTTTTTCATAGCGGTTTGTTATAACTGAGTGTCTCGCTCAGCCATTTCAGAGGGCAGTTAAGAGTCAACCACATGGCTGTGGGTCTGGAGTCACATATCGGCCAGACCGGGTAAGGGCGGCAGATTTCCTTCCTAAAGGACATTAGTGAACCAGATGGGTTTTTACAACAATCTGGTAGTTTCACAGTCACCATTACTGAGACTAGCTTTTTATTCCAGATTTATTTAATTAATTGAATTTAATTTTCCCAGCTGCCGGGGTGGGATTTGAACTCTTGTCTCCGGATCATTAATCCAGGCCTCGGGATTACTAGTCCAGTAATGTAGCCACTGTGCTACCGTTACCTCATTCGATGCCCAGGTACGGCAAAATGTGGGGTATAAGCTATACCAGCTATATAACATAAAACATACACACACACACACAGACTAAAGACACACATAAATAACAACAACTTGCATTTACATAGCGCCTTTAACGTAGTAAAACGTCCCAAAGCGCTTCACAGGAGCGATTATCAAACAAATTTTGACACTGAGGAGATATTAGGGCATGTGATCAAAAGCTTGGTCAAAGAGGTCGGTTTTAAGGAGCGTCTTAAAGGAGGAGAGGCAGAGAGGCGGAGAGGTTTAGGGAAGGAATTCCAGAGCTTAGGGCCCAGGCAGCTGAAGGCACGGCCGCCAATGGTGGAGCGATTAAAATGGGGGATGCGCAAGAGGCCGGAATTGGAGGAGCGCAGAGATCTCGGAGGGTTGTGAGGCTGGAGGAGATTACAGAGATAGGGAGGGGCGAGGCCATCCCTATCACCAGTGTGTAATCTGAAAATGATCCCCTTTAACCTGTACATGTAAATTATAGAACTTTACTGATGATCTGGTGTCAGTACATTACTCAGTTTAGAGGGACTGGCTAATAGGTTCATATCCTTTGCCATATTAGAGGAAACTTACGGTCAGAAAATTGTGTACCAGATATTTATATCCCTGCCAGATGTAAAGGAACTTGCTATTCTCCCAGTTGCAGCTCACATTTCACACTATGACAATAAAGTCTCTGGTGCATCTACCTAAGCCTGGCAGAATAATAATCCCTTTACACCACAGGTGCTGGTTTGGCACTGAACCTTCCCTTGGAGCGGAGTGAAGCAGCAGCACCATCTTATATTTCCATTTTACATCGTTCCCATGTGTACGTAAATAATTTCAGTGCCTCTAATCAACATAGGAACAGGAGGAGGCCATTCAGCCCCTCAAGCCTGTTCCGCCATTCAATGAGATCATGGCTGATCTGTGACCTAACTGCATAGACCCACCTTTGGCCCATATCCCTTAATACCTTTGGTTAACAGAAATCTATCAATCTCAGATTTAAAATTAACAATTGATCAATTGCCGTTTGTGGAAGAGATTTCCAAACTTCTACCACCCTTTGTGTGTAGAAGTGTTTCCTAATTTCACTCCTGAAAGGTCTGGCTCTAATTTTGAGACTCTGTCCCCTAGTCCTAGAATCCCCAACCAGTGGAAATAGTTTCTCTCTCTCTACCTTAACAATTCCCCTTAATGTCTTGCAAAGTTTGATCAATCAACCCTTAACCTTCAAAATTCCAGGGAATACAACCCTAGTTTGTGTAATCTCTCCTCGTAATTTAACCCTTGGAGTCCGGGTATCATTCTGTATCACTCAATGTACAAACAATAGCAACATTTCAAAGATTCGGACCTCACAGGGCCTGCATTTGAACCAAGTGCTGGGTGTACTGAGCCCCTTGGACCTACAACATACTGGGGGTGGGCCAGGGGTGAAGCTGCTGGCCTCTCTGAAGCTCAGGGTGAACTGGCCATATCCTAGCTCCCTTTTGCAACTGTACTGCAGCTACCAGTTTGACACCCAAACGACAGTGAAACCTTTAACATTCAAAAAGCCCTTTGTTAACGTCACACAGTGTAAAAAGTTCAGCTGGCCGGTAATTTTTGAAAGTTCGCATTGCCCCAGAGAAGTCCAAGTGCTGCTATGTTGAAGCGATGTGACACTACCCCTCGGGCAGTCTCGCACTGTTTCTGTTAAACCAGATCGCGCTGCGATTGCTACGGTTATGCTGCGCAGTCTCTACGTGCTTTTCCGTTTAGCAGGAAACGGATCGGTAGAACCAGTTTCTGTGCAGCCTGTAAATCTGACAGGTGATTGGCCTTAATAACAACAGAAAACGCTGGAAAAATTCAGCAGGCGAGGCAGCATCCGTGGAGAGAGAAACAGAGTTAACATTTCAGGTCGAAGTCCTTTCATCAGAACTGGAGACAGCAAGAAATCAAATCGATTTAAAGCAAGGATAAAGCTGGGAAAAGGGGGAGGGGATGAAAGAACAAAAGGAGAGATTAAGAGACATTAAGAGACATTAAGAGATATTCAAGGCAAGAGGTGGTGTTAATGTGACAGGTTAAGGCTGAAAGAAGTGTGAAATGCACTGGCAGAATGAAGGACAGCTGCCAGCTTCTAGGAGGGGAAAAAAAAGGGGGGGGGGGGCAAATAAAAGGGTGGATGAGAAAATAAAATATAAATGTGATGGGGCTAAGGTTATGATCTAAAATTGTTGAACTCGATATTGAGTCCAGAGGGCTGTAGCGTGCCTAAACGAAAGATGAGGTGCTGTTCCTCGAGCTTACGCTGCGCGTGGCCTTGCTGTGCCTTGCAGTTACCATTCATTGCATCAAATAGAAGATTTGTAAATTTTTAAGCCAATAGTGTTGTTTCTCTTCTTAGGCAGTCCCTCGGAACCGAGGATGACTTGCTTCCACATTAAAAATCAGTTCTCAGGTGACTGATGAGTCCAATGCGGGACCTACAGTCTCTGCCACAGGTGGGGCAGACGGTGGTTGAAGGGGCGGGTGGGTGGGGTGCTTGGGTTGACGTGCGCTCCTTGCGCTTGGCTTCCGCTTGCTCCTGGCGAAGAGACTCGAGGTGTTCAGCGCCTTCCCGGATGCTTCTCCTCCACTTTGTGCGGTCTTGGGCCAGGGATTCCCAGGTGTCGGTGGGGATGTTACACTTTTTCAAGGAGGCTTTGAGGGTGTCCTTGAAGCGTTTCCTCTGCCCACTTGGGGCTCTCTTGCCGTGCCGGAGCTCCGAGTAGAGCGCTTGTTTTGGGAGTCTCGTATCGGGCATGCGGACAATGTGACCCGTCCATCGGAGCTGATCGAGTGTGGTCAAAGCTTCGATGCTGGGGATGTTGGCCTGAGCAACAACACTGACGTTGGTGTGCCTATCCTGCCAATGGATTTGCAGGATCTTGCGGAGGCAGCATTGGTGGTACCTCTCCAGTGCTTTGAGGTGCCTGCTGTACATGGTCCATGTCTCTGAGGCATACAGCAGGGCGGGTATCACTGCTGCTCTGTAGACCATGAGCTTAGTGCCGGGTTTGAGGTCCTGGTCTTCAAACACTCTCTTCCTCAGGCGACCGAAGGCTGCACTGGCACACTGAAGGCGGCGTTGGACTTCGTCGTCGACGTCTGCCCTTGTTGACAGTAGGCTCCCGAGGTATGGAAAGTGGTCCACGTTGTCCAAGGCCTTGTCGTGGATTTTGATAATCGGGGGGCAGTACTGTGTGGCGGGGGCAGGTTGGTAGAGGACCTTTGTCTTACAGATGTTTAGTGTAAGGCCCATGCTCTCGTACGCTTCGGTGAAGGTGTTGACGATGGTTTGGAGTTCGACCTCCGAGTGAGCGCAGACGCAAGCGTCGTCTGCATACTGTAATTCGACGACAGAGGATGGGACGACCTTGGATCTGGACTGGAGGAGACGGAGGTTGAACAGTTTCCCATTTGTTCTGTAAATTAGCTCCACTCCAGCGGGCATCTTACTGAGGGTGAGATGGAGCATTGCAGCAAGGAAGATCGAGAAGAGCGTTGTTTATCAGAGCATGAGAGATACAAAAGCACAATACGAAATTGAATCGAATCATTTCAAGGAGAATACTCAGGACAAGGTTGGCTTTAGAAGGGAGAACCTGCTTTCAAGTGGTCAATGTAGTACTACCATCAGTGTCATTTCAAAACAGCATACGTACATACAAAGAATTACACAGCATGGACAGCACAGGAACAGGCCATTCGGCCCAACTGCTGTTTATGTTCCACATGCGCCTCCTCCCATCTTCAGTCGTGTCAGCCGTGGCTCAGTGGGCAGCACTCTCACCTCTGAGTCAGAAGGTTGTGGGTTCAAGTACCCACTCCAGAGACTTGAGCACAAAACTCTAGGCTGACACTCCAGTGCAGCACTGAGGGAGTGCTGCACTGTCGAAGGGGCAGTATTGAGGGAGCGCCGCACTGTCAGGTGCCATCTTTCAGATGAGATGTTAAACCGAGGCCCTGTCTGCCTCTCAGGTGGATGTAAAAGATCCCATGGCACTATTTCAAAGAAGAGCATGGGGAGTTCTCCCCGGTGTCCTGGGCCAATATTTATCCCTCAATCAACATCACTGAAACAGATTATCTGGTCATTATCACATTGCTGTTTGTGGGAGCTTGCTGTGCACAAATTGGCTGCTGCGTTTCCTACATTACAACAGTGACTACACTTCAAAAAGTACTTCATTGGCTGCAAAGCGCTTTGGGACGTCCGGTGGTCGTGAAAGGTGCTGTAGAAATGCAAGTCTTTCTTTCTTCTTCTTCATCTAACTATATCACCATATCCTTCTATTCCTTTCTCTCTCATGTGTTTATCTCGCTTCCCCTTAAATGCAGCTACGCTATTCGCCTCAACCACTCCCTGTGGTAGTGAGTTCATGGTGATGAAACTCCTTGGCAGGCCTTCCAAAACCTGTTATAATTCTTAGCTAATGGCTGGATAGAAAGATCTTTTTATGAACTGTACTGCTGACTACGGAGCAGGTAAGATGATTAATTGGCCTCCACTGAAATGAAGTGCGTCTCACTCTTACATCAGCATCCCTTCCTATAATCCTTTGAGCTATGATTATGGATGGAAAGTATGACAGATACTGTAAATGAGTGAAAGAACAACCTCATTTTTTACAAAACCAAAGTCATCACTATCTTTGTCACTATCCGCCTTTCGGATGAGACGTTAAACCGAGACCCCGTCTGCTCTCTCAGGTGGGCGTAAAAGATCCCACAGCACTATTTCGAAGAAGAGCAGGGGGGTTATCCCCAGTGTCCTGGGGCCAATATTTATCCCTCACTCAACATCACTAAAACAGATTATCTGGTCATTATCACATTGCTGCTTGTGGGAGCTTGCTGTGCGCAAACTGGCTGCCGCATTTCCTACATAAGAACATAAGATCATAAGAATTAGGAGCAGGAGTTGGCCATTCAGCCCCTCAAGCCTGCTCCGTCATTCAATAAGATCATGGCTGATCTTCTACCTCAACTCCACTTTCCTGCACTATCCCCATATCCCTTGATTCCCTTAATATCCAAAAATCTATCGATCTCTGTCTTGAATATACTCAACGACTGAGCCTCCACAGCCCTCTGGGGCAGAGAATTCCAAAGATTCACCACCCTCTGAGTGAAGAAATTCCTTCTCATCTCAGTCCTGAATGGCCGACCCCTTATCCTGAGACTGTGACCCCTGGTTCTGGACTCCTCAGCCAGGGCTAACTGGTCTGTAGTTCCCCGTTTTCTCTCTCCCTCCTTTCTTAAATAGTGGGGTTACATTTGCTACCTTCCAATCCGCGGGAACCATTCTAGAATCTGTGGAATTTTGGAAGATGGCAACCAATGCGTCCACTACCTCTTTCAAGACCCTGGGATGTAGGCCATCAGGTCCAGGGGATTTATCGGCTTTCAGTCCCATTAATTTCTCCAGTACTATTTTTTTTACTAATACTAATTTCTTTCAGTTCCTCATTCTCGCTAGACCCTTGGTTCTCCACTATTTCCGGGAGGTTTTTTGCATCTTCTTCCGTGAAGACAGATACAAAGGGCTGGAGGGCTTGGAGGGGTCGAGATGTCCGGTGTGCAGGTGAGTGATGGGTGCATGAGTGCAGAGGTAAGTGTGTTTGGTGTGTGTAAAGTGTTTTAAGAACTTTTACTTACCTTAACTTTGTCCTGCAGGCTAGCTTCCTTAAGATGTCGGGAGTCCCTCACATCCACGGCACAGAAAGCAGAATGGCCGCGGAGCTGTCAAAAGCTGCAGTCTCTGCTTTCTGTGCTGGATTGATTTCTAACTGAGTCTAAGTACAGGGACTCAAGTTAGAAATCATATTGTCAGTGTTTGACAGCTTCACAGAGCTGTCAAACGCTGAAATTTCATCTGTCAAAAGCTCTTGACAGATGAAATTTCAATGGCTGACGTCACCTGTATCCAAGGGACCCTTGATTGGCCTGCTAAGCCCGCTGGGCGGGCTTAACAAGGTCAATCAAGGGAAAATACAGTGGGTTGGTCACAAGTCGATGGAGGCGGGACTACAACCCAAAAAGTGGGAGTCCCGCCTCCATCACGTCCCCATTGACAAAATCCAGCCCAAAGTATTTGTTTCATTTCTCTGCCATTTCCTTATTCCCCATTATAATTTCTCCTGTCTCTGCCTGTAAGGGACCCATGTTTACTTTCGTTAATCTTTTTCTTTTTACATACCTATAGAAGCTTTTACAGTCTGATTTTATGTTTCTCGCTAGTTTACTCTCATATTCTATTTTCCCTTTCTTTATCAATTTCTTGGTCCTCCTTTGCTGAATTCTAAAATCCTCCCAATCCTAAGGCTTACTGCTCTTTTTGGCAACATTATAAGCCTCTTCCTTTGATCCAATACTATCTTTAACTTCTCTCGTTAGCCACGGTTGGACCACTTTTCCTGTGGGGTTTTTGTGCCTTAAAGGAATGTATATTTGTTGTAAATTATTGCTTGTCTACCGTCATATCTTTTAATGTAGTTTCCCAATCTACCTTAGCCAACTCAACCCTCATACCTACATAGTTTGCTTTGTTTAGATTTAAGACTCTAGTTTCGGATTTAACTAAATCACTTTCAAACTTAATATAAAATGCTATCATATTATGGTCGATCACTTTTCCCTAAGGTCCCCTTTACTACAAGGTTATTAATTAACCCTTTCTCATTACACAATACTAGATCTAAAATAGTCTGTTCCCTCATTGGTTCCTCAACATACTGATCTAGAAAACTATCTTGCATACATTCCATGAATTTGTCCTCCACACTATTACTGCAAATTTGGTTTGCCCAGTCTATATGTAGATTAAAGTCCCCCATGATTACCGTATTACCCTTGTTACATGCACCTCTAATTTCCTGATTTATACTCTGCCCTACATTACAACCACTGTTTGGGGGCCTATAAACAACTCCCAGCAACGTTTACTGCCCCTTGCTGTTTCCTACATTACAACAGTGACTACACTTCAAAAAGTGCTTCATTGGCTGTAAAGCACTTTGCGACATCCTGAGGTCGTGAAAGGCGCTATAGAAATGCAAGTCTGTCTTTCTTTCTTGAAGTCTCCGAGGGCAAATTCCTTTTAGTTCAATGTACTGGCACTGTGGAAATCTCATCTGTGAAATGCATCCACCCCCAGGTTGAATAATGTAGCTTGTAATGTTCAACTGACATCCTGAAGGTTTCACTCGATTATCTCTGAAGATTATGGAGAAATGTTACTATTTTCTCTCCTTGGCAGTTTTACCTGTGATTGTTCACCTCCCTCAGGACGTTGATTAAATTGAATGGAATACTCGACAGTGCAGGCTGCGAGCTCTCTGGTGAGAGGGGCGTACGCCTGAGTCACTGAATATGCTCTGTTGAGTTTAATGGCTCATCTAGTCGCTCCTCACTCCATGATTTCTTCGGCACTGAAAACAGTGCCGCAGCAAAGAATTAGATTGGCAATCCGTGGGACTCAAATCAAGACACAGAATGACAATAAAATACAGCAAAGAGGCAGGTTATCAATTTCTGGGCCCAAATCTTCTGAAATTAAACAGCTTCTACAAATAACTTGGCTGACACAGGAAGCAACTTTGCAATCTGAGGTCTAGAAATCCGTCTCGGGCGGTGGCGCTGAACGGGCGGTATCGGATCGGCCGCTCGTTAGATACAGCGCCTGATATTCAGTTGCACTGACTGCAATGGCGCCGCGTATAACGGGCGGCCGATCCGATAGCGCCCGTTTTACGCCACGGCCCGAGACGGATTTCTAGGCCAAAATCTTTACAATCAAAAGCAACATGCAGTTGAATAGACAATAGAATACTTCCCCCCACCCCCACCCCACTGAGAAATAAAGGCCCAGAAATTAAAGACTGAGTGTTGACGCGGGGGTAAGGCTTCCCCGCGATATCTCACTCCGCGCCTACCTTTTTCCTCCGGGCCCACACGAACTTTAGTTTCAAGGCTGCAGCTGTGCAGTGCTTGCGTGACCCGGAGACGCAATTAGTTCGTGCGAGCTCTGGGATCACGTGATTCAGTTAGAGCCAATGGCAGCACACCATCTTTCATTCATAGTTTTGACAGGAAGACCTGTCAAAGCTATGAATAATATACCCCCCCAAAAGAACAGCTAAACCTCAATTAAATTTTAAAAAAAAAGCCATCACATTAATAAAATAAGTATAGTTAAATAAATTAACCACTTTAAACAAAAAATTAAATTTTTGAAAAAATTTAAAATCTTTTTAAAAGTTATAAAAATAAACTTACCTTTCTTTAAAGTCTCTAAAAAAGATAAACCTGTTGAAAAAAATTTAAAATACTTAATTAACTACTTACCTTGTTAAAAGAGGGTCTTACGCCTCCTTTCTTTATGTGTAAAATCTTCCATGCTTACCTGCACGTTCAAAGCACTCAGTGCACTGAGTGCGCGCAGCCTGTAGCGCGCACGCGGTTCACCTAGGAACCGCCCCCTTTTGAATTCACGAAGTGCCGGTTTCCCGCGCATGCTCAGTGCATGCTGGAAACCGGCAATTGGAGACCTAAAACGCGAGAGTACACAGTGCGTACTCTCGCGTATTAGGTCTAATTTTCGGGCCAATGTGTAAAAATAATAGTAATAAAAACTCTCCAAGCACTGGAGAGGTACCACCAACGCTGCCTCCGCAAGATCCTGCAAATCCATTGGCAGGATAGGCGCACCAACGTCAGTGTTCTCGCTCAGGCCAACATCCCCAGCATCGAAGCTTTGACCACGCTCGATCAGCTCCAATGGACGGGTCACATTGTCCGCATGCCCGATACGAGACTCCCAAAGCAAGCGCTCTACTCGGAGCTCCGACACGGCAAGAGAGCCCCAGGTGGGCAGAGGAAACGCTTCAAGGACACCCTCAAAGCCTCCTTGAAAAAGTGCAACATCCCCACCGACACCGGGGAATCCCTGGCCCAAGACTGCACAAAGTGGAGGAGAAGCATCCGGGAAGGCGCCGAACACCTCGAGTCTCTTCGCCGGGAGCAAGCGGAAGCCAAGCGCAAACAGTTGAAGGAGCGCACATCAACCCAAGCACCCCACCCACCCGCCCCTTCAACCACCGTCTGCCCCACCTGTGACAGAGACTGTAGGTCCCGCATTGGACTCATCAGTCACCTGAGAACTCATTTTTAGTGTGGAAGCAAGTCATCCTCGGTTCCGAAGGACTGCCTGAGAAGAAGAATAAAAACTCTAACTATGATGGACCTCACTGAGGCTACTTTCACATTGGGTTGGTGATGTAGCAGCGCGGCTAGATTCTGGTCAGTGTTCTGCGCAACCAAGGGCAACTTGTTGGGTTTAATAAGGCCAATGATCATGAACTCCTAAAGTAAAAATCCGTCACTCCTACGGTGCAAAACCAGTATAAAGAAAGGCTTCGCTTGAGTTTGCTGGCGTGCTAGGGCCAACTGGCCTTAGCGAAGGCAGCGAGTTTACCTTTGGGTTGCCGGTGAAAGGCCCCGCACCCCCTGTTAAACCCAATATAAAAATAACCAAGTGAATGAAAGGAAGCCGTCGCACTGAGCTTTCGCCTGTTTCCCCTACTTGTGTGAATAGCGCCACACTGTCCACTTGAAGACTTTAATGGGATACGATACAATCTCACGCTCCATGTGTTTGTGACAGAGAAAGGGTGGGCATCGTGATATGAGTCTTTCCTGCCATGGACACACCAACATCTGGTTTAACGCCTTATCTAGATTTAGTTGCTTGGAAAATAAATAAACGTAATTAAATCAATCTGAACTAACTGGGAAGCACGATCAAAGTCAACCAAAAAAAAACACAGGCACAAATTCCGGGAATATTATTTCCTTTATTTCCCAAACTTCCAAAATGGTAAAATTAAACAGAAATACACTGCACAGCACACAGAGAACGGTTGTTTGGCTGCCCAACTTTCAGAATGAATAAACTGCCTAGCCAATGTGCGGAAAAGGAAAATGAAAGCAAAAGTCCAAAACAGATTAACTCTTCACTCCCCTCATTGCTATTTGCGAGAAAATGGCGGCCACATCTGTCACTTGCATTTTAAAGCGATATGTTCTACGTAGATATAGGCTCATGGCCTCGCCCCTTCCTATCTCTGTAATCTCCTCCCCCCCCCCCCCGAGATATCTGCATTCCTCTAATTCTGCCCTCTTGAGCATCCCTGATTTCAATCGCTCCACCATTGATGGCCGTGCCTTCAGCTGCCTGGGCCCTAACTCGCAGCAAGTCCCGTTCCCCCATCACCCCCTGTGCTCGCTGACCTACATTGGCTCCCGATTAAGCAACACCTCGATTTAAAAAATTTTATTCTTGTTTTCAAATCCCTCCATGGCCCTCGCCCCTCCCTATCTCTGTAATCTCCTCCAGCCCCACCACCCCCCGAGATATCTGCGCTCCTCTAATTCTGGTCTCTTGAGCATCCCTGATTTCAATCGCTCCACCATTGGTGGCCGTGCCTTCAGCTGCCTGGGCCCTAAGCTCTGGAATTCCCTCCCTAAATCTCTCCGCCTCGCTATCTCTCTCTCCTCCTGTAAGACGCTCCTTAAAATCTTCATCTGTCCTAATATCTCCTTTATGTGGCTCGGAGTCAAATTTTGTCTGATTTACGCTCCTGTGAAGTGCCGTGGGACATTTTACTATGTTAAAGGCGCTGTATAGATGCACATTGTTGTTGTTGTAGATGCCTTACCACAGCTAATTATGACCCAATACTCCTGTTAGCAGTCATACGGTGAACGCACCGTGGGAGAAGTCTTTCAATCTGATTAAAGTGTAAGAAACAATAAAAGGAGTACAGACAAGCACTAATTATGATTCGGTGACTCACCCCTGTTTTTCCATCTGCCAGACATAAACATCTGGTGGCAATGTCGGAATATTGTGTACAATTGTGCTTTATTGGTGCCTATAAAGCTACAATTTCTGAGGCTGTCGTTGCCGAAATCGGACTGCATCACAATCCAGACATGTGAAGGATGGTGAAATAGTTCATCATACTTAGCAAACTTTACAAGATAAGGTGGCCTTCATTTAAACTGAAGGTCAAGCTACGTTAACCTTACAATAAATATTTATATTTTACAGGGGATACAGTGGGATCACGGCCAATTGTGATGATCGTGAATCACACTGTGAATCATGATTTGGTGCCTGTGTCATGGTTATTCGCAGAGCGATTATCTGTAGCTATTGTTTATATCTGAGGGCGAAATGATGATAGAGAGTGTTTTAATGAAGTTGAACCGCACCCGAGGATTTTATTACAGTACTGAATATCTTCCCCTTTGTTTGTTTTAGGTTTTCCAACTGGGGCTCTTGTCAAGGAGGTTTCACAAGCTTTACACTAGAATGGGGTGATCAAGGGGTCAATTGAGAAACACCTCCCAAACCCGCGACCTCTGCCACCTAGAAGGACAAGGGCAGCAGGCGCATGGGAACACCACCACCTCCAAGTTCCCCTCCAAGTCACACACCATCCTGACTTGGAAATATATCGGCCGTTCCTTCATCGTTGCTGGGTCAAAATCTGGAACTCCCTCCCTAACAGCACTGTGGGAGCACCTTCCCCACACGGACTGCAGCGGTTCAAGAAGGCGGCTCACCACCACCTTCTCAAGCGCAATTAGGGATGGGCGATAAATGCCAGGCCTTGCCAGCGATGCCCACATCCCAGGAACAAATAATAAAAATTACGCCACTCTGTTCAGAAAATCGTAACGCCCCCACGATGTGCGGGTTAGGTTGATTTGGCTATGATAAATTGACCCTTAGTGTTAGGGGGATTAAATACGTGGGGTTACGGGGATAGGGTGGGATATGTGTTGGTGCAGGCTCGATGGACCGAAATGGCCTCTATCTGCACTGTGGGGATTCTGTGATTCTGTGAATGTCTCTAAAATTAGAATATGTTAAAAAAAATCTTACCTCTACATGCGCTTCCTGTCAACCTCTTCCCTGTGTCAGCCGTGGCTCAGTGGGTAGCACCCTCACCTCTTGAGTCAGAAGGTTGTGGGTTCATAGTCCCACTCCAGAGACTTGAGCACAAAAATTTAGGCTGACAGTGCAGTGCTGAGGGAGTGCTGCACTGTCGGAGGTGCCGTCTTTCGGATGAGACGTTAAACAGAGGCCCCGTCTGCTCTCTAAGGTGGATGTAAAAGAGCCCATAGCACTATTTCGAAGAAGAGCAGGGGAGTTATCCCTGGTGTCCTGGCCCAATATTTATCTCTCAATCAACATCTCTAAAACAGATTATCTGGTCATTATCACATTGCTGTTTGTGGGAGCTTGCTGTGCGCAAATTGGCTGCCGCGTATCCCACATTACAACAGTGACTACACTTCAAAAAAAGTATTTTATTGGCTGTAAAGCACTTTGGGACGTCCGGTGGTCGTGAAAGGCGCTGTAGAAAGCAAGGGGTAAAAATTCACTTGGTTGCGCCTCCCGTTAGCGCCTTAAGAGGGCGCTAATGGGGCGCAAAGCCGCTAACGCCCGGGCGCAGCGATGTTTGCGCCGCTCGAGAACTTAACTTGAGATTGTGCGGCGGCGCTAAAACTTACCGCTGCGACCACCTGCGCGCGCAGATTGTGACGTCATTCCATGGTGCAACGCCCTTGTGGCGCCCCGTAGCGGAAATTGAGTAGCGCCCCCTGCCTTACCGCCTGGCGCTTCCAACGACCAGAAGACTGGAACGCTATCAATCGCTGTGGGGCTGGGGGGGGCGCTATTTAAAGGGGGCCTCTTCCTGTCTTTTATTGTTGGTGGCATTTTTGAACTACGCATTCTGAGAGAGAGAGGGAGAGACTTCTGGAGAGATTCAACGTTGTGTGAAGGAGTTTTGGGTACTGAGCAGCACTTTGCAGGTTCATTTTGATTTGCCATTCCTTGTATCGATTTAGCAGAGACTGTGGGAGCTGCACTCTGAGCTCTTTGCCTGGTACGCTCCATTGTTCTTTCCAGCACATTTGATGTGCAAGTCTCTCCAGGCCGAGATTCAAGGCAGCAATGAACAGGATGTGGATGGAAAGCAAGATTAACCATCCCCTTTAAGAACTGGCCCGTGCCATTGTGTGTGTGTTCCATTGCTGACTGACATTACATGAGCTTCGCCAGCGCTCCGAGTTAGCGCCTCACTGCTCGGCCTTTGCGCCTTAAGAGAGGTGTGCAGCGCCTGCTTTAGCGCTCCACTCACCTCCCGGGGCGGTAAAAGTGAAGTTTCCTGTCAGTGCCGATAATTAGCGCCAGGCGCTAATATTTGCGTCCGGACGATATTTGCGCCCCAAATGGGGCGCGACCTAATTTCTACCCCCAAGTCTCTCCGTTTTTTTAATTCCTCTGTCCAGATTTGTTTTGAATGGAAGATGTCTATGTAAACTCGTCCAGCTGGGTCACAGACAGCACAAGTTGATTTGACATTATGTTTTCATTATTGGGAAATAAATATATTTACAAGGAGACCCACCCAGTTGTTGTGTGTTGGAAGACCTGTCCAACTGGTCTTTATACAGCACAACATGTTGAGACAGTTTTCCCCGAACACCGAAGGAGGTATTTTTCCGATCTGGTCATTACATGTGAACGGCATTGTAAACATAGCAGTAGTTTGACCGAAGCTGTAAAAGGATTCGAAAAAGAAGATGCTCATGATTTTTCTAAATAGCAATCAGAGGAAATCTTCCCCCTATGTTTACGATGTCGCTAGTGCACTCTGACCCAAGGAACCTCCTTACCACCGCCCCCTCCTCCCCCCCCACCGCCCGCAGGGTCAACTGTACAGAGTCCTCAGAACTAACAATCTAACTATTCTTATGTCTAACAATTAGATAGAGTTAATTTCCTTTGTCTTTGGAATTTATGCTATGGTCGAAATCAGTATTCTATCTCATAATCTCTTGCTCTGCTAGTTCTGTAATATGCCAGATATTATACCTCCTTCCAGATCTAACATATTCAACGCGCTGTCCATCCTCACTCAACTCCCAAATACTTGTCCAAATCCCGTTGTAATTTGCTGAAAGAAGCCAAGCTTTTGAGCCAGTCTTTGCAAGTCTCGATTGCCCCCACTTTGTTTGGAGGAAGGGGGAACAACACAATGAATCCTTTAGGCCTCCAGCAAGACTGGCCAGTGCTGATAAACTGTTTGGGGGATGGGGGGAGTAAAGTGTCTGTTATCAGGCTGAGCAGGCAGGTTTTGAGAGCAGCATGAGATTTCCACACCAGCTATCTGTGTGAGGTCCCTCAGCACTTCCTTCCGGAGCCTGGGATGATTTATTACTGCCCAAAGTCATAAAAGATGCAATTGTATTTGGTGCTTCTGCAATTCAGATGACAGGAGAGCAACATCTGTGTGCTGACTACCCACATTTACATTGCTAAAACTGGCTCCCTTAATCTGAAGGAAGAATTGCCAAACCATTAATGTGCAGTCACATGTATAAGCAAATCCACTACGCTTTACCTAGTGCTACATTCCGTCATATGCATATCTGTTCAGCAATATTCAGGTAGCCCACCCGCACAATCTATAAAGAAGATAATTCCACAGAGCCGTGGCTCAGTGGGTAGCACTCTCGCTTCTGCTGTCAGAAGGTTGTGGGTTCATAGTCCCACTCCCGAGACTTGAGCACAAAAATCCAGGCTGACACTCCAATGCAGTGCTGAGGGAGTGCTGCACTGTCGGAGATGCCGTCTTTCGGATGAGACGTTAAACCAAGGCCCCGTCTGCTCTCTCAGGTGGATGTCAAAGATCCCACGGCACTATTTCGAAGAAGAGCAGGGGAGTTCGTCCTGGGGCCAATATTTATCCCTCAATCAACATCACTAAAAACAGATGATCTGGTCATGATCACGTTGCTGTTTGTGGGAGCTTGCTGTGCGCAAATTGGCTGCTGCGTTTCAAACATTATAACAGTGACTCCACTTCAAAAAGTACTTCATTGGCTGTAAAGCACTTTGGGACGTCCAGAGGCTGTGAAAGGCGCTATAGAAATGCAAGTCTGTCTTTCTTTTGATTGCAGTTTTCTATTAATTATCTTATATATAACCGCAAGAATTCATAAATACTTGCAGCTTAGCAGTAGCTAGACAAGTAGAGAATTCCAGGGCAGACTTGGGGACCGTCTTGAGGATATTAGGTTAACAGCAACTACCATCTGCACCAACACTTAGCTCAGTCATTAACAACAACAATTTGCATTTATGTTGCAGCTTTCATGCAGTAAAACATCTCAAGGCATTTCACTGAATCGTAATCAGACAAAAACTGACGTGAGCCAATGAAGGAGGCATCAGGACAGATGACCAACAGGCTTTAAGGCATGTCTTACAGGAGGAGAGAGGCAGAGAGGTTTAGGGAGGGAATTCCAGAGCTGAGGGCCTAGATGGCTGAAGGCACGGCCACTGATGGTGGAGTGAAGGAAGGGGGGATGTGTAAGAGGCTAGAGTTGGAGGAAAGCAGATTTCTCATAGGGTTGTAGGGCTGGAGAAGGTAACAAGAGATAGAGAGAAGGGAGGCCATGGAGGGATTTGAACGTGAGTATGAGAATTTTATGTATCGAGGAGTTGCTGGACTAGGAGCCAAGGTAACGCAGCGAGCACAGGGGTGATGGGTGGATTGTGAATGAGTGCGAGTTAGGATACGGGCAACAGGTTTTGGATGAGCTCAAGCTTATGGAGAGTGGAAGATGAAGGTAAGCTTTCAGATGGAAAATGGGATTAAAATAGACAGGGCTTGATGGCCGGCGCGGACACGATGGGCCGAAGGGCCTCTTTCTGTGCTGTATAACTCTATGACTCTATGTCAGATGTCAAGGAGCTAATCACTGGCGAAGATTTTTGGGGGGAAAACTCAGTATTGCTTTCACGACAAGAGCCTCATGCAAATCAGGCACTTCACTATGGTGACCGTTATAACATCACCTAGATCGAGGCTTTCAAAAACACTGCTATACAAAATGTTAGGCCACATTTCATGTTCTCGAGCATACCGATGCCCCACGTGAAGTATTTGTCTGACAAGGTTTTTTTCAGCAAGGCAATAAAGCTCCTCCTAAAGTGGTATTCTGTAATTTGATTTCAGTTTTGAAATGAAGATGTATTCTCGCTGGTCCAGAGGGCATTTAAAAATAATGTTTTCTTGGAGTTGCTGTGGCCTCATCCAACCTTTCCTTCCTGCTTTCCTAATCACCAGTGACAGATGAGAAGTGACTATCAGCCACTGTCCCTTGGGCAGCCGGTGAAATGGGGTCAGGCTGCAGACACGCAGCTGTAATCTGCTCAGCTCGCCCACACTGGAATAGCAGCCTTAGCGTAGGAATGATCCTCTTTATAGAAAACAAAATTACATCCAATATTTAATCGTGGATCTTTAAATGCACTGTAATCATTCTATCACTGACAACACCAATAAAAGCACGCAGCTCTTTAAAAAATGGGGCATTTAAAGTGCACCCTCTTTAAAAAGGGAAGAGGAGTTGAGAAAACTGTTTTTCATTTATTTGCTAAATACAGAACTCACTGCCTGAAAGGGTGGTAGAGGCAGAGACCCTCAGCGCATTTAAAAAGTACTTGGATATGCACTTGAAGTGCCGTAACCGACAGGGCTATGGACCAAGAGCTGGAAAGTCTTCTTCTTCTTAGGCAGTCCCTCGGAACCGAGGATGACTTGCTTCCACACTAAAAATGAGTTCTCAGGTGACTGATGAGTCCAATGCGGGACCTACAGTCTCTGTCACAGGTGGGGCAGACGGTGGTTGAAGGGGCGGGTGGGTGAGGTGCTTGGGTTGACGTGAGCTCCTTGCGCTGCCTGCACTTGGCTTCCGCTTGCTCCCGGTGAAGAGACTCGAGGTGCACGGCGCCTTCCCGGATGCTTCTCCTCCACTTTGTGCGATCTTGGGCCAGGGATTCCCAGGTGTCGGTGGGGATGTTACACTTTTTCAAGGAGGCTTTGAGGGTGTCCTTGAAGCGTTTCCTCTGCCCACCTGGGGCTCTCTTGCCGTGCCGGAGCTCCGAGTAGAGTGCTTGTTTTGGGAGTCTCGTATCGGGCATGCGGACAATGTGACCCGTCCATCGGAGCTGACCGAGCGTGGTCAAAGCTTCGATGCTGGCCTGAGCGAGAACACTGACGTTGGTGCGCCTATCCTGCCAATGGATTTGCAGGATCTTGCGGAGGCAGCGTTGGTGGTACCTCTCCAGTGCTTTGAGGTGCCTGCTGTACATGGTGCATGTCTCTGAGATATACAGCAGGGCGGGTATCACTACTGCTCTGTAGACCATGAGCTTAGTGCTGGGTTTGAGGTCCTGGTCTTCAAACACTCTCTTCCTCAGGCGACCGAAGGCTGCACTGGCACACTGAAGGCGGTGTTGGACTTCGTCATCGACGTCTGCCCTTGTTGACAGTAGGCTCCCGAGGTATGGAAAGTGGTCCACGTTGTCCAAGGCCTTGTCGTGGATTTTGATAATCGGGGGGCAGTACTGTGTGGCGGGGGCAGGTTGGTAGAGGACCTTTGTCTTACGGGTGTGGGATTAAGCTGGAGTGCTCTTCCTCGGCCGGCACGGACACGATGGGCCGAATGGCCTCTTTCTGTGCCGTAAATTTCTATGATTCTATGATATAAAGTATGTCAAAAATATCACTTGTGCCAGAGATCAAAATAGTTTGTTTAGTTCCTTTCGCTACCCTCTCCTGAAAATAAAGTTTAGCAAATACTTTTTCATGCAGACAATACTCCGTTAAAAGATAGATGCTGTTTTAATATCTCATATTACAGTATTCCAGTTTTGCAGCCTGATATATTAGTTTCCAGTCAATCTTTCCTATCATTCTTTTTTAAACTTACAATATT
This sequence comes from Squalus acanthias, assembly GCA_030390025.1. Lineage (NCBI taxonomy): Eukaryota > Metazoa > Chordata > Chondrichthyes > Squaliformes > Squalidae > Squalus > Squalus acanthias. The sequence continues at coordinate 820,913 of CM059428.1, read as the reverse complement.
TGTGTGTATTTAATTTATTGCATTCTTGACAACACCAGCCAGAGGCAAAGTCTCGCAGCTCCCAATACTGGAGTAATCTTTGAATATCTTAGCGTCTAGCTGTCAAAGAGCAATTGTGTTATCTGGGAGAGTATTCCTGAGAATTTTAGGACCCAAGAGGATTGAAACCAGGCTCACCAAGTCCGACATCAAGCAGCTAAATTGTGGGAACAAGGGCTGTGGTCAAGACGACAACAGGCTCCTTTTATCATCAAATCCAACATTAACTGGGGAAACAAAGGATCAAAAGGGATTGGGAGGGACGGATTCTTTTGTTTGAAATACCTACCAAACATTCTGCAGACACAGCTGGTGCAAAACACTTTATCTCCTGGCTGCCGGATCATTTCTGGGCGTTCTAAAGACATTTTCTGGACCGCCCTATGAAATGACAGGTTCCTATGCAATTTACGATAAGGCACAGCAGCAGAGCAGAACTGCAGGACTCAAGTCTCAATCCTGCCTGTTGCACAGTCTGAGTAACGGCAGGCTGACTCTTTTTAGGAAAAAGCTCCATACTTGGAAAAAAGCAAAAGAAAAACCTGACTGGTAAGTCCCTTCGCTTATTATTATTTCTGCTTCAAAGGACATCAGGAAAAGACAAAACTACTTACAATTAAAAAGTTAGTGTGTGAATTAGGGTTATTCGCCTAAATTGAATTCCCACTGTCATTGCAATCCTTCTGTTCTCTGCTTCTTATAAACCTCAGCTTTCAACACTCCAAACACTCCAAAAAGTACTTCATTGGCTGCAAAGCGCTTTGAGACGTCCGGTGGTCGTGAAAGGCGCTATATAAATGCAAGTCTTTCTTTTACGTTAAAAAAGGCACCAAAAAAATATCTTTCCTGTAAAATCGTGAGTAATGTTGATTAGGTTAAAAAATAGGTAATTAACCGACAACAATCCGAGATCTCTGCGCTCCTCCAGCCCCACAACCGCCCCGAGATCTCTGCGCTCCTCCAGCCCCACAACCCCCCGAGATCTCTGCGCTCCTCTAATTCTGGCCTCTTGAACATCCCCGATTTTAATCGCTCCACCATTGGCGGCCGTGCCTTCACCTGTCTGGGCCCTAAGCTCTGGAATTCCCTCCCTAAACCTCTCTACCCCTCTCTCCTCCTTTAAGACGCTCCTTAAAACCTACCTGTCCTAATATCTTATGTGGCTCAGTGTCAAATTTTGTTTGATAATCGCTCCTGTGCAGCGCCTTGGGACGTTTTACTACGTTAAAGGCGCTGTATAAATACAGGTGGTTGTTCTTGTTGTTGCTTAAAATAATACAAGACTTAAGCATACACAGGAATACGGAATATCTGATATACATGTCGTGGGTGATTGTTATAATTCGGGTCTCTCGTAAATACTTTCTCGTGTCCAGTGGTGTTAATTTTATCCAAATTCCCTTAAGTGTCGCAGTGGACTTACACTGTCAAATCTTTACTTATAGCGAAATCTAAGGGATGTTGACATACAAACTGGAGATCGTGTCTTTCGCAGGGGCCTCATACGCGTTTCTCCAATCTTTCAGTCGATGAATTGTTTACATTTAGTGAACACGGTCGTAACAAAATATTAAGCTGTTTTATTTCTCAGTCAGCAAATGAAAATACATGACAGACTCAGGTAATAAAATTCGTCTTTGTGTAATAATACGAAATAATGAACGCGCTGCGCTTCCCCACACCAGCGAGTCGTCTTGATTGACTTAAACAAAATAACTTCTAACTACCGTCCTGCATCCTTTACCTTCTGAATCTGCGAGAACGCCTGGCCCGACAGCTTTACTTTTAAACACCCGGCTATCAGTGTGGGTTTCGGTCCCGATTTTATCTCCCCACGCTCACAAACAGAGCGTCGAGCCGGTGCCCGACAACCCCAGCGGAACGCTCGGGACCAGTGACTACCCAGCACAATGGGTGTGAGATGTTTATCGATTACTGAGACAAGCTGATAAAATTAATGATTGATTTCTGTCTTTGGGGAAACCACCTTAACGCCCAGCTCATTAGCATTTTAACCACCTTTCGCCTCAGTGAGTGTTTTTTAAATTTGTGTGAATACGCATTGCTTTAAAACTCCAACATTTAAATATAACTCGTCTGTGGAAATATGCTCAAAAAAATCTTGAAAACAACCTGACTGACGCACGTGAAATACATTGGGTTAGCTCAGGTTGTCAGATCTTATCCAATGTGTCCCAATATTTTTGTTCACATTTTACTTCAAGATACCAAGCATCACAAACAAACTGAAAATGTTTAAACACCAGATATAGTGCTTAGAATGTGATGTCTTTTATAGCACAGAGGACATAGAATCATAGAAATTTACAGCACAGAAGGAGGCCATTCGGCCCATCGTGTCTGTGCCGGCCGAAAAAAAGCGACCCAGCCTAATCCCACTTTCCAGCTCTTGGTCTGTAGCCCTGTAGGTTACAGCACTTCAAGGGCATATCCAAGTACTTTTTAAATGTGATGAGGGTCTCTGCCTCTACCACCCTTTCAGGCAGTGAGTTCCAGACCCCCACCACCCTCTGGGTGAAAAAAGTTCATCTCAACTCTCCTCTAATCCTTCTACCAATTACTTTAAATCTATGCCCCCTGGTTATTGACCTCTCTGCTAAGGGAAATAGGTCCTTCCTATCCACTCTATCTAGGCTCCTCATAATTTTACACATCTCAATTAAATCTCCCCTCAGCCTCCTCTGTTCCAAAGAAAACAACCCCAGCCTATTAAATCTTTCCTCATAGCTAAAATTCCCCAGCCCAGGCAACATCCTTGTAAATCTCCTCTGTACCCTCTCTAGTGCAATCACATCTTTCCTGTAATGTGGTGACCAGAACTGTACGCAGTATTCTAGCTGTGGCCTAACTAGTGTTTTGTACAGTTCAAGCATTACCTCCCTGCTCTTGTATTCTATGCCTTGGCTAATAAAAGTGAGAAGTCGCACAACACCAGGTTATAGTCCAACAGCTTTATTTGAAATCACAAGCTTTCGGAGCGGCTGCTCCTTCGTCAGGTGAAGTCGGCTAATAAAAGCAAGGATATGATGTATTATCACCAGAAGATATATTCTCACTGGTGTAAATTGCAAGACTGTGGTATGAAAAATATATCACTTCAGAACATAGATAACAGCAAACAAATTGTACGGTGTATCTCCAACTCACACTAACAACACTACCATGCAGTTATAGAGCGCCTTTAACATAGCAACAGCAATATCTTACACTTGTTCAGCAGTTTTAACGTAGAAAAACATCCCATGGGGCTTTACAGAAAAACTAGAGGCCCTCAATATAAGATAGTCACTAATAAATCCAATGGGGAATTCAGGAGGAACCTCTTTACCCAGAGAGTGGGGAGAATGTGGAACTCGCTACCACAGGGAGTGGTTGAGCGAATAGTATAGATGCATTTAAGGGGAAGCTGGACAAGCATATGAGGCAGAAGGAAATAGAGGGTTATGCTGATAGATTTAGATGAGGAAAGATGGGAGGAGGCTCGAGTGGAGCATAAACACCGACATGGACTGGCTGGGCCGAATGGCCTGTTTCTGTGCCCTAGACTCGATGTAACCTTGGTTGATTGTGTTTCCCCCACCCTGGTTCATACGAAGACCAATTGTAGCCCATCCCCGCCCCCCCACCACCCCCCCCCCCCCATTGCCGCCCCTCCCCCATTCCACTACCACCCTGGATGAGATCGGGTAACTCCGGACAGATCCCATGTGAGACAATCCTAGTCTGTGTGGCACAGTCCCACACCGTGCAGTGCATTTTACCCACTGAGTCATCAGGAGGCTCTGGGCTGGAGTCTAGATGGCGTCAAAGGCCCCGACTTTAATGGGGTGGGGGTGAGCATGGTCCGCACGAGCCCCAAAGCCCGGAGAGTTCGGGGACCTGGAGGCCTTGCTGATCTTAATGGCAAGGCCTTGTTTAAAAGCCACCCGACACCCGGCCAGAGGACCCGAGGGAACGGTCCCCGGCGGTCAGTGTGAGGAGAGGTCTGGAGGTGATCAGGAATTGGGGGGGAGGGAGGGTTCCAGCGGGAACAGGGGTAGGCTGGGTCTGGGGAGGCCCAAGATCTCCTGGCGGGGCCTGGGGGAGCAATCCCACTCCTCCTGGCCCACAAGGAGTTCTAACGGAAACAAATTTTTAAAGCTTATCTTGGCCTATTCTGGCAAGTTGGCTCCTCTCACCGCAGTTCTGCTACCTGGCCAGACAGTGCGAGACTTCCCACCCCCCCCCCCCCCCCCCCGACCTCGAGTTAATAATCGTGGCGTCGTGGTGCCGATGTCATCATCGGGTCGCAGCTCCTGAATAGTAAGTGGGCCCCGCCTGGCTTTAGTGGGAGCCTCATCGATGGCCTGATTCGCCTCCGTTAATATTACGTTGTCCAGGAACAGGGCGAGTTGGAGCCGGGAGATCACATTTTAAAAGTTTAACCCCTCCCGTGCACCATTCTCACTGGGCGAGGGGTGTCTTAAAATCCAGGCCAAAGTGTCAGCTGTGACTTAGTGGCAGCACTCTCTCACATAGGAACTGTTCATAGACCGAGGGCCATCGAGTTCGCCTTCTACCATCCTGGTAGTCCCATGATATAATGGAGTTGTTGACCAATCACAGCGATCAGTCTCTATCAATGAGTCTGCAACAGACCCAGACACGAGGTGTGGAAAACCCCCAGTGGTGGAGAGCTTTGGGAACCAGAGGTCCAAAGTCACCTGTTCCTCCTGAGCACGCTACACTCACCACACGTCATGTCTCAAGTTACTCATACATCTGAGTCAGAAGGTTGTGGGTTCAAGTCTCACTTGAGCACAAAATCTAGGCTGACACTCCTGTGCAGTGCTGAGGGACTGCTGCACTGTTGGAGGTGCCGTCTTTCGGATGAGACGTTAAACCGAGGCCACGTCTGCTCTCTCATGGAGACATAAAAGATCCCAGGGCACTATTTCGAAGAAGAGCAGGGGAGTTATCCCCGGTGTCCCGGCCAATATTTATCCCTCAATCAACATCACTAAAACAAAACAGATTATCTGGTCGTTATCTTATTATTGTTTGTGGGAGCTTGCTGAGTGCAAATTGGCTGCCGCGTTTCCTGCATTCCAACGGCCACTATAAAAAGTACTTCATTGGCTCGAAAGCTCTTTGGGACACCCTGAGGTGCTATACAAATGCAAATTTTTTTTCTTTGAAAATATTGCCCAATTTAACTAACTAGCATAAACGTGGTGTGTAAAACCCACTTTTGTGCAAGTCGTTATATCGTCTAAGAAGATGGGGTGCAGTTTACAAATCAAAGAGATTAACAGGGCTCTAACTGTAACTGTAAAGTGAGGCTTTGGCTGTTCCACCAGGTTTTACACCACATGGATCTCTGGGCTTTGATTTCATCAGACAGCAGGCACCATCGAGTAGACCAGACTTATCTTTATAGGGATCTGGAATCAATTTAGAACTTTCCAACAGACATCCCAGTTGGCAGCGTTTCCACGTCATTTTAAAATTCCAGAACTGTAGGCTCTTATTCAATCTCCAGCGCATAAACTATTTTTAACACTCACCGGCACCTCTGTAATGTGCCTGTTGTATCTGGATTGATCAGTGCAATACAATGGGGGGGGGGAACTGTTAACATTTCTGGACCAAAGCAAGCAAAGCACTTTAAACAATGGAGCACCCCCCTGGAGCAGAGTTTGTTTTTCTTGGTTCTAGTCTCTAAGGCCACAACAGATCAGTGAGCTCGCTGGTTTAAAAACAATTACTCCTGAAATGTGCCTTAAATATGCCATATGTTAGCTACAGGGCATCGAGACAGTTTGAAGAATTGTTTAATCTGCGGCTATGGGAAAGAGCACAGTGCTCGGCTCACACTAATTACTGACGGAAAAGCATTCTGAAAGTGCAGAGCACTGAAATCCTTCGGGGCTTATTGGAGTTTCTAAGAATCAACACGCCCAGTTCTGGTAAACAAGATGACTGTTGGGAGTGAGAAGTTCGAGCACGGAAGAAAAATGTTTGGGTTGTGGGCTGTATACAGGAACGTACCGTTGAATGAGGAGGTGCTAAACAGTAGGACACTTTCCATTGAAGTATGTGTGCCGTACAGAGCAACACTGGATACAGAGGGGGCGAAGTTGGAACCTGGTGCGCCTTTTCTTTTGGGCAAAACGGAGACAAAAAGGACCAATTTTGCGGGGCTACGTCCAATGTTCCCGCTAATTTTTTGGGTGTGCGGCCCTTTTAACGGCCCGTTCAATTTCTCGAGCGTGCGTGGTTATTTCAATTGTAATGCCGGCAAGCGGCTTGCGCGGGACCTCAGGATCGCTGCGTGGCCGCACAGCTTAACGGGAACACCGTACGTCCCGCGCAGCAGAAGTACATCCCACGCCTTTTTGGGTCATGCGATATTTAGGTGCCCCTGGTAGCCGCCTGGAAAAGCAGTTTGACCCTTTGCATATGCAATGAGGGGCGTAACGCCTGTTTCATAGCGCCCACCCCACCCCCCGCCCTCTGTGATCTGGCAGCGCCGAGCACAGCACGAGCTCAGTATTTCAGCCTCTTCTGTAGCCTAGCCAACGGTCCTCAAAGGGACCTCTGGAGAACGCCAATGAAACGCCTGAAGTTTTTTTTGTTTCTAAGAGCCTCCTGTTCCTCCTGGTTCCACAGCAACACTACGGGCCGCTGTTGGCCCGCACTCGCTCCCCCCACCACCACCACTCCCTCCCGTTCGCCTCTCCTCCCCTCCCCCAGGACCTACCTGACAGCTGTTGGCGACGTCACAAGCATCGGTCTCGAGGACATGGGCAAGCTGCCTCTCGACGCCCAATTGGTGTCCGCAGCTCAGCGGAATTATGGCGGCGAGGCTCGAGGCCCGAGTTGGGACGGGCCTAGAGTCTCCGGCTTCTGCCGCTCGTATCAAAGGCCCAAAAATGGGCCCTAACCAATTTCTCCCCCACGTTTCCTCCCTTGACCCCAGATTACAGGACAGTAACTCCTACCTTTTCAAAACAGTCAGCAGCAACAAGACAGAGTGAAAGTGAGCAAGTTAAACAATGACAATAAGAGGAATCTCGAAGGCCAGGCAGCGAGAACCAAGTGGCAGAAAGGGGCTGAGACTTGCTCATTGGGGATGAATTAGTCGAAGAATAAGGAAGATGTACCTGTGGAAGATATTACAATACGTCCTCATTTGTCCAACCTCTACGTACAAATTAATTGTGACAAATTACTGCAGCAAAGCAGAGGTGGGAAGCTGTATGAGTGAATGTTAAGGCTAGCTTAGTGACAAACCTTTAAAGAGATAGGGGGAAAAATTCAGTTGGTTGCGCCTCCCGTTAGCGCCTTAAGAGGGCGCTAATGGGGCGCAAAGCATCTTGCGCCCGGGCGCGGCGAAGTTTGCGCTGCTCGCGAAATTAACTAGACATTTTGCGGCGGCGCTAAACACTACCGCCACGATCTCCTGCGCCGGCAGATCGTGACGTCACTCGAGTGCGCAACGCCCCGGTATCGCCCCGGAGCGGATATTGAATGGCGCCCCCTGCCTTACCGCCTGACGCTAGCAACGACAGGTTGAGGGGAGCGTTCTGCAGTCATGAAGGGAAAGGGGGAGCGCTATTTAAAGGTGACCGCTTCCTGCCTTTTATTGTTGGCGCCATTTTTGAACTACGCATTCTGAGAGAGAGAGGGAGAGACTTCTGGAGAGATTCAACGTTGTGTGAAGGAGTTTTGGGTACTGAGCAGCACTTTGCAGGTTCATTTTGATTTGCCATTCCTTGTATCGATTTAGCAGAGACTGTGGGGGCTGCACTCTGAGCTCTTTGCCTGGTACTCTCCATTGTTCTTTCCAGCACATTTGATGTGCAGGTCTCTCCAGGCCGAGATTCAAGGCTGCAATGAGCAGGATGTGGATGGAAAGCAAGATTAACCATCCCCTTTAAGAACTGGCCCGTGCCATTGTGTGTGTGTTCCATTGCTGACTGACATCACATGAGCTTCGCCAGTGCTCTGAGGTAGCGCCTCGCTCCTCGGGCTTTGCGCCTTAAGACAGGAGTGAAGCGCCTGATTTAGCGCTCCAATCACCTCCAGGGGCGATAAAAGTCAAGTTTGCAGTCGGTGGCGATAATTAGTGCCAGGCGCTAATCTTTGCGCCCGGCCGATAATTGCGCCCCCAATGGGGCGATACTGAATTTCTCCCCCATAAATTCCCAATAGTGTCTTTCCCCACTTGAACACTAAATGCAACTTGAAATCATGCAAATGTATAAATCGTGTTTTTATTTCCAAGTTTTAGGATGGCCGAGGGGAGTCCTTCTATGGGATTTAGTTTCCTTCTAATTACAATAATACCTAACCAAGAAGACACCTGTTCTGTCTCGATAGGAGAATTATTCTTGAGTTGGGCAAGGCCTCAGTGGGCAAGTGCTCAGTGGGTAAGGGATCAGTGGGTAAGGGCTCAGTGGGTAAGGGCTCAGTGGGTAAGGGATCAGTGGGTAAGGGCTCAGTGGGTAAGGGCTCAGTGGGTAAGGGCTCAGTGGGCAAGGGCTCAGTGGGTAAGGGCTCAGTGGGCAAGGGCTCAGTGGGTAAGTGCTCAGTGGGTAAGGGCTCAGTGGGCAAGGGCTCAGTGGGCAAGGGCTCAGTGGGCAAGGGCTCAGTGGGTAAGGGCTCAGTGGGTAAGGGCTCAGTGGGTAAGGGCTCAGTGGGTAAGGGCTCAGTGGGTAAGGGCTCAGTGGGTAAGGGCTCAGTGGGCAAGGGCTCAGTGGGTAAGGGCTCAGTGGGTAAGTGCACTGTACGATGTAGAGCTGAACCCCAGAAAAGAAAAAGACAGACTTGCATTTCTGTAGCGCCTTTCACCGCCTCAGGACGTCCCAAAGCACTTTCCAGCCGATGAAGTACTTTTTGAAGTGTAGTCACTGTTGTAATGTAGGAAACGCAGCAGCCAATTTGCGCACAGCAAGCTCCCACAAACAACAATGTGATAATGACCAGATAATCTGCTTTAGTGATGCTGGTTGAGGGATAAATATTGGCCCCAGGACACCGGGGAAAACTCCCCTGCTTTTCATGGCGTGAATACAGATCGATACGAACAGGAAGCTGAAAAATCCAAACAGCAACGTGCCCCGCCAAACACTCCGTTCCAGCAAATTCAGGCCCGTTAAATGTGTCATATTCAACAACTCTGCCTTCTCTCCAGGCTGCCGAACAACAAGCTCCGATCCAAATCAAGTTGAAATCCAGGTCATTAAATAATGTTTACTTCTTTACTCTTTTCTTCTCCTCCAAACTGCATATTTCCACAACAACAAAGGTAAGGAGGGGGAAAGCTGCCAACTAGGGCCGCAATCAGAGACAAGAGCAATTGGGGTGCATGTGGGGTGGGTGTTGGTGGGGGCAGAGAAGGGAGGGATGGAGGGATGGACGAGGGAGATTGCAAATGTGTGTTCGCCTGACAATCTGCCCGGGTAAACCATGAGGTTAAACTGATTAATGTCTGAGAAATCGGGAACATGGTGTTTTATAAGTATATTAAGGGCAAGAGGATAACCAGGGAAAGAGTAGGGCCCATTAGGGACCAAAGTGGCAATCTGTGTGTAGAGCCGGAAGATGTAGGTGAGGTTTTAAATGAATATTTTGCATCTGTGTTCACTATGGAGAAGGGTGATGTAGGCATAGAAATCAGGCAGGGGGATTGTGATATACTTGAACAAATTAGTATCGAGAGGGAGGAGGTACTAGCGGTTTTAGCAGGCTTAAAAGTGGATAAATCCCCAGGCCCTGATGAGATGTATCCCAGGCTGCTGTGTGAGGCAAGGGAGGAGATTGCAGGGGCTCTGACACAAATTTTCAGAACAACTCTGGCCACAGGGGAGGTGCCAGAGGACTGGAGAACAGCTAACGTAGTACCATTGTTCAAGAAGGGTAGTAGGGATAAACCAGGGAATTATAGGCCAGTGAGCCTAACATCAGTGGTAGGGAAATTATTGGAAAAAATTCTGAGGGACAGAATTAGTCTCCACTTGGAGAGGCAGGGATTAATCAGGGATAGTCAGCATGGCTTTGTCAGGGGGAGATCATGGGGGAAAAATTCAGTAGGTTTGCGCCTCCCGTTAACGCCTTAATAGGGCGCTAATGGGGCGCAAAGCAACTAGCGCCCGGGCGCGGCGATATCTGCGCCTCTCGCGAAATTGACCGGACATTTTGCGGTGGCGCTAAACAATACCGCCCCGATCTCCTGCGCACGCAGATCTTGAAGTCATTCGAGCGTGCAACACCCTTGGGGCGCCCCAGAACGGAAATTGAGTGGCGCCCCCCTCCTTTCCGCCTGGCGCAACCAACGACAGGTAGACTGGAATGCTTCCCAGTTGCTGTGGGGCTGGGGGGGGGCTGCTATTTAAAGGGGGCCTCTTCCTGGCTTTTCCTGTGGTAGACATTTTTGCACCACTCGTTCTGAGAGAGAGAGAGATTTTGAGAGAAAGAGAGAAAGAGAGACTTCTGCATTGAGTCAATGCTGTGTGAAGTAGTTTTGGCTACTGAGCATCACTTTGCAGGTACTTTGGTTTTTGACCTTCATTACTTTGATTGCCAAGAGACTATGGGGGCTGCACTAATTGGGGGCGTCGTCCTGCGCCGGCAGAATCGGAGGCCACAGAGACGCAGAGAGTGGCAATCATGGCCAGACGGAGGAGGGCCAACAGGCCTCTGTACAGGAGACCTTACCCTCCCAGGGTATTTCGCCAACAGTTCTCAGACATTAATATGTCTGAGGAGCAGAGTTTGCGAAGACTGCGATTCAGCAAGGAGGTGGTCACTGAGCTCTGCCACCTGCTGCAGCCAGATCTGCAGCCTCAACTGAGGACCAGGATGTCTCTGTCGGTGGCAGTGAAGATCACAGTGGCTCTCAATTTTTATGCCACTGGCTCATTTCAATCAGCTACTGGGGACATCGCCAATATCTCCCAGTTCGTGGTCCATTGCTGCATCCGTCAGGTCACAAATGCCCTCTATAAAAGGAGACGAGAGTACATCTCTTTCCCCATGACCCCGGCCAAGCAGCATGAACGCGCTATGGGCTTTGCGAAGATAGCGGGCTTCCCCATGGTGCAGGGCGCCATTGACTGCACGCAGGTGGCTTTGCGTGCTCCGCATGAGAATGCAGAGGATTTCCGCAACTGAAAGGGGTTCCATTCCTTAAACGTGCAGTTGGTCTGTGACCACAGACAGCTGATACTCGCTGTCAATGCCTGCTATCCTGGCAGCAGCCACGATGCATACATCCTGCGCCAGACTACTGTGGCAGAACTTTTCCAGGCACCGCATCACCCAGGTGGTTGGCTTCTTGGGGACAAGGGATATCCACTGTGCACCTGGCTGATGACACCGCTCCGTACGCCCAACACCCTTGCTAAGCTGCGGTACAACGAGAGCCATCTAGCTACCAGAAACATCGTTGAGCACACAATCGACATGTTCAAGCAACGGTTCCGCTGTCTGGACCATTCTGGAGGAGCCCTGCAGGACTCGCCTGAGCGAGTCTCCCTCTTCGTTGTTGTGTGCTGCATGCTGCATAACCTGGCGATCCTCAGGACCCAGCCAATTCCACCAGGCCTTGGAACACCACCGGAGGAGAAGGAGGAACAGGAGGAGGAAGAGGAGGAGGATGATCATCAGCAGCACCAAGGCAGGAGGGAGGCCCACAATGTAGAAACTGGAAGGGCCGTCCGTCAACGGCTGATAGCAAGCCGCTTCTAGGCCCCTGCTGAGGAAATGGCTTCTGCCATTGAGAACAACATGAATGAAACCAACCCGCAACCCCTAAGCCGGCCAAGGCAGCAATGATTGCAAAGACCAAACATGTACATTTTGAATACAAAAACTTACTTATTTTACAAACTCTGTGTGTGTCATTTCTTCATGACAAACTAATAAAAAGAAACACAAAAAAAGTCATTAACATAACTGGTTCTCACAACCTGGAGATAATGTCCAAAACACTAAACAAAAGTTTGACCACGAACCTCGGCCTTTAATAAAAAAATGACCAACATTTTGTCACACCTCCTACTTTTTGCCCTTCGAGGTGATCTCCTTCCCTTGCGCACTTCCCCCCTTCCCACCCTACTGCTCCTCCGTAATGGGGCCCCAGTGGCTGCATCAAGGCTGCTGGAAGGCTGCTGATTGTCAGAACCTGAGACTGCAGATGCCCTTGAAGGACAGGCCTCGACCAGCTCTGGGCCTGGAGGGCCCGGCTGCAGACTGCACCAACTCTGCATGGGCGGCAGCAGTCTGTCCTTCAGGCGGTGGCAAGTGCAGTGGAGAAGTGACAGTGGTGGCAGCAGGAATGTTGTCATCTTGAGAGAGGACAGCAACTCCCTGCTCGACCGACACACTGGCACTCCCACGGGGCAGCACTTCAGCATCCGGAGCAATCTGCTGGAGCACAGATTGCTGGCCTGCTGCGGTGCGGTGAGAGCCCTGGGGAAATGTGCCCGAACCAGCGAGGATGGCAGCAGTCAGTGCTCGCGTGGCCTCAATCTGAGTCTGCATGAGAGCAGTCAGAGATGGGGTCACGGCAACCAGTGACTGAATTGCAGCACAAAACATTTGCGTGGCATCCACCTGTGCTACAGCAAAGTGTTCCACACTCCTTGCCAGTGATTCAATGCATTCGGGCACCCTTCCCACTGCACCCATGAGCTCAGTGTGCATGTCCACCGCCTGGGTGTTCATTTCAGCGATCAGCCGCTCCTCCTCTGCGTCCAGTGCAGTAGGACTCGCTGGCCTACTCTCCCATGGCGTTGCTGCAGCCCGCTGGGTCCTAGAGCGTCACCCTCATCAGACCCTTCCCCCCTGCTCCCCTCCTGGGAAAGCGTGTTCCCAGTGTGGGCATGGGCTTCCTCGGGAGATGGTGGCGCTGATGCTCCGGCTTCATCTCCCTCCTCGCCTGCAGCTTCACTCCCACTGGCAGCTTGAGGGCCCGTCTCCTCAGCTGGTGAATCACCATCTGAAAGCAGGGAGGTACAAGAGTGGCTTTAGCGTGAGGACAGGGTGGCAGTAAGGGAGGAATGAGTGCAGCGATTTAGTAAGTTGGATTGAAAGTGTCAAAGGCTGGTGTTGTGAGGGACAAGTGGAAGGAGAGAAGACAAAAAGGTGATGACCTTACCATTGCTGTCCAGAACGGGGTTGGCCTCTCCAGTGGCGACGGGACCGATCACCCGGCTTGCCACAATCCTCTGGACGCACTCCTCAAGATTGCTGAGGGGTTGCAGCTGAGGCCGCCCTCCACCCGTCCGTTGCTGCTGTCTCCTATTATGAGATAGCTTGGCCTGCAAGAAAAAGGACGGCGTCTGAGTAAATATACAGCCATGGTCTTGCCTGATGTGCCTCCCATAGGTGAATAACCCTTACTGTATGCAAAGTGTGGAATGTGCGTGTATGTTTCATGAGAGGGCCATAAGTGTTGGATGAGTGTTGGGCATTGGGGTTTTAAGACCCTCTGGCCATAGAGTGAGGTTGAGATGGAGAGATGGAGAGGTATTGAAAAAAAGCCACTCACCCTGACGACCCGAGTGAGGTTGTTGAACTTTTTTCGACATTGTATATGGGTCCTGGGCACCACGCTCCTGGAAGAGACGCTCTGAGCCACCTCCCTCCACACTCTTCTGTAATGGCGCGGCAAAGGCCGCCTGCCACTCTCTGGGTGCAGTATTGATCTTCTGCGCTCCACCGCGCCAACCAGAGCCTCCAAGGCCCGCTCGCTGAAGCGCTGTGCTCGTTCCCTGGCCCTCTCCATAGTCCTTGGCTGCAAGATTTAGGCACAGGTCTCTCCAGGCCGAGATTCAAGGCTCCAATGAGCAGGGTGTGACTGGAGAGCAAGATCGAGCCTCCCCTTTAAGAACTGGCCGGCGCCAGTGTGTCTGTGTTCCATCGCTAACTGACAGCACCTGCGCTGCGCCCGCGCTCTGAGTTAGCGCCTCGCTCCTCGGCTTTTGCGCCTTAAGAGAGGTGTGTAACGCCTGATTTAGCACTCCAATCAATTCCGGGGGCGATAAAAGCCAAGTTTGCAGTCAGAGGTGATAATTAGCGCCAGGCGCTAAACTTTGCGCACGGCCGATAATCGCGTCCCAAACGGGGCGATACTGAATTTTTCGCCCCATGTCTGACCAATTTGATTGAATTTTTCGAGGGGGTGACTAGGTGTGTGGATGAGGGTAGTGCAGTTGATGTAGTCTACATGGACTTCAGTAAGGCTTTTGACAAAGTCCCACATGGGAGACTGGTGAAGAAGGTAAGAGCCCATGGGATCCAGGGCAATTTGGCACATTGGATCCAAAATTGGCTTAGTGGCAGGAGGCAGAGGGTGATGGTCGAAGGTTGTTTTTGTGACTGGAAGCCTGTGTCCAGTGGTGTACCGCAGGGATCAGTGCTGGGTCCTTTGCTGTTTGTAGTGTACATTAATGATTTAGATATGAATGTAGGAGGTATGATCAGTAAGTTCGCAGATGACACGAAAATTGGTGGAGTGGTAAATAGCGAGAAGGGAAGCCTCAGGCTACAGGACGATATAGACGGGATGGTTAGATGGGCAGCCCATTGTTCCATTACAGTTCCATTCAGGAATTTAACCCTGAAAAGTGTGAGGTGATGCATTTTGGGAGGACAAGGCAAGGGAATACACAATGAATGGTAGGATCCTAGGAAGGATAGAGGATCAGAGGGACCTTGGTGTGCATGTACATAGATCCCTAAAGGCAGCAGGACAGGTCGATAAGGTGGCTAAAAAGGCATATGGGATACTTGCCTTCATTAGCCGAGGCATAGAATATAAGAACAGGGAGGTTATGATGGAGCTGTACAAAACGCTAGTTAGGCCACAGCTGAAATACTGTGTGCAGTTCTGGTCACCACACTATAGGAGGGATGTGACTGCATTGGAGAGGGTGCAGAGGAGATTCACCAGGATGTTACCTGGGCTGGAGCGCTTCAGCTATGAAGAGAGACTGGACAGGCTGGGATTGTTTTCCTTAGAGCAGAGAAGGCTGAGGGGGGACCTGATTGAGGTGTACAAAATTATGAGGGGTATAGATAGGGTAGATAGAAAGGAACTTTTCCCCTTAGGGGTCAATAACCAGGGGGCATAGTTTCAAGGTAAGGGGCAGAAGGTTTAGAGGGGATTTGAGGAAAAACTTTTTCACCCAGAGGGTGGTTGGAATCTGGAACTCACTGCCTGAAAGGGTGGTAGAGGCAGGAACCCTCACAACATTCAAGAAGCATTTAGATGAGCACTTGAAATGCCATAGCATACAAGGCTACGGACCAAGTGCTGGAAAATGGGATTAGAATAGACAGGGCTTGATGGCCGGCGCTGTATAACTCTATGACTCTGTGGGCATCAGATATGAATGTGATTCCACTAAATCTGATATATGCATCCTTTAAAAATTCCTCCCGAAAACTAAGGGAGCAACTGTTTTCCATTTACTCCGACCCGTATGAGTAAATAATAGTGGGTGTGACGAAAGACAGATATGAATTCCTATGTCATGATGTTTTTGCAGTCTTACAAAAGAGTTTCCAAATGATGATGCATGCTGCGACTGGAAATAAATGATTTTGTTTTGGCAACAGTTTTAAGCCCAACTTGTTAAATTAAGCAGGGGCCCATCTCTATCTGAGGCATGCTGCGGTTCCTCTCAAATTACATCAAAATTCTCATCTGAAACAGCTCTGCAGAGAGCAGATTAGATACTTAGCATCTTGTTGTCTGGTCGCACTGGGATCCGAATAGCCGACATGTGTTGGCGAGGGGCTATTAAAACCCCAAATGCAGAGTCCTTTTATTCTCTCAGGCCCACGACGCGCAGGTGGACAGTTCCTGGCACATATCATCCCTGCCTTTGTTACCTCTAGACTCGACTATTCCAACCCACTCCTGGCTGGCCTCCCACATTCTACCCTCCGTAAACTTGAGCTCATCCAAAACTCGGCTGCCCCGTGTCCTAACTCGCACCAAGTCCCGTTCACCCGTCACCCCTGTGATTGCTGACCTGCATTGGCTCCAATGTTCCCTCTAATTTTTTTTTGGGGCCACGCAGCCTTTCCCAAATTCCGCACGTGCGCTGTCTTTCCATTTCAAAGCCGGTGAGCCGGCAGCGTGGGACCTCCAGAGCGCGGTGTGCTGCCGCGCGGCCACGCAGCTTAAGGGGAACATTGATTGACTCCCGGTTAAGCAACGCCTTGATTTTAAAATTCTCATCCTTGTTTTCAAATCCCGCCATGGCCTCGCCCCTCCCTGTCTCTGTAATCTCCTCCAGCCCCACAACCCTCAGAGATATCTGCACTCCTCCAAATCTGGCCTCGAGCATCTCCGATTATAATCGCTCCACCATTGGCGGCCGTGCCTTCAGCTGCCTGGGCCCTAAGCTCTGGAATTCCCTCCCTAAACCTCTCCGCCTCTCTCTCCTCCTTTAAGACGCTCCTTAAAACCTACCACTTTGACCAAGCTTTTGGTCACCTGCCCTAATAGTTCCTCATGTGGCTCGGTGCCAACTTTTGTTTGATAATCGCTCCTGTGCAGCGCCTTGGGACATTTTACTACGTTAAAGGTGCTGTATAAATACAAGTTGTTGTTATTGTTGTTATAAAATTGGTCTACGAGGTTTGGGACATCTTCAAAACCTACTCTGGTAGTAGTAGGTGGTGGGCAGGAGTTGGATTTCCAGCGACAGGAGGGCGCCGCCTGGGACCCAAGGGAACGGTCCGTGGGACGAGCCAGGTGTGCGGGTGGTCCGAAGTTGATGGTGATCGGGAGGAGGGGAGGCCCAAGGATTCCTTGTGGGGCCGAAGGAGCACTCCTGCTTCTACGAGGAAAAACTGTTAAAAAAAATTAACATACTGACGTTCCTGGGCCTCATCTGGCCAAACTCCTGCTTGCTGGCGAGTTTCACTGGCGGGTTTGGCACTTGAGAGTAAAAATTGCGTCCTAATTGCGTCCTGCAACCCCGACATTTTAATATTAACGAGGCCCCTGCTCGCCTGCGGCGGGCGCCCCCCCCCCAACACT
This sequence comes from Squalus acanthias, assembly GCA_030390025.1. Classification (NCBI taxonomy): domain Eukaryota; kingdom Metazoa; phylum Chordata; class Chondrichthyes; order Squaliformes; family Squalidae; genus Squalus; species Squalus acanthias. Next base: position 803,809 of record CM059428.1, on the reverse strand, counting down.
GCCTTAAACACCGCCAGTTAAAATGGCGGCAGGCGGGAGCACATCGTGAGCGTAGCCCAACCGCCACTTTAACGACCACCCCACTGCCTCATTCCTACCGGGGGAACGGGGTTAAAATTGGGCCCATTGAGTTTACACGAGACCAGATTTCAAACGCGACATCCCGCACCCAAGCCACACACACACTGCCAAGGCCAGGACTGGAAAACATGTCTGCCACATTTTTCTTGCAGCATTTCATAAAGAACTGATCTCCAAAGATAATGCGCTGTCCAAGCAATGCTTCACTGGTTCTACTACATCATCATCACTATCCAACTCACCATCTCCTCGCATTATCTACAAAGCTCTAATAAGAAGTCTAGCAAGAAAATTAGTGACTCCGTGGGCAGTGGCCCTGATCAGAAAAGCAGCAATCAAGATTTTCATCAGTTTCATTGAAGATTAATTTTTATATTGATTCTGTCTCCTGTAGCAAAGATTCCAAGTCTGTAAGCAATGGATCTTCTTATTCCCTTCGGCAGTGGTTGGAATTTAACTCACTGCTCCAAGGGTACCGGAACCCACTATACTCCTACAAGCGAACTGTCAAGTTAAACTTAATCGGTGAACCAGAAATACAATTTCTTTCCCCCCATGTGTATCCAGCAATCTGAAATATAGTTTGCACTGGAGCCAGACACCGCGAACCGTAAATATCTAGAACTGCTTTGCTGCACCAACGTTCTCAAATGTCGCGATTATACTTTCATTGAAAGTGGGTTCCCATTAACTCCTAAGTGTTACTTTTGAGTTTTTGTTAAAAGGAATAGGTTCCTGGATAAACTGTCCCAAGAATCAACCTTTTACATGAATTGCCTACACTGCTTTACTGTTCCTGTGCAAAAATACAGCGATCATGCTACACCATTTCCCACCAGCTAGTTTATGCTTTGCAGTCTTGCCAAAGGGAAAAACAGAATTCACAATAAATTCTCCTGTCCTCTCCTGAAAGTGCAAACTCATGGTGGGCCACAGTATTGATGTAGCCTTCCAGCACTTCACCAAGTGGCCATTTCTTCATGTTTTAGCCTGGGAGGTGTGTGTTGGCGGTGATCAGTGCATCACTTTCTGGAATGCAAACACTGGCTGATTTCTCCCCTCCTTAGCCCAGGGACGATGAGCCCATCTCTGGGGATTCAGTACCACATTCAACAGCATTACCATCGCCGAATCCCCCACCATCAACATCCTGGGAGGTCACCATTGACCAGAAACTTAACTGGACCAGCACTGCAGCAACTCGCCAAGGCTTCTTCGGCAGCACCTCCCAAACCCACGACCTCTTCCACCTAAAAGGACAAGGGCAGCAGGCGCATGGGGACACCACCATCTCCAAGTTCCCCTCCAAGTCACACACCATCCTGACTTGGAAATATATCGGCCGTTCCTTCATCATCGCTGGGTCAAAATCCTGGAACTCCCTCCCTAACAGCACTGTGGGAGCACCTTCACCACACGGACTGCAGCGGTTCAAGAAGGTGGCTCACCACCACCTTCTCAAGGGCAATTAGGGATGGGCAATAAATGCCGGCCTTGCCAGCGACGCCCACATCCAGGAACGAATAAAAAAAACATTGTCTGATGCATTTCCCACTGCACCACTGAGGGAGTCTCAATAAATTGAGTGCACTTTGGGTGCTTGTTAAGTTCTGAATATTATCTAACTGTCCAGAACCCAGTTGAGTGAATAGGTGAACCTATCCTTTTAATAGAAATAACTAGAAGGAATTCATTGTACAGAAAAGGCCACACATTCTCCAGTGCCGAGCTCAATCATAAACAACCAGGGAGATCCCAAGATCAATCTTTGCCAAATCCAACAGGTGTCTTACAACTGGCCTCAAGAAACCTGGGCTCTAGATAGAGAGAGAAAAAGAAAGAAAGAAAGAAAGACTTGCATTTATACAGCGGCTTTCACGACCTTTCAGTGAGAGAGGAAGTATTAAGGGGTTTAGTAGCTTTAAAAGTGGATAAATCCCCAGGCCCGGATGAAATGTATCCCAGGCTGTTAAGCGAAGCAAAAGAGGAAATTGCAGAGGCCCTGACCATCATTTTTCAATCCTCTCTGGCTTCAGGTGTGGTGCCGGAGGACTGGAGGACTGCTAATGTGGTACTCTTGTTTAAAAAGGGAGAAAAGGATAGACCGAGTAATTACAGGCCAGTCAGCCTAACCTCGGTGGTGGGAAAATTATTGGAAAGGATTCTGAAGGACAGGATAAATCTTCATTTAGAAAGACACGGATTAATCAAGGATAGTCAGCACGGATTTGTTAAGGGAAGGTCGTGTCTGACAAACTTGATTGAATTTTTTGAGGAGATAAAAAGGAGGGTAGATGAGGGTTGTGCGTTTGATGTAGTGTATTTGGACTTGAGCAAGGTTTTTGATAAGGTTCCACATAGCAGACTGGTCACAAAGTTAAAAGCCCATGGGATCCAGGCAAAGTGTCAAGTTGGATTCAAAACTAGCTCGGAGACAGGAAGCAGAGGGTAATGGTTGATGGGTGTTTTTGTAACTGGAAGGCTGTTTCCAGTGGGGTTCCGCAGGGCTCAGTACTAGGTCCCTTGCTTTTTGTGGTATGTATCAACGATCTAGACTTGAATATAGGGGGTATGATTAAGAAGTTTGCAGATGATACTAAAATCGGTTGTGTGGTTGATACTGAAGAAGGAAGCTGTAGACTGCAGGAAGATATCAATAAATTGGTCAGGTGGGCAGAACAGTGGCAAATGGAATTCAATCCGGAGAAGTGTGAGGTAATGCATTTGGGGAGGGCTAACAAGGAAAGGGAATACACATTAAATGGCAGGACACTGAGTAGTGTAGAGGAACAAAGGGACCTTGGAGTGCATGTCCACAGATCCCTGAAGGTAGCAGGCCAGGTAGATAAGGTGGTTAAGAAGGCATACGGAATGCTTGCCTTTATTAGCCGTGGCATAGAGAATACAAGAGCAGGGGGGGTTATGCTTCAACTGTACAAAACACTAGTTAGGCCTCAGCTAGAGTACTGCGTGCAGTTCTGGTCACCACATTACAGAAAAGATGTGATTGAACCAGAGAGGGTACAGAGGAGATTTACAAGGATGTTGCCGGGAGTAGAGAATCTTAGCTATGAGGAAAGACTGGATAGGCTGGGTCTGTTTTCCTTGGAACAAAGGAGGCTGAGGGGAGACCTTATTGAGGTATATAAAATTATGAGACGCATAGATTAAAGTGGATAGAAAGGACCTATTTCCCTTAGCAGAGGGTTCAAAAACCAGGGGGCACAGATATAAAGTAATTGGTGGAAGGTTTAGAGGGAATTTCAGGGGAAATTTCTTTACCCAGAGGGTTGTGGGGGTCTGGAACTCACTGCCTGAAAGGGTGGTAGAGGCAGGAACCCTGACCACATTTAAAAAGTACTTGGATGTGCACTTGGGATGCTGTAATCTGCAGGGCTACGAACCAAGAGCTGGGAAGTGGGATTAGGCTGGATAGCTCTTTGTTGGCCGGCGCGGACACAATGGCCGAAATGGCCTCCTTCCGTGCTGTAACTTTCTATGATTCTATGATTCTCAGGACATCCCAAAGCACTTTACAGCCAATGAAATACTTTTGAAGTGTAGTCACTGTTGTAATGTAGGAAATGCAGCAGGGAATTTGTGCACAGCAAGCTCCCACAAACAGCAATGTGACAATGACCAGATAATCTGTTTTTTAGTGACGTTGATTGAGGGATAAATATTGGCCCCAGGACACCGGGGAGAACTCCCCTGCTCTTCTTTGAAATAGTGCCATGGGATCTTTTACGTCCACCTGAGAGAGCAGACGGGGCCTCGGTTTAACATCTCACCTGAAAGATGGCACCTCTGACAGTGCGGCGCTCCCTCAGCACTGCACTGGAGTGTCAGCCTAGATTTTTGTGCTCAAGTCTCTGGAGTGGGACTTGAACCCACAACCTTCTGACTCAGAGGTGAGAGTGCTGCCCTCCTTGGTGGATTATCCTCACTGTCTATCCTCACACACGAGGAATGCCCACACCTGGCAACTGTCGAAGAGCACAAGAACTTTTGGGAAGGGTGGAGAGGGGGAAAAGGAGAAGAGGAATAAAGGAGAGTCAGTAGGCTACTGTGCAATCCGATTAACTGAGGCAGCACATAATGACATCAGAAAAAACAGAACAACATTTCGAAACAGCAAAATAACAAACTGGCTGTAGTTGTTATTACAGCGTGTTTTAATAACTGATTTATGCTCACTGGTTCAATTCCCCCACAGCGGAATGCTGCTCATTTATACAGGGAGCACAATGTGGGGATCCAGGACACCTTCTGGCTGTGCCCTCAGTCAGCAGCCCTGTGAACTCTCAGACTGTGTACTTGAACTCTTCCTCCATGCAGTACCTGCGGTGGCTGAGTAAACATTTGGGGGGGAAAACTGGCTCACGCCCCTTTGGGGCGATAACTTCGCCGGGGCGCTACTTTTAGCGGCCTGGAAAAAGTTAGTGTCCCTGCGCCTGAAATTCAATGGTAGCGCCCCAAGCAGGAGGCGGGGAGCTACTGGAAGCGCTCCCCCTCCCTCTCGGAGCGCTCCCATTGAATATCGAGGCGCTACGTGCAGCAGCGCCACACGCATCGGTACGTAGCGCCGTGGTACTGAGGCCTCCCTCCCCTGATTAAAGGGGAGGGGCCTAGCACAGCGCGCACCAGGGCCCTGCTGGCCCACCGGGGAGCGGGGTGCCGGCAAAAGAGCCAGGCACTCGAGAGGAGTGCCGGGCTGACCGATCGCGGCCGGCACCCCGCAGGAGGTGGCGAGAGGGGGCGGGTGCTGGCAGGCGCCCAAATAAAATGGCCGCCCGGCTCCTGCCCTTTAATTATCGCCACCCCGGCCGCAAAACCGCCCCCCGACCCTGTCGGACATAGCGTCCGGCGGTAGGTCAGGGGGCACCAGCCAAGTTCGCGGCCGGGGCACTGCGCACGGTGATGACGTCATCGGCCGGGGCACTGCGCACGGTGATGACGTCATCGGCCGGGGCGCTACCGCCGCCGCTAACCTCCCACTGAATTTCGCGGGAGGCGTTAGCGGCATCACATCCGGGCTCTAGTTGCTTTGCGCCCCGTTAGCGCCCCGAAGCAACCAAATCCCCCCCCCCACCACCCACCCCCCCGTTCTTTAGTCCAGGAAGAAAATGAGGTAACCGTTGAGAGTTAAACAATTGGTGCCTCGTTACGTCCATATGAGGAATGGAAATAGTTCCCTCCGAATGTTTAATGGATACATCTCGTGAGCTGAGCAATGCAGTCGGTTGGATAAACTGCTTCACTGTACGGTACTGCGCTCTCAATAGTTATCATGTGGCAAACATGTTATAAATGTGACAAACGCCTCGTAACTATCCCTATATCCATTGCATCACTCCATATTCTAATCTGATACAGATGTTTTAAGACATCTGACCGCCAGCGTCACCTCCTCAACCTGACGCAGCCAATGCCCAATGCAATTTGTAAAAACCTGCCGTATATATCTGTAATGGTGTTATTAACACACGCACCAAAAAAAAATTCAAAACGAGTGTTGCAGGACTTCAAACGCAGTGAATTTGCCTTTTTAAAGCCACAACATATTACAAAACTGGTTTTGTGAGCTTTATTAGAGCTAGATTTACGACTGGGAAACTAATTACAACAACAAGTCAAAATTATTTGACAGAACAATTATCGCAATACCATGTTGTAGCTGCCGCAATAAGTGCATTTTCTGTTGTTTCTTATTAAAATCAAGTTTTTTAAAATCAGTAATGCAAAAGCAAAATACTGCGGATGCTGGAAATCTGAAATAAAAACAGAAAATGCTGGGAATACTCAGCAGGTCAGGCAGCATCTGTGGAGAGAGAAACAGAGTTAATGTTTCAGCTCAATGACCCTTCATCACGAAAGGTCATCGACCTGAACCGTTAACTCGGTTTCTCTCTCCACAGATGCTGCTTGACCTGCTGAGTATTTCCAGCATTTTCTGTTTTTATTAAAATCACATTCAACAAGGTGATGTTAACCAAGAGATCTGTACCAGAATGTTTGAGCGCTGACCTCTGGGTCAAGACTGCTGTGAGTCCAGGCCCTACTCCAGCACAGAATCTGGGCTGACAGCCAGTGCCGCACTGAGGGAGTGCTGCTTTGTTGGAGGGACCATCCGTTGGATGAGCTGGCCAATTGGCTTTTTCAGTGAACATTAAAGATCCAACGTCACTACTCAAAGAAGAGCAGCGAGTTTTGCTGGGCGCTCCCTTAACAAGTATTACCGACAAAGTTTAACCAACTATTCACCTCGATGACCCATTCAAAATTTCCCACATGCGCAAAATCTCCAGGTTGCGCGGGACCTCCAGACAGCAGTGCAGCTTAGCGAGAACGATGGACGTTACTGGTCTAGAATGGCTGCCAATTTTGCCTATATAACAAGCCACTGGACAGCAAAATTAACTCGCCTTCTTCTGAAGCATTTTGAGACAGTTTAACAATGTGATGAAGTGCTAATAAATGCAAGTATTTCTTTCTTTCCAATCTTCTCCTTCTTCTTCTTAGGCAGTCCCTCGGAACCGAGGATGACTTGCTTCCACATTAAAAATGAGTTCGCAGGTGACTGATGAGTCCAATGCGGGACCTACAGTCTCTGTCACAGGTGGGGCAGACGGTGGTTGAAGGGGCGGGTGGGTGGGGTGCTTGGGTTGACGTGCGCTCCTTCCTCTGCCTGCGCTTAGCTTCTGCTTGCTCCCGGCGAAGAGATTCGAGATGTTCGGCATCTTCCCGGATGCTTCTCCTCCACTTTGTGCGGTCTTGGGCCGGGGATTCCCAGGTGTCGGTGGGGATGTTACACTTTTTCAAGGAGGCTTTGAGGGTGTCCTTGAAGCGTTTCCTCTGCCCACCTGGGGCTCTCTTGCCGTGCCGGAGCTCCGAGTAGAGCGCTTGCTTTGGGAGTCTCGTATCGGGCATGCGGACAATGTGACCTGTCCATCGGAGCTGATCGAGCGTGGTCAAAGCTTCAATGCTGGGGATGTTAGCCTGAGCGAGAACATTGACGTTGGTGCGCCTATCCTGCCAATGGATTTCAGGATCTTGCTGAGGCAGCGTTGGTGGTACCTCTCCAGTGCTTTGAGGTGCCTGCTGTACATGGTCCATGTCTCTGAGGCATACAGCAGGGCGGGTATCACTGCTGCTCTGTAGACCATGAGCTTAGTGCCGGGTTTGAGGTCCTGGTCTTCAAACACTCTCTTCCTCAGGTGACCGAAGGCTGCACTGGCACACTGAAGGCGGTGTTGGACTTCGTTATCGCCTTGTTGACAGTAGGCTCCCGAGGTATGGAAAGTGGTCCACGTTGTCCAAGGCCTTGTCGTGGATTTTGATAATCGGGGGGCAGTACTGTGTGGCGGGGGCAGGTTGGTAGAGGACCTTTGTCTTACGGATGTTTAGTGTAAGGCCCATGCTCTCGTACGCTTCGGTGAAGGTGTTGACGATGGTTTGGAGTTCGACCTCCGAGTGAGCGCAGACGCAAGCTGGCACGCAAAATGAGTGCCAGCTGGAAGTCGTGGTATTGCAAATTCTTACTATTTTCTCACACGCCCATCCCCCCAAAAATGTGCAGGCGCGAGTCAGCCACGCTCCAGTGACAGAATTATCTCACCACATTACAAGCAAAGGGGAGAAAGATAAGAAGTTAACTGATGTTGACTGCCACCTCTTCTTGGCTTGTGCCACCCATGGTCATTAATGCGAACAGTGGGATTCATCTCATGCTCACAGCGCAACTGAGTGGCTGCCATAACCAGTCTACAGAAAGCAGTCTGGAGCGTCACTGTAACCGCTTTCTCCAGAGTTTGGGAGCAAACAAACTGCTAACAGTGAGCCTGCCAGAACTCAGACGCCGATCAGTACCAGGCACTCCAGTGGCACTGTCACTGAGAGCGAGAAGCCAGGCTGACAAACGTTGCAAACATACCTTTGTACCATCTGCACACATGCAAATCCTGCACAGGCGCGTTGATTTAAAGTCACACTCATAGATACATAGATACATAGAAGATAGGAGCAGGAGTAGGCCATCCGGCCCTTCGAGCCTGCTCCGCCATTTAATGAGATCATGGCTGATCCTCCAATTCAGTATCCCGTCCCCGCCTTCTCTCCGTAACCCTTAACCCCTTTTGCCTATAGAAATATATCTAATTCCCTCTTAAATATATTTAATGAGCTGGCGTACACTGCCCTCTGTGGCAATGAGTTCCACAGGTTCACCACCCTCGGAGTGAAGAAATTCCCCCTCATTTCTGTCCTAAATGGTTTAGCCCTTATCCTTAAATTATGTCCTCTAGTTCTGTTCTCACCCGCCAAGGGAAACATTCCTTCTGCATCTAGTCTGTCTAGACCTGTCAGAATTTTATACACTTCTATGAGGTCCCCTCTCAATCTTCTAAACTCCAGTGTGTACATCCCTAAACTACATAGTCTCTCCTCATAGGTCAATCCCGCCATTCCTGGTATCAGCCTGGCGAATCGCCGCTGCACCCCCTCCATGGCAAGAACATCTTTCCTCAGATGAGGCGACCAAAACTGTACACAGTACTCGAGGTGTGGTCTCACCAGTGCCCTGTACAGCTGCAGCAAGGTATCCCTGTTCCTGTATTCCAACCCTTTTGCTATGAAGGCCAGCATACCGTTTGCCTTCTTGACCGCCTGTTGCACCTGCATGCTCGCCTTCAGTGACTGGTGTACAAGAACACCCAGGTCTCTCTGTACTTCCCCCTCTCCCAATTTATTGCCATTTAAATAATAATTTGCCCTCCCGTTCCTGCACCCAAGGTGGATAACTTCGCACTTGTCCACATTATAGTGCATCTGCCATTTATCCGCCCAATCACCCAGTCTGTCCAAATCGCTCTGGAGCTTCCTGGTCTCCTCCTCTGAGCCCACCCCCCCTCCTAGTTTAGTGTCGTCTGCAAATTTGGAAATGCTGCATCAGACTCCCTGATCCAGGTCATTAATGTAAATTGTGAACAGCTGGGGACCCAGGACAGATCCCTGCGGTACCCCACTTGTTACTGCCTGCCATTCAGAAAATGAGCCGTTTATTCCAACTCTTTGTTTTCTATCTGACAGCCAGTTCTCTATCCACGTCAATACTTTCCCCTTTATCCCATGAGCTTCAATTTTCCATGCTAATCTTTTATGTGGGACCTTGTCGAAGGCCTTTTGGAAGTCCAGGTACACCACATCTACTGGCTCTCCCCCATCTATTTTACCAGTTACTCCCTCAAAAAATTCCAATAGATTAGTCAAGCACGATTTACCCTTTGTAAATCCATGTTGACTCTGTCCTATCCTGTCCCCATTTGCTAAGTGCTCCGCTATTTCATCCTTAATGATGGACTCCAGCATTTTGCCCACAACTGATGTAAGGCTTACAGGTCTGTAATTACCTGCTTTTTCCCTACCCCACTTTTTGAATAGTGGGGTAACGTTAGCTACCCTCCAATCCATGGGCACTGTTCCCGAGTCTAATGAATTCTGAAAAATCATACTTAGTGCATCCGCTATCTCTAGGGCCACCTCCTTCAGTACCCTAGGATGCATGTTATCAGGCCCTGGGGATTTGTCCGCCTTCAATCCCTTTAGCTTCCTTAACACCATATCCTTAGAGATATTGATTTGCGTCAGTTCCTCCTTTGCCAATGTCCCTATTTTTCCCGATATCCCAGGGAAGTTTTTTGTGTCTTCCTTCGTAAAGACTGACCCAAAGTATGCATTTAGTTGGTCTGCCATTTCCTTATTTCCCGTTATATATTCCCCCGTATCTGACTGCAATGGACCAACTTTGGTTTTCACCAGTCTTTTCCTCTTGATATACTTATAAAAGCTTTTGGAGTTAGTTTTTATATTTTCCGCCAGCTTGCTTTCGTAAGCTATTTTGCCCCTCTTGATTAAGCCCTTTGTCCTCCTTTGCTCTATCTTAAACTGTTCCCAATCTTCCGCTCTGGCGCTTTTTTTGGCTATTTTATACGCCCTATCTTTGGATTTTATGCTGTCTCTAATTTCCCCTGTTATCCACGGTTGAGTCACCTTTTTAGATTTCCTTTTATGCCAGATTGGTATAAACAATTTTTGCAATTTTGTCATTCTATCTTTAAATGCTTGCCATTGTTTATCTACCTCCAGTCCTCCCAGGAACGTTGTCGCATGTGTAGTTACTCCATTGCTACCAAATTTATTCCACAGTATAAATCGGGACAGTGAGATAAACCAGGTTGCACCATTGAACCATTTCCAATGGAACATAACGGAGGCGTCAAACATGACCAGATTTATTTCAATAGTGTGAATCATGAGTGAGGAAGCAAACATATCTCCACCATGTCAAGGGTGAAATCCTTCCTGTCTGGTTTTAGTCCTGGAATCTTCCGGAGGAAGCTGGGAACACCACAGTCATTATCATAGAATCATAGAATGATACAGCACAGAAAGGAGGCCTTTCGGCCCATCGTGCCAGTGCTGGCTCTGTGAAAGAGCTCTCCAATTAGTCCCATTCCTTTGACCTTTCCCCATAGCCCTGCAAATGTTTTCCCTTCAATTAAGATAGAAAGAAAGACTTACATTTCTATAGCGCCTTTCACGACTACCGGACGTCTCAAAGCGCTTTACAGTCAATGAAGTACTTTTGAAGTATAGTCACTGTTGTAATGTGGGAAACGCGGCAGCCAATTTGCGCACAGCAAGCTCCCACAAACAGCAATATGATAATGACCAGATAATCTGTTTTTGTGATGTTGGTTGAGGGATAAATATTGGCCAGGACACCGGGGAGAACTCCCCAGCTCTTCTTCAAAATAGTGCCCTGGGATCTTTTACGTCCACCTGAGGGAGCAGACGGGGCCTCGGTTTAACGTCTCATCCGAAAGACGGCACCTCTGACAGTGCAGCACTCCCTCAGTACTGTACTGGAGTGTCAGCCTGGTTTTATGTGCTGAAGTCCCTGGAGTGGGACTTGAACCCACAACCCTCAGAGGCAAGTGTGCTACCCACTGAGCCACAGCTGACACGATATTAACACTATAAGATTGCTATTTTCAATTCAAAGGCAGCAGACGCTGTTCCTCTAGCAAGGTGCTTTAGTTCACGTTCATTTGAGACGTTTCCATGTCACTTCACCCAAGAAGGTGAGTGAAAAATCAAAAAAAAACAAAAGATCTATCCGAGCTACTTCATAATGCAATTAGTGTTCAATAGCAGTGCCGCAACTCCGCAATCTTACAGCAGCTCCTTCTATTGAATATTCAGTAGGAGCCCAAATGCTTCAGCTAGATGCAAATAAACTGTCTTCTCCTTGAAACAGACTTCAGATAGAATGTGACAACACATCTCTTCATTCTTGCATTTGAAACAGCTCCTTAAATGAACATCTGTGGTCAGACTTAATGTTAATGTCTTATCTCTGTGAAAAACAAAGTGATTGGTGCGTGGAGTAGCGGGGATAGAAAAGTGGATTACATGCCAGCCTGTTGTCACGGCTCTGTCTTCTCTTCTTCTTAGGCAGTCCCTCGGAACCGAGGATGACTTGCTTCCACATTAAAAATGAGTTCTCAGGTGACTGATGAGTCCAATGCGGGACCTACAGTCTCTGTCACAGGTGGGGCAGACGGTGGTTGAAGGGGCGGGTGGGTGGGGTGCTTGGGTTGACGTGCGCTCCTTCCGCTGTTTGTGCTTGGCTTCCGCTTGCTCTCGGCAAAGAGACTCGAGGTGTTCGGCGCCTTCCCGGATGCTTCTCCTCCACTTTGTGCGATCTTGGGCCGGGGATTCCCAGGTGTCAGTGGGGATGTTGCACTTTTTCAAGGAGATTTGAGGGTGTCCTTGAAGCGTTTCCTCTGCCCACCTGGGGCTCTCTTGCTGTGTCGGAGCTCCGGGTAGAGCGCTTGTTTTGGGAGTCTCGTATCGGGCATGCGGACGATGTGACCCGTCCATCGGAGCTGATCGAGCGTGGTCAAAGCTTCGATGTATCATCACAACAAATCGCTAAATCCCTGGGGAGTGTGAGCCTCTGAGTGCGCACTGGAGTTTTTTTATTCGTATATGGGATGTGGGTGTCGCTGGCAAGGCCAGCATTTATTGCCCATCCCTAATTACCCTTGAGAAGGTGGTGGTGTGCCACTTTCTTGAACCGCTGCAGTCCATGTGATGAAGGTGCTCCCACAGTGCTGTTAGGGAGGGAGTTCCAGGATTTTGACCCAGCGACGATGAAGGATCGACGATATACTTCTAAGTCAGGATGGTGTGTGACTTGGATGGGAACTTGGAGGTGGTGGTGTTCCCATGCGTCTGCTGCCCTTGTCCTTCTAGGTGGAAGAGGTCGCGGGTTTGGGTGGTGCTGCCGAAGAAGCCTTGGCGAGTTGCTGCAGTGCATCTTGTAGATGGTACACACTGCAGCCACGGTACACCAGTGGTGGAGGGAGTGAATGTTTAAGGTGGTGGATGGGGTGCCAATCAAGCTTCTTGAGTGTTGTTGGAGCTGCATTCATCCAGGCAAGTGGAGAGTATTCCATCACACTCCTGACTTGTGCCTTGTAAATGGTGGAAAGGCTTTGGGGAGTCAGGAGGTGAGACACTCGCCACAGAATACCCAGCCTCTGACCTGCCCTTGTTGCCACAGTATTTATGTGGCTGGTCCAGTTAAGTTTCTGGTCAATGAAACTCAAGGAAATTAGTTACATGGGAGTAGAACCATGTGAAGCTGGAGTTTCCAGTGTTTGCTCTGGCCTAGCCAGTGAGAAGTCTTTATTTTTTTTGTTACGTCTTGATGCGGAGCCAGTAGCAGCAGGAACGCCACTCCTGGCTCCACAGGGCTCTAGAGAGCCACAGCCCGCACTGGCCTCCCTCCCGTGCTCCGCGCTCTCCCTCCTCCCCTCCCCGGACTTACCCGAGGGCCGCTGCCAGTGTGGCAGACAGCCCACACCGGCCCCGCGGAGGCTGCCAGGCTGCCTCTGGAGTCGTGTCAGACACTAACCGCTCACCACAGCTTATAATAAGACCCAGGGGTCAATCTCTCGTGATCAAAAAGGCAAATGGAATGTTGGCCTTTATTTCAAGGGAGTTGGAGTATAAAAGCAGGGAACTCCTGCTACAACTGTACAGGGTATTGGTGAGACCACACCTTGAGTACTGCGTACAGTTTTGGTCTCCTTATTTAAGGAAGGATATACTTGCATTGGAGGCAGTTCAGAGACGATTCACTAGGTTAATTCCAGAGATGAGGGGGTTGACTATGAGGAAAGGTTGAGCAGGTTGGGCCTATACTCACTGGAATTTAGAAGAATGAGAGGTGATCTTATTGAAACATATAAGATACTGAGGTGGCTCAACAGGGTAGATGCTGAGAGGATGTTTCCCCTCGTGGGGAAATCTAGAACTCGGGGGCACAGTTTTAGAATAAAGGGTCGCCCTTTTAGAACTGAGATGAGGAGGAATTTCTTCTCTCAGAGGGTTGTAAATCTGTGGAATTCTCTGCCCCAGAGAGCTGTGGAGGCTGGGTCATTAAATACATTTAAGGTGGAGATAGACAAATTTTTGCAAGATAAAGGAGTGAAGGGTTATGGGGAGTGGGCGGGGAAGTGGCTTTGAGCCCAAGATCAGCCATGATCTTATTGAATGGCGGAGCAGGCTCGAGGGGCCAAGTGGCCTATTCCTGCTCCTATTTCTTATGTTCTTGTGATCCACGACCTCCGTCTTTGGGCGCAGGGAGCGTTCCCTGTGCCCGTCTGGTGTCCAAAAACAGACCTGAGTGACATTCTCGGCCAGATGGTATCATTGATGATGAAAATCAGATCCTGATTTAACTATAGATATTTTAGTTTGACTAAGGGAATGCTGCATTGTCAGAGGTGCCGGCTTTTGTGAATGAGACGTTAAACCGAGAGACCATCTGCTGATTGACATGGACATAAAAGATCCCATCAACTATTTAAAGAAGAGCAGGGAGTCCTCCTCTTGTCCTGGATCAACATTCTTCTCACAATAACACCCAACAAAAAAACAGATTATCAATTAGTATTTGTGGGATCTTGCTGTGCACAAATTGGCTGTTGGGTTTGCTTCAGAACAATGAAAGGGATTAATTGGTTGAGAGGTACTTTGGGATGTCCTGAATGTATGATACATTGCCAGAAAGTGCTTTCTGTAATACTTACCCGTTTTCCAAATGATCTGGCTAACATTTCTGCTGTTGTCCTTTAAGGTGCCATGGCAGATGAAGAAAGTTACGACGACTACCAGAATTACTTTGACAATGGGTCTTACAGCGACTACAGAAATTTCAGCTTTAATTATGATGACTATAACCATATGTGTGAGAAAGATGATGTCAGACGGTTTGCAAAATATTTCTTGCCACCATTCTATGCATTCACGCTAATAATTGGGCTTGCTGGGAACTCCCTGGTGGTGGCCATTTATGCCTACTACAAGAGGATCAAATCAAAAACAGACTTGTACATCATGAATATGGCCATCGCTGACTTGCTGCTTCTCGTCACCCTTCCCTTCTGGGCCGTTTACGCAGTCCACGGATGGGTATTAGGGAAAGCCATGTGCAAAATCTGCTCCGCTCTGTTCCTCATGAATTTCAGTGCCAGCATGCTCTTCTTAGCCTGCATCAGTGTTGACCGTTACTGCGCCATCTCCAAGGCAACAAGTCCGCCGACCGTAGGAAGCAAGGGCAAGGTGACATGCTTGTGCGTCTGGCTGGCCGCCATCCTGCTGAGTGTCCCCGATTTCATCTTCACCTCAGTACACGAAACAGAAATCAGGCCTCTGTGTATCCCCCTCTTCCCTTCACACATTGCTAGGTCAGCCAAGGCAACGGTCCAGATCTTCGAGATCCTGCTGGCGTTTGTAATCCCGTCCCTGGTCATGCTGTACTGTTATTCCGCAGTGGCCAGGGCGGTGTACAAAGTCCCGAATGGGAAGAAACTCGGGGCATTCAGGGTGCTCCTGGCAGTCGTGGGGCTCTTCTTCCTGACTCAAGTGCCGTATAACATCATCAAATTCTGTCGCTTGCTCAACGTGGTGCACACGCTCATAAAGGACTGCGACAGCAGCAAAAGGATCGACATTGCCACACAGGTCACGGAGAGCATCGCTCTATTCCACAGCTGCCTCAACCCAATCCTGTACGCCTGCATGGGAGCGTCGTTCAAAGGCTACATTCTGAAAGCAGTCAAGGAGTACAGCTCTCGTCGCAGGCATCAGAACAGGCCCATCGCTCTGGAGTACTCCTTCAACTCTCTGTCCCAATCAGAACACACCAGCAGCTTCACCATCTAGCAATAAGGTGTGATGTTTATGGATTTCCTCTGTGTTCACCAAAATGATCAAACTATGCTTATAATTTCCTAAATTACAAAATTAAAGATATTTATGCATGTAGTCGTTTTCATAACATACAATTTGAAGAGCGCTTCTTTTAAATTGAAATGCAATGTAAGGTTCTTCGTGACGGTACAGCTTTTTTTTAAAAAAGGGTTGCCATATTTTTCTTCACTGTACTCCACTCCGGGAAGCATTGCTCTTGCTGGGGTTTCGGTTCCATTGGGCACAGGCGCTCTTCGCTCAACCTCTGGTGGGAGCCCAGACAGCGACCATCAGGAAGCTATTTGACTGTGGAGGGCATGACAGCTGAACCTGATCCTGATCCTGTCTTTAACACAAGCACGGTGTTTTCAGCAGGACCCAGCGGGTAAGGAACCCTGGTCGATTATTCCCCCATCCCTTTTCCCTCTCCTCACCCCTCCTTCCTAGCCCAAGGGAATTGTGGCCAATTCCAAATCTGAACTGTCTCTGACTGCGATCAACTACCCCAGCACAGTCTAGGGCAGCAACCCACTCTGCCGTTCAGGAGCTTTACACTTTGATTTTTTAATTAAGAAATAATTACGATAAAATCAATTCCCCGAACCAGCCCGTGCCACCTCCCTCCAAGTCAGCTGAAGGAACAGACAGGTTATTGAGCCGAAGGCCTCTTGAACTGTATCACGAGGTTCCATCAGGTGGGCAGGAAGTGGCCCTGACAACCAGCAGGAAACCCTATTTAAAGTAATTTCCTGCTCGCCCTATCTTTGATCCAGGCTGATTTTTTCACCGCGTTGTGATTCATTATCTCACAGCATCACCGACCTCTGTACACAGTTTCAGGGTGATGTTTTACCTTCCGGTAACTTTGGATTTAAAAAAGAAAGGGGGAATAATTCAGTTGCTTTGCGCCTCTCGTTAGTGACATCATCGCCGTGCGCAGCGCCCCGCCTGCAAACTTGGCTCGCGCCCCCTGACCTACCGCCAGACGTTATGTCCGACAGGGTCAGGGCGGCGATAATTAAAGGACAGGTGCCGGGTGGCCATTTTTTTTGGGCCGCCTGCCAGCACGTGCCCCCTCTGGCTTCCTCAGGTGGGCTGCCGGCCGCGATCGGTCAGCCCGGCACTCCACCTCCTCGAGTGCCGGGTTCTTAGCCCGGCACCCCGTTCCCCGGTGGTCCAGCAGGGCCCCAGTGCACGCTGCGCTAGGCCCCTCCCCTTTAGTCAGGGGAAAAGTGAGAAGTTGCACAACACCAGGTTATAGTCCGACAGCTTTATTTGAAATCACAAGCTTTCGGAGCCATCCCCACGCCTCCACTACTCGCCTTCAAACAGCCGCCTAACCTCAAAAGTACCATCGTTCGCAGCAAATTACCCAGCTTTCAGGAGAACAGTGACCACGACACCACACAACCCTGCCACGGCAACCTCTGCAAGACATGCCAGATCATCAACACAGATACCATCATCACACGTGAGGACACTACCCACCAGGTACATGGTACATACTCATGTGACTCGGCCAACGTTGTCTACCTCATACGTTGCAGCAAAGGATGCCCCGGAGCATGGTACATCGGCGAGACCATGCAGACACTGAGACAACGTATGAACGGACACCGCGCAACAATCGCCAGGCAGGAGTGTTACCTCCCAGTCGGGGAACACTTCAGCAGTCAAGGACATTCAGCCTCCGATCTTCGGGTAAGCGTTCTCCAAGGCGGCCTTCGAGACACACGACAACGCAAAATTATCGAGCAGAAACTGATAGCCAAGTTCCGCACCCATGAGGACGGCCTCGACCGGGATCTTGGGTTCATGTCACGCTACATGTAACCCCACCTGACGTAGAGTCATCCAGACTCGAGTCGTCGTTGGCTTGTTCTCTCTACACAGATGCGGCCGGACCTGCTGTGATTTCCAGCAAAAAAAGTTTAAAAAATTTGTTTTCCATCCAGACTCCAGCATCTGCCACATTTGACCCCTTGTGACCCCACCTCATTGTCTTTGTTGTATTTTGCTATTGTCTTTGATGTAATGTTTTCCTGACTGACCTGTTTGGACACCATCCACACCTTTGATTGCCGTGATTGTCTCTCTGCCGAGGTGTGATAAAGGGCAGTTAGAAAGATTAACTGTAGTCGTCTGGCATTGTTCTCTGACTATATATGCTGTGCCCATATGTATTTCTTCACTTCACCTGACGAAGGAGCAGCGCTCCGAAAGCTTGTGATTTCAAATAAAGCTGTTGGACTATAACCTGGTGTTGTGCAACTTCTCACTTTTGTCCACCCCAGTCCAACACCGGCATCTCCGCATCATGGCTGCTATTAATCAGGGGAGGAATGCCTGTAGTAACGCGACGCCCCAAAGGGGGCGCGAGACAATTTTCCCCCCAAAGACTTGCATTTCTATAGCGCCTTTCACGATCACCGGATGTCCCAAAGCATTTTACAGCCAATGAAGTACTTTTGAAGTGTAGTCACTGTTGTAATGTGGGAAACGCAGCAGCCAATTTGCGCACAGCAAGCTCCCACAAACAGCACTGTGATAATGACCAGATAATCTGTTTTAGTGATGTTGATTGAGGGATAAATATTGGCCCCGGGACATTTTGAAGTTAATGCCAGCTGCACATTTTAACACAGTGGTTGCTTTTTTGTACAATTACACAAAATCAGGCTCCTTTTCTTAAAAATATATTTTTCTTCAATATACAAAGCGGCATAAATTACCCCCCGCCCCCACCCCCCCCCCCCCCCCCCCCCCACTCCCAAATTACAGACCTGGCTTGGAAAGAGTTTACGTAAAGGCTTGAACATAACTTCAGAAATAAATCGACGCCACCAATGTTCTGGGGGAGCCGCCAATAGGATTAACTTGTTGCTGCACCCCACTGCACACACAGGTGCGGATACAGAAGATGCTGCCTGCCTCCTGGAGCAGAGCATGTCTTGAGCACAGCAGGGTTCTGTGCCCTACTCCCAACGCCCGCGACTGAACAGCTCACTGATCATTCAATTAACAGCTGCTGGCAACTGTACAGAGTCGGGGAGTCACGGACGATCCCTTTAAATCCAGCATCGCACATTCAATTCCTGGAAAGCCTGAACTTCCATATTCACTTCTCAGATCATGTGCACCCTGAGGTACATAAGAACATAAGAATTAGGAGCAGGAGTAGGCCATTCGGCCCCTCGAGCCTGCTCCGCCATTCAATAAGATCATGGCTGATCTTCTACCTCAACTCCACTTTCCCGCCCGATCCCCATATCCTTTGATTCCCCTAGAGTCCAAAAATCTATCGATCTCAGCCTTGAATATACTCAACGACTCAGCATCCACAGCCCTCTGGGGCAGAGAATTCCAAAGATTCACCACCCTCTGAGTGAAGAAATTCCTCCTCATCTTAGTCTTAAATGGCCGACCCCTTATCCTGAGACTGTGCCCCCTAGTTCTAGACTCTCGAGCCAGGGGAAACAACCTCTCAGCGTCTACCCTGTCAATCCCCCTCAGAATCTTATAAATTTCAAAGAGATCACCTCTCGTTCTTCTAAACTCCAGAGAGTATAGGCCCAATCTACTCAATCTCTCCTCATTGGACAACCCTCTCATCCCAGGAATCAATCAAGGTAAGATTTTCTCCTGATGCTATTCCTTCTGTCCATCTCAGTCCTTCTCTCACAGCACTATAGCTGCTTCCAGTGATAGGTTTACTACGATTTCAATACCTTTTCTGTTTGCTGTGTATTGTCACAGGTTGGTCTGATCATGACTTATAGCACACGTCATTTCATTGTTCGTAATACATACTGATTCTCAAATTAATACAATCTGCCAACCCCCCACCCCACCCCATCCCATCCCAAATATTTGTGGCTAAATCAGTTCTTTTAGTTCACCGGCATTAAACATTTACCACAGCTTTAACCAAGGTCACAGAATCTTACAGCACAGAAGGAGGCCATTCGGCCCATCGTGCCTGTGCCGGCTCTTTGAAAGAGCTCTCCAATTAGTCCCGCTTCCCCCCCCTGCCCCGCTCTTTCCCCAATAGAATGATAGAGTGCGGAGACATCAAGCTAATAAATATTTTTTCAGGAACAGGACTAAAGGGCTGTGAGGAAAAGTATCGAGAATGTTAAACGCTGCGTGAAAGATGATCATTTATAAGCTGTTGGGCTTTTGGGAAATCCCACGTCACTGAAGGTAACTGGTTTCATTACAATAAAAATTACGTGCAGAATATTCCATCTCTTCTCCATCAGCGACAGTATTGCTGCAAAACAGCACAGAAGGAGGCCATTCAGCCCATCGTGTCTGTGCTCTGTGAAAGAGGTCAGAACATACAACCTGGTATTCTTAGCACCCAAAGGGGCAATTAACCACAGGACTGCCAATTTCCACATGGGGGTAATTGGCATGAAAATGACTGGCCAGCTAGATATCTGCCTCCAAACATTTAACGGGCAGATTAGAACATAAGAAATAGGAGCAGGAGTCGGCTATTCGGCCCTTCGAGCCAGCTCCGCCATTCAATGAGATCATGGCTGATCTTCTGCCTCAATTCCATTCACCGGCCCTATCACCATATCCCTTGATGCCCGTACTAGTCAAAAATCTATCAACTTCTGTTTTGAATATACCCAATGACTGAGCCTCCACAGCCCTCTGGGGTAGAAAATTCCAAAGATTCACCACCCTCTGTGTGAAGAAATTTCTTCTCATCTCAGTCCTGAATGGCCTACCCTTTATCTTGAGGCTGTGGTTCTAGACTCCCCAGCCAAGGGAAACATTCTCCCAGCATCCATCCTATCAAGCCCTGTAATAATTTTGTATGCTTCAATGAGATGCCCTCTCATTCTTCTGAATTCAAGAGAATACATGCCTAGTTTACTCAGTCTCTTCTCATACGACAGTCCTGCCATCCCAGGAATCAATCTCGTGAACCTTCGTTGCACTCCCTCTATGGCAAGTATATCCTTCCTTAGGTAAGGAGACCAAAATTGTACACCGTACTCCAGGTGTGGTCTGACCAAGGCCCTATATAATTGGAGTAAGACTTCTTTACTCCTGTACTCAAATCCTCTTGTAATGAAGGCCAGCATACCATTTGCCTTCCTAATGGCTTGCTGTACCTGCACATTCACTTTCAGTGACTCATGTACAAGGACAGCCAGGTCCCTTTGAGCATCTGCATTCCCCAATCTTTCACCATTTAGGAAATACTCTGCCTTTCTGTTTTTTCTACCAAAGTGGATAACTTCACATTTATCCACATTATATTCCATCTGCCATGTTCTCGCCCACTCACTGAGCCTGTCGAGATCCCTTTGAAGCCTCTTCACATCCTCTTCGCAACTAACACTGCCACCTAGCTTTGTATCATCAGAAAATTTGGAAATGTTACATTTAGTCCCATCATCCAAATCATTGATATAGATTGTGAATATTAGGAGCAGGAGTAGACCATTTGGCCCCTCGAGCCTGCTCCACCATTCAATAAGATCATGGCTGATCTTCTAACTCATCTCCACTTTCCTGCCCGATCCCCATATCCCTTGATTCCTTTAATATCCAAGATTGATTGATGAGAGTATTGGTCCATCTACCACCAACAGCAGGGTCCAGTCTCGATGGCTTTGTGCCAGTTTCCACAAAGTCCTGACCAGTCAGTCAGGGTCCACCACTGCTCTCAGGGGGAATGCACAACACACAGAGCTGAGCTATATGTTGGATTCAGGAGAAACCTCTTTCCCCAGGGAGTGGTGAGAATGTGGAACTCGCTCCCACTGGGAGTGGTGAGAATGTGGAACTCGCTCCCACAGGGAGTGGTGAGAATATGGAACTCGCTCCCACAGGGAGTGGTGAGAATGTGGAACTCGCTCCCACAGGGAGTGGTGAGAATATGGAACTCGCTCCCACTGGGAGTGGTGAGAATATGGAACTCGCTCCCACAGGGAGTGGTGAGAATATGGAACTCGCTCCCACAGGGAGTGGTGAGAATATGGAACTCGCTCCCACAGGGAGTGGTGAGAATATGGAACTCGCTCCCACAGGGAGTGGTGAGAATATGGAACTCGCTCCCACAGAGAGTGGTGAGAATGTGGAACTCGCTCCCACAGGGAGTGGTGAGAATGTGGAACTCGCTCCCACAGGGAGTGGCTGAAGCGAATAGTATAGATGCTTTTAAGGGGAGGCTAGATAAACGCATGGGGGAGAAAGGAATAGAAGGTTCTGCTGATAGAGTTAGATAAGGAAGGACGGGAGGAGTTGAGTGAAGCATAAACGCCAGCATGGACTGGTTGGGCTGAATGGCCAGTTTCTGTGCTGCGTATCCTACGTAATTCTATGTAACACTCACCACTGCTCCACCACTTCTTGCCGTCGATCACGTAGCTTGCTCCCTCCTGGCGAATGCTACATTCAATGCCCGTGGCATCACTGGAAGCCACATCTGGCTCTAAGATGTGCATCAGAGAAAAAAAATGGTCAGAAAAAAGAAAGACTTGCATTTATATAGCGCTTTTCACAACCACCGGACGTCCCAAAGCACTTTACAGCCAATGAAGTACTTTTTGAAGTGGAGTCACTGTTGTAATGTGGGAAACGCAGCAGCCAATTTGCGCACAGCAAGCTCCCACAAACAGCAATGTGATAATGACCAGATAATCTGTTTTCAGTGATGTTGGTTGAGGGATAAATATTGGCCCAGGACACCGGGGAGAACTCCCCTGCTTTTCTTCGAAATAGTAAGTGTAATCAGTGTAGTTGAGGGACCCCAGGCTTCTCACAGAATCACAGAACAGAATCACAGAATCCCACAGTGCAGATAGAGGCCATTTCGGCCCATCGAGCCTGCACCGACACATATCCCACCCTATCCCCGTAACCCCACGTATTTAATCCCCCTAACACTAAGGGGGAAAAATTCAGCTGCTTGCGCCTCCCGTTAGCGCCTTAAGAGGGCGCTAATGGGGCGTAAAGCAGCTAACGCCCGGGCGCAGCGCCGCCCACGCCTCCCGAAAAATTTAGTGGGAGGTTAGCGGCGGCGGCAGCCGGTAGCGCCCTGTGGCGCTGCGCCGCCGGCGATGACGTCATCGCCGTGCGCAGCGCCCCACTCGCGCCCCGGCCGTGATCTTCAGTCGCGCCCCCTGATTTACCGCCAGACGCTATGTCCGACGGGTTCAGGGGGGCGTACGTGCGGCCGGGGCGGCGATATTTAAAGGGGAGGTGGCAGGCGGCCATTTTTGTTGCTGGCCGCCTGCCAGCACCTGCCCCCGTTGCTGTCCCCGGCCCCCGTGAAGCCCCCCCACCGTGAAGTGCCGGCTGCGCTCCAAGAGCCCGGCACTTCTCTTGAGTGCCGGGCTCTTTTGCCGGCACTCCCGATCCCTGGGGGCCCAGCTGGGCCCCGGTTCGCGCTGCGCAAGGCCCCTCCCCTTTAAGAAGGGGAGGAAGGCCTGCAATACCGCGGCGCGACGTGCCGCAGCGCGTGGCGCTGCGGCACGTAGCGCCAGGATATTCACTCGCAGCGCCCCAAGAGGGATGCGGGGTGCTTCCAGTTGCGCCCCGCTTCCCTCTTGGGGCGCAACCACTGAAGTTCCGGCGCGGGGCCGCTAATTTTTTCGGGGCGCTAAAAGTCGCGCCCCGGCGAGGTTAGCGCCCCAAATGGGGCGCGACTCAATTTTTACCCCTAAGGGTCAATTTATCATAGCCAAATCAACCTAACCCGCACATCTTTGGACTGTGGGAGGAAACCGGAGCACCCGGAGGAAACCCACACAGACACGGGGAGAATGTGCAAACTCCACACAGTCACCCGAGGCCAGATTCGAATCCAGGTCCCTGGCGCTGTGAGGCAACAGTGCTAACCACTATGCCACCGTGCTGCCCACTAGTGCCATGGGATCTTTTACCTCCACCTGAGAGAGCAGACGGGGCCTCGGTTTAACGTCTCATCCAAAAGACGGCACCTACAACAGTGCAGCACTCCCTCAGCACTGTACTGGAATGTCAGCCTAGATTTTTGTGCTCAAGTCTCTGGAGTGGGACTTGAACCCACATCCTTCTGACTCAGAGGCGAGAGTGCTGCCCACTGAGCCACGGCTGACACTAAGAAAGCCAAAGACACCATTTCCAGATGAACAGCGGCCATTAAAAATAGGGGCAGGGGGAGTCTCAAATCCTTTGTGCTCGCACTGTCCAAAATTTTCCAACCATTTGGCCGAGTATAGCACGTGTCCGAATGTCCAAACTGGCACTGGTGGCGGGCAAGTCACCCTGTCAGCTCTGTGGACCCTTAAAACCAGGCAGCTTTGTGATCAGAAAATACCGACCAATATGAGAAACAACAACAACTTGCATTTATATAGCGCCTTCAACATAGTAAAACGTCCCAAGGTGCTTCACAGGAGTGATTATCAAACAAAATTTGACACTGAGCCAAATAATGAGATATTAGGACAGGTGACCAAAAGCTTGGTCAAAGATTTAGGTTTTAAGGAGCGTCTTAAAGGAGGAAAGAGAGACGGAGAGGTTTAGGGAGGGAATTCCAGAGCTCAGGGCCCAGGCAACAGAAGGCACGGCCGCCGATGGTGGAGCGATTAAAATCGGGGATGTTCAAGAGGCCAGAATTAGAGGAGCGCAGATATCTCAGGGGGGTTGTGGGGCTGGAGGAGGTTACAGAGATAGGGAGGGGGCGAGGCCATGGAGGGATTTGAAAACAAGGATGAGAATTTTAAAATTGCACAACTAAAACCTAATGGGGTAGTATAAACACAGCTAATACCAGTCATGCAGAAACAGGAATGGATTTCTCCAAGAAGCAGGGGCTCCAGCCATTGCTTCTTCTGCTCTTCTGTCCCATACAAGTGCAGCACCTCCATGTTCCCCGTGTCTACAAGACAAGTAAAAGCAGACGCATTATCAGATGGAAAACTGAATGATGTTGCAATCTAATTCTAAGAACATAAGAATTAGGAGCAGGAGTCGGCCATACGTCCCCTCGAGACTGCTCCGTCATTCAATAAGATCATGGCTGATCTTCAAGCTCAACTCCACTTTCCCCCCCCGATCTCGATATCCCTTGATTCCCTTAATATCTAAACATGTATCGATCTCTGTCTCGAATATAATCAATGACTCAGCATCCACAGCCCTCTGGGGTAGAGAATTCCAAAGATTCGCAAACCTCTGAAGGAAGAAATTCCTCCTCATCTCAGTCTTAATTCTATTGCCTCTGGTACGATGCTGTGTTAAAATGACCAGTTTAGACATCCCCTGTGGATCAATTGGTCAGTTGGAGGGGCTCATGCAATTGTTCTCAGTGACCCTAAGCTGGGCGTGAAGTGTTCACCCGTCTTCACTGACACTCGATTACACCAATGCTCTCCTGACTGGCCTACCGTCCCTCCACAAACTTCAGCTCATCCAAAACTCTGCTGCCCCTAGCCCGTCCAGCACCAGGTCCCGCTCACTCATCACCCCAGAGCTTGCTGACCTACACTGGCTCCCAGTCCGCTCATGGCTCAGGTTTAAAATTCTCATCCTTCCGTTTAAATCCCTTCATGAACCCCACCCACCTCCAGGAACTCTCCATTCCTCCGAGTTTGGCCTCTTGTGCATCTCCCCCACCCCCACTCCACTTCACCCCACCACTGGCGGCCAGAATTCAGTCCCTGGACCTCTTTGCCTCTCCACCTCCTTTAAGCCCACTTCTCTGGCCAAGCTTTTGGTCACACCCCCTCCTAATAGCTCAACATCGAATTCTTTTTTCCTCACATCACTGTGAAGTGCCTTGGGATGTTTCTTCCCTGCCAAAAACGTTATATAACTGCAAGATGTTTTTGTAGACTTTCCTTCCCATTTAAATCTCGTGGTTCCTAAGCCAACATTATTGTGGAAGGGTGTCAATTTGTTAAACAATTAAAAGAAACCTGCATTATGGTGCTTGTGCCGTCAGTGCCGGCAATCTACCTGGAGCCTGGCAGTTGAAAACCTCTGGAGCAAAGAAGCATCTTCCAGTTTCTTCAGCAATGAAAGCGTAATCCAATTGGCTCAGGCCACTGACTGCTGGCAGAAAAAGGTTCCAAAGGCCCACGGCTCTCGCTCTGCGCTGCCAGAAACAGTAAACAAGGAGCAAGAAAATGATTCAAATCCTGAAACATATCATAGAACGATACAGCACAGGAGGAGGCCATTCGGCCCATCGTGCCTGTGCCGGCTCTTTGAAAGAGCTCTCCAATCAGTCCCACTCCCTTGCTCTTCCCCCGTAGCCCTTCAAATTCACCCCCTTCAAGTATTTCTCCAATTCCCTTTTGAAAGTTATTATTGAATCTGCTTCCACCGCCCTTTCAGGCAGCGCATTCCAGATCACAACAACTCGCTGCGTAAAAAATGTCTCCTCATCTCCACCTCTGGTTCTTTTGCCAATTACCTTAAATCTGTGTCCTCTGGTTACCGACCCTCCTGCCACTGGAAACAGTTTCTCCTTATTTACTCCATCAAACCCCTTCATAATTTTGAACACCTCGATCAAATCTCCCCTTGGTCTGGTCTCTCCACGTAACCTAAGTCTTTCATCCCCTGGTGCCATTCTATACAGGCTGGAAAGGTTAATCTTTATCACATGGTGAATTACTGGTACACTGCGTCACTGACGTGGGTCTCAGTGAGACAAGGGCACAAGTGATGAGGAAAATAAAAACGAAATCAAATGAAAGAGTTATCATTCGGCTGGTGTGGTAATCTCTCCCAGAAACCGGTAATTTGCGACCGCTGAGTTGCAGATTGCTGGAGAATTTCCGCTAGATTGAAAGGGGAAAAATTTGTGAAGTGCTGATAGTCATCAGGAGAGAATCACTGAATGCTGGGAAGGTCCCATTGCAACATTGGAAGCAAGCTAATGTGGTGCCCATATTCAAGAAAGTGGATTCACGTAATCTGGCCAACCACTGACCCATCAATCTCACGTCAACATCTGGTAAAAGGATGGAATCCATCATCAGGAGCCAACTTGAGGACTAAACTAAGAAAATAATCTGATGAATACCAGTCAACGGGGCCTCAGGAGGGGAAGATCTTGGCTGACCAACCTCCTCGACTTGTTTTTTTGAGAATGTGACATTTGAGGTGGTGTGTCTGGACTTCCAAAAATCCTTCGATAAAGTTCCTCATGAAAGGCTGGTATTGAAACTGAGAGCAGTAAGAATTCGGAGTAAAACCTAGATGTGGAAAAGGACTGGCTGAAAACGAGGGAGAAATGGGTATTTGTGGGGAAAATGGGGGGAGGTGTGTGGGGGGGAGGGAGTATTGAGTAAATGCCCCAGAGATCAGTGCTGGGGCCCATGCACGTGTCCTTGACTTAAGCCGTATCATTGGGGACAATACAGCTGCTTGCCTTTTTTTAATTATTGTTCTAATTCAGGGGGTTGTTATCCAAGGCCACTTTCTCAGTGTAGCTCAGCAACTAACTGAGACAAGCACTGGCCTTTGCATGGTGTGTAGCACAGGGGAGGGGACTTTAAAAAAACATTTTGACCCATTTTCCAAGAACAAAATGAACACTGCGCTTGAAATGTCAAGGCAGCTTTTTTTCCTACTTCTTATAGTTGGAAGCAGCCCTTTGGCTGTTTATCAGAAGCTTGTGGCTGGGGAGCAGTGCTGCAGTAAAATGTCAATGAGTGCAGACTTCCACTCACAAGGAAACGCCTCACTTCCAAAAGGCATTCGACAAAGTGCCAAATAATAGGCTTGCCAGCAAAGTTGAAGCCCATGGAATAAAAGGGACAGTGGCAGCATGGATACGGAATTGACTAAGTGACAGGAAACAGAGAGTAGTGGTGAACGGTTGTTTTTCTACTGGAGGAAGGTATACAGTGATGTTCCCATGGGGTCGGTTCTAGGACCACTGCTTTTCTTGATATATATTAATGACTTGGATGTGGGTGTACAGGGCACAATTTCAAAATCTGCAGATGACAGAAAACTTGGAAGTATAGTGAACAGTGAGGAGGATAGTGATAGACTTCAAGAGGACAGACAGGCTGGTGGAATGGGCGGACACGTGGCAGATGAAATTTAATGCAGAAAAGTGCGATACATTTTGGTAGGAAAAACGAGGAAATGACATATAAACTAAATGGTACAATCCTAAAGGGGGTGCATGAACAGAGAGACCTGGGGGTATATGTGCGCAAATCGTTGAAGATGGCAGGGCAGGTTGAGAAAGCGGTTAAAAAAGCTTACGGGATCCTGGGCTTCATAAATAGAGGCATAGAGTACAAAAGCAAGGAAGTTATGATGAACCTTTATAAAACACTGGTTCGGTCTCAACTGGAGTATTGTGTACAATTCTGGGCACCGCACTTTAGGAAGGATGTGAAGACCTTAGAGAGGGTGCAGAAAAGATTTACAAGAATGGTTCCAGGAATGAGGGGCTTCAGTTACGTAGATAGACTGGAGAAGCTGGGGTTATTCTTCTTAGAGCAGAGAAGGTTGAGGGGCGATTTGATAGAGGTGTTCAAAATCATGAGGGGTCGAGACAGAGTAGCGAGAGAGAAACTGTTCCCATTGGTGGAAGGGTTGAGAACCAGAGGACACAGATTTAAGGTGATTGGCAGAAGAACCAAAGGCGACATGAGGAAAAACTTATTTACGCAGCGAGTGTTTAGGATCTGGAAAGCACTGCCTGAAAGGGTGGTGGAGGCAGATTCAATCGTGGCTTTCAAAAGGGAATTGGATAAGTACCTGCAGGAAAAAAAATTGCAGGGCTATGGGGAAAGGGCGGGGGAGTGGGACTAGCTGAAGTGCTCTTGTAGAGAGCCGGCATATGATTCTATGATTCATCCCCTCCCAGTTAAAGACTTCAAAGAAAGTTCAACCAAACAAGAACAAAAAATACATAATAAGTATAATGGCCCGGATTTTGCGATGGGTATGGCGGGGTACTCTCATGTGCTAAATCTCGAACTTGCGGTCTGTCAACGTACGCATTGACAGGCAATCCACACAGCCAAAGAAAAAACAATTGCTGGCACAGAGTTGGGCTATCTGCCCACCAACTGCCCAGCAATTGCGTACGGCTATCTTACGGTTGATGCAAAATCATGAAGGGCTTTGATAGAGTAAATCGGGAGAAACTGTTCCCAGTGGCAGGAGGGTCGGTAACCAGAGGACACCGATTGAAGGTGATTGGCAAAAGAGCCAGAGGAGACATGAGGAAACATACTTTTACCCAGCGAGTTGTTGTGATCTGGAATGCGCTGCCTGAAAGGGCAGTGGAAGATTCAAAAGCAACTTTCAAAAGGGAATTGGATAAAATACTTGAAGGAGAAAAATTTACCGTGCTATAGGCAAGAGCAGGGGGGAGTGGGACTAATTGGGTAGCTCTACCAAAGAGCCGGCACAGGCACGATGGGCCAAATGGCCTCCTTCTGTGCTGTATCATGGTTCTATGATTCATCCATGTCGATCTCGTCATGTCCGCACCACCAGTAGAAATAACCTCTGATATTTGGATGTGGGTGGGAAGGGTTGAGCACTGGATTTAATGGTTCCCTCAGGCCATTGGTTTTCAAACTCTTCTGTGTGGGGATTCCCTGCAAATACGTGGAGTGAATTGAATTGGCTGAAGACCGGCTTCTGTGATGGTGGGGACCTCAGGAGGAGGCCAAGGTGGATCACCCATTCGGTACTTCTGGCTCAAGATGGTTGCAAACACTTCAGCCTTGACTTTTGCACTCACGTGCTGGGCTCCGCCATCGCTAAGGATGGGGATGTTCATGGAGCCTTCATGGAGCCTCCTCCTCCCACTACTTGTTTAAGTTGTCCCATTCCTCTGCTCTTTCCCCATAGCCCTGCAAATTTCTCCTGAAATTTATATGCAAATTCAACAAGATTACCCACAAAAAAAAGTCTGCGAACATGTATAACGCCAGTAGAACATGGCCAAAAATAGAGTTATTTCTAGTTACATCTTTCAAAACTTTAGAAAATCCATGACCACTTTCTTTATTCATTTAATCAAATTCTGACTTCTGTAGTTCAAGGTGCTGGATTGTGTCCAACGGTGGGATCACGAAGGGAGGGTGTTACCATGTGCCTTTCCTGAGACCATTTCCTGAGCCATGGAAACATTTCCAGGGACAATGGACTACCTGAACCACCGAGTCCTTCAAATGCTACTCGCTGCTGGACTCCCATCGCAATCTTGAAACCCTCACTAAAATTCCATCTCTGTAATATCGCCCGTCTCCGTCCTTGCCTCAGCACATCTGCTGCTGAAACCCTCATCCATGCCTTTGTTACCTCTAGACTTGACTATTCCAACGCACTCCTGGCCAGCCTCCCACGTTCTACCCTACGTAAACTTGAGGCCATCCAAAACTCTGCTGCCCGTGTCCTAACTCGCACCAAGTCCCGTTCACCCATCACCCCCTGTGCTCGCTGACCTACATCCCTCCAGGGCAATTAGAGATGGGCAATAAATGCTGGCCTTGCCAGCGACGCCCACATCCCGTGATTGAATAACTGAGCACGCTTGGCCAGCAGAGAGTGAGTGGCAGTGAGCCGTCTGCAAGATAGGAGGAGAAATGTTTCCAGTTCCTAAGAACAGAACAGTTGAAAGCTCGATAACAAAGTTTCTATAATCCTGTCAATATACACCCTCCACAGATGGCGCAGTCATATTAGCCAAAAAACACTTCACGTTACCTTCAATGCCTCTATAATAGGGGGCTTCTGCCATCTGAGAGTTGAATGTTCATTTCCAGCATAGAATTCTGCAACTTCCTGCATAAAAAGGATCAACGGTATGCTTTTAATCATGAAAATACACGGCTTAGAGTGATGGCCAACAATGCTGAGTATTCACCAAGCCTCTTGCTCTGCAAACGTACAGTAATGGCTACCGAGGGAGCGCTGCACTGTCGGAGGGACAGTACTGAGGGAGCGCTGCACTGTCAGAGGGGCAGTACTGAGGGAGTATCGCACTGTCGGAGGGGCAATACTGAGGGAGCGCTGCACTGTCTGAGGGTCAGTACTGAGGGAGGGCCGCACTGTCGGAGGGTCAGTACTGAGGGAGCGCTGCACTGTCGGAGGGGCAGTACTGAGGGAGTGCTGCAATGTCGGAGGGGTAGTACTGAGGGAGGGCCGCACTGTCGGAGGGGCAGTACTGAGGGAGAGCTGCACTGTGGGAGGGGCAGTACTGAGGGAGTGCTGCACTGTCGGAGGGGCAGTACTGAGGGAGCGCTGCACTGTCGGAGGGGCAGTACTGAGGGAGCGCTGCACTGTCGGAGGGGCAGTACTGAGGGAGCGCTGCACTGTCGGAGGGGCAGTACTGAGGGAGCGCTGCACTGTGGGAGGGGCAGTACTGAGGGAGTGCTGCACTGTCGGAGGGGCAGTACTGAGGGAGTGCTGCACTGTCGGAGGGGCAGTACTGAGGGAGCGCTGCACTGTCGGAGGGACAGTACTGAGGGAGTGCTGCACTGTCGGAGGGGCAGTACTGAGGGAGCGCCGCACTGTCGGAGGGGCAGTACTGAGGGAGCGCCGCACTGTCGGAGGGGCAGTACTGAGGGAGCGCCGCACTGTCGGAGGGGCAGTACTGAGGGAGCGCCGCACTGTCGGAGGGGCAGTACTGAGGGAGCGCCGCAGTGTCGGAGGGGCAGTACTGAGGGAGCGCCGCACTGTCGGAGGGGCAGTACTGAGGGAGCGCTGCACTGTCGGAGGGGCAGTACTGAGGGAGCGCCGCACTGTCGGAGGGGCAGTACTGAGGGAGTGCCGCACTGTCGGAGGGGCAGTGCTGAGGCAGTTGTGAGTGCATGAGACTAATACTAACCATGAAACAAGTCAAGAAAAGGGTAGGCGAAAGAGAGGTTTGATAAATGATGGAATCACGGGTTTTAATACAGTCACTTCAATAGTCAACTCTATGGATTCGGCAGGTTTACAGATACAGTTGCGAACGGTACGGGAGAAATGAAAGGATATACTCAGCAAGGAGAACAGTATAGAAAGTGAAGAGCTGGAAGAGGATCAAATAATGACCGTGCATCTGTGGGACATTATACCCGAGATAGAGGATCATGCAAAGAGAATTAATGATCTTATTAGAGAGGACAGAAAGGCCTCTGACTAAGCGGCTCATAATGATGTATGCGTTATGTATGGGAACTGGTTAGTAGACCAAAGTAGGGAAAACCTTCAGATCATCAATGCGGGAACAATAAACATTTATCAGGACTATCTCGTTGTCATGACGATGCAGAACTATGCAAGCTCAGAAGTTTGATTAAGATCTACCCAGTCAAATACGAAGCCACAAGGTAGGGAGTCAAAAATTGTTGGGACTAATAATACAAATTCTGAGTCTAATGAATTGAACCAGATCCAACCCTCTGTTTAGAGTAGAAAATATAGGAGTTGCAAAAAGAAATACTATTAGCCAAATCCTCACAGCACCACAATGGTTGGTCCAGTTAGAAGAGCTGACATGGATTGAGCCAAACCTACAAGGGTGTAGTACAAATGAGGATGCCCTCATTTGCCCATATAATTTATACAATCAAAAGATACCTGTGGTTTTGATTGGAATAAGGCGGGCAACACGGTGGCATAGTGGTTAGCACTGGTGCCTCACAGCGCCAGGGACCCGGGTTCGAATCTGACCTCGGGTGACTGTCTGTGTGGAGTTTGCACATTCTCCCCGTGTCTGCGTGGGTTTCCTCCGGGTGCTCCGGTTTCCTCCCACAGTCCAAAAATGTGCGGGTTAGGTTGATTTGGCTATGATAAATTGACCCTTAGTGTTAGGGGGGGATTAAATATGTGGGGTGATGGGATATGTTAGGGGGAATTAAATACGTGGGGTTACGGGGGTAGGGTGGGATATGTGTACTGTGGGGATTAAAGCAGGGACAGGGTACTGGATTTGGATGATCAGCCATGATCGTATTGAATGGCCTACTCCTGCTCCTAGATTCTATGTTTCTATGGGTCTAAACTTTACCATGGAAGTGACAGGTCCATCAGATGTGAGAACCAGAACGGCCTATGTACGAGAGGGAAGGTATTGTTTTACTACATTAGAAATCTATTATCATCACGGATTACTTAAATGTTTAATCAACCCGGGAAGTTATTGCATAACCCCTACCAAAACCACAGTCATAGGAGGAAAAACCCTCCTTGCAGTGACCACACCTGATCAGCAGGTCTTACAAGTAGAAGATAAATTGAACATAAATCTAGAGGATTATGTCATTAAATTTGGATATGACGTCCCTGAACTGCCTGAAGCCTTAACAAAACTAATGAACCATGTGAACGCCTCCCAATGACATTACTATACACTGGAGCAAAGGAATAAAGATGTAGCCAAGGAAATTCCAGATGTAAAAGATGTGGGGGTAAAAATTGGGTAGCACCCCGAGAGGGATGGGGGGGGGGGCGGGGGGGGGGGGGCGCTACTGGAAGCGCCCCGCGTCCCTCTTGGGGTGCTGCGAGCCGTTAGGACACGGGAGCAGATGGGGCCTCGGTTTAACGTCTCATCCGAAAGACGGCACCTCCGACAGTGCAGCACTTCCTCAGTACTGCCGCTCCCAGTGCAGCGCCCCCTCAGTACTGCCCCTTAGTGTGAAGGTTGTTCTCAGATAAGGACGGCTTGGTATGTAACAAATGGAGAATGGGAGTGTAACTAAAATAAACAGATACCAGGCAGTGACTGGAGGTCACGTAGGCTCAGGGGTGGAAAAAAGGTATAAATGAACAGTTATTGAACACTGAAGGCAGCGCGAAGAAGAAGAGAAACTTCAGTCAACAGAACACAGCAAGACTGAAAAGAGACGGCGCCGCAGTCACCCGGTGGGCACGCTGGGGTTTCGAGGAACTTCTTTGTACTGGATGTAAAGTGCTTAATAAATCTGTTATACTTATACACAATGTAACTGTACCAGGAGTGGTTTGTTATAGTCACGGAAAATTTAAATATAAATTACGGATCTTACAATCTTACAGCTGCACTGTCGGAGGGGCAGTACTGAGGGAGCGCTGCACTGTTGGAGGAGCAGTACTGAGGGAGTGCTGCACTGTCGGAGGGGCAGTACTGAGGGAGCGCTGCACTATCGGAGGGACAGTACTGAGGGAGCGCTGCACTGTCAGAGGGGCAGTACTGAGGGGGCGCTGCACTGTCGGAGGAGCAGTACTGAGGGAGCGCTGTACTGTCGGAGGGGCAGTACTGAGGGAGCGCTGCACTGGGAGCGGCAGTACTGAGGAAGTGCTGCACTGTCGGAGGTGCCGTCTTTCGGATGAGACGTTAAACCGAGGCCCCATCTGCTCCCTCAGGTGGATGTAAAAGATCCCGTGACACTATTTCGAAGAAGAGCAGGGGAGTTATCCCTGGTGCCCTGGCCAATATTTACCCCTCAATCAACATCACTAAAAAACAGATTATCTGGTCATTATCACATTGCTGTTTGTGGGAGCTTGCTGTGCTTAAATTGGTTGACGCGTTTCCTACATTACAACAGTGACTACACTTCAAAAGTACTTCATTGGCTGTAAAGCGTTTTGAGACGTCCTGAGGTCATGAAAGGCGCTGTGGAAATGCAAGTCTTT
The DNA here is from genome assembly GCA_030390025.1 of Squalus acanthias. Classification (NCBI taxonomy): domain Eukaryota; kingdom Metazoa; phylum Chordata; class Chondrichthyes; order Squaliformes; family Squalidae; genus Squalus; species Squalus acanthias. The sequence goes on along the minus strand of CM059428.1, from coordinate 769,801 downwards.
CTTTTCTTGCGTTGACCCTGGATGACGAAAGAGATAGAAAGTACGATGAGTAGGGAAAAGAGCACGTATAACGGATGTCAGGTCGAGAATACATCGGAGAATCAGGCTAAATATAGAAAGTTCAGAGGAGAAGTGAAAAAGAAAATAAGAGGGGCAGAGAGAGGGTATGAGAATAGAATGGCAGCCAACATAAAAGGCAATCCAAAAGTCTTCTATAGACATATAAATAGTAAATGGGTAGAAAGAGGAGAGGTGGTGGCCGATTAGAGACCAAAATGGAGACCTACGCATGGAGGCAGAGGGTATGGCTGAGGTGCTAAATGAGTACTTTGCATCAGTCTTCACCAAGGAAGAGGATGCTGCCATAGACATAGTGAAGGAGGAGGTAGAGGAGATACTGGATGGGATAAAAATTGATAAAGAGGAGGTACTAGAAAGGCTGGCTGTACTTAAAATAGATAAGTCACCAGGACCAGATGGGATGCATCCTATGACGCTGAGGGAAGTGAAGGAAGAAATTGCGGAGGTATTGGCCATAATCTTCTAATCCTCCTTAGAAACAGTGGTGGTGCCAGAGGACTAGAGAATTGCAAATGTTACACCATTATTCAAAAAAGGCTGTAAAGATAAACCCAGCAACAACAGGCCAGACAGTTTAACCTCGGTAGTGGGGAAGCTTTTAGAAACAGTAATCAGGGACAAAATTAACAGTCACTTGGACAAGTGTGGATTAATTAAGGAAAGCCAGCACGGATTTGTTAAAAGCAAATCGTGTTTAACCAACTTGATCGAGTTTTTTGATGAGGTAACAGAGGGTAGATGAGGGTAATGCGGTTGATGTGGTGTACATGGATTTCCAAAAGGCGTTTGACAAAGTGCCACATAATAGGCTTGCTAGTAAAGTTGAAACCCATGGAATAAAAGGGACAGTGGCAGCATGGCAGCAGGAAACAGAGAGTAGTGGTGAACAGTTGTTTTTCGGACTGGAGGAAGGTATACAGTGGTGTTCCCCAGGGGTCGGTGCTAGGACCACTGCTTTTCTTGATATATATTAATGACTTGGATGTGGGTGTACAGGGTACAATTTCAAAATTTGCAGCTGACACAAAACTTGGAAGTATAGTGAACAGTGAGGAGGAGAGTGATAGACTTCAGGAAGACATAGACAGGCTGGTGAAATGGGCGGACACGTGGCAGATGAAATTTAACGCAGAAAAGTGCAAAGTGATACATTTTGGTAGAAAGAATGAAGAGAGGAAATATAAACTAAATGGTACAATCCTAAAGGGGGTGCACGAACAGAGACCTGGGGGTATATGTGCACAAATCGTTGACGGTGGCAGGGCAGGTTGAGAAAGCGGTTAAAAAGCTTACGGGATCCTGGGCTTCATGAATAGAGGTATAGAGTACAAAAGTGTGGAAATTATGATGAACCTGTGTAAAACACTAGACAGAGTAGATAGAGAGAAACTGGTCCCATTGGCAGAAGGGTCGAGAACCAAAGGACACAGATTTAAGGTGATTGGCAGAAGAACCAAAGGCGACATGAGGAAAAACTTTTTTACTCAGCGAGTGGTTAGGATCGGGAATGCAAAGGTGGTGGAGGCAGACTCAATCACGGCTTTCAAAAGGGAATTGAATAAGTACCTGAAGGAAAAAAATTGCGGGGCTACGGGGAAAGGGCGGGGGACGGGGACTAGCTGAAGTGCTCTTGCAGAGAGCCGGCACGGGCTCGACGGGCCGAATGGCCTCCTTCCGTGCAGTAACCGTTATCTGATTCTATGATTGACAACGGGAGGGAAATTGGAGTGGGCGGGGGGTGGGATTCGGGAGGAGAGTGCATTTCAACAAAAATACTTCACAGGCAATTCCCAAAAATAAGGGGCAAGACCTGAGGAAATGTGCATTGAATGCCACCTTGTGGCCGCCTGTGTCTTATACATGTTATACATCGGACTCGAAGAGCCATTATTTTGTTTCTCATTGACTGTAAGAGAAATTAATTGTTGGAAATCTAACTAGACTCCACCTTAGGAGGGTTATAAAGAGACAGTGAATTAGGTCAAGCAGAGAGGTAGGCCATCATAGAGTCTTAAGCAACAATCCTTACTACAGTTATACAGGGCCTTGGTGAGACCACACCTGGGGTACTGTGTGCAGTATTGGTCTCCTTACCTAAGAAAGGATATACTTGCTGTAGAGGGAGTGTAGCGAAGGTTCACCAGACTGATTCCTGGGATGGCAGGACTGTCGTATGAGGAGAGATTGGGTCGACTAGGCCTGTATTCACTAGAGTTTAGAAGAATGAGAGGGGATCTCATTGAAACGTATAAAATTCTGACAGGGCTAGACAGACTGGATGCAGGGAGGATGTTTCCCCTGGCTGGGGGGTCTAGAACGAGGGGTCACAGTCTCAGGATACGGGGTAAGACATTTAGGACTGAGATGAGGAGAAATTTCTTCACTCAGAGGGTGGTGCACCTGTGGAATTTTCTACCACAGAAGGCTGTGGAGGCCAATACACTGAATATATTTAAGAAGGAGATAGATAGATTTCTAGACACAAAAGGCATCAAGGGGTATGGGGAGAGAGCGGGAATATGGTATTGAGATAGAGGATCAGCCATGATGATATTGAATGGCGGAGCAGGCTCGAAGGGCCGAATGGCCTACTCCTATTTTTCTATGTTTCTAATCACGAGTGGAGAGCAGAAGGCCAGGAGAGTGGAGAGCTTAGCCTCAGTATGTGTTCATCCTTGGTGCAGTTAGCTTACATTTATACTTTAGGGGTCAATCTACCCCTTAATGTTATTAAACCCTCAAGTTTTAGAGGCCAGCTGGAGCGTGATACCCATGTGGTGTGGGAGGTCCTGGCCGTTGTGTGTCTGGGATGAGGGAAGTGGCTCCGACCGCTTTCCCTCGAGCTCAAGGTTTTCCGAACTTGAGAAACCGCGTGAGCCGCCATCACGTACAGGAAGGTGAAGGGGTCCGCGAGGTGGGTCCGCGAGGTGGGTCCGCGAGGTGGGTCCGCGAGGTGGGTCCGCGAGGTGGGTCCGTGGCCCGCGACTTCTGGCTGTTCCTGTCCCCTCTACAAGAATCTTTTACTGATGCCATCTTTTTAAACTGAATTCAAATTCTCCAACAGCCATGGTGGGTTTTGAACTCATGTTCTTAGGATGAGAAGTCAGTAACATAACCACCACGGTCATTGCCGCAGACCCCCGGCACCACGGTCACTGCCGCAGACCCCCGGCACCACGGTCACTGCCGCAGACCCCCGACACCACAGTCACTGCCGCAGACCCCTGGCACCACGGTCACTGCCGCAGACCCCCGGCACCACGGTCACTGCCGCAGACCCCCGGCACCACGGTCACTGCCGCAGACCCCCGGCACCACGGTCACTGCCGCAGACCCCCGGCACCACGGTCACTGCCACAGACCACCAGCACCACGGTCATTGCCGCAGACCCCCGGCACCACGGTCACTGCCGCAGACCCCCGGCACCACGGTCACTGCCGCAGACCCCCGGCACCACGGTCACTACCGCAAACCCCCGGCACCACGGTCACTACCGCAGACCCCCGGCACCACGGTCACTGCCGCAAGACCCCCGGCACCACGGTCACTGCCGCAGACCCCCGGCACCACGGTCACTGCCGCAGACCCCCGGCACCACGGTCACTGCCACAGACCCCCGGCACCAGGTGAGTGGCTAACCCGGGAGCTGATCTGGAGGGCGGGACAATATTGTACTGTGTTGATCATGGGGGAGTTCAGCATCCCATAGCGTCAAATCAGGGACAACCTGCAGGGGTGGGGTGAGAATCCAATCAAATTCAGTGAGGGGGCCAGGAATGGTTCCCTCACTCATGTGAGGCGGGCCGCATTCACTGGGGCAGGAAGCGGAGGAAGTGCAGGGATCCCGAGACTGTTGAATGGACGGAGAGGTATTCAGTAATAAATACCCATCACAACCGTGATGGTTGATAATGAAGAAGAAAGCTGTAGACTGCAGGAAGATATCAATGGCCTGGTCAGGTGAGCAGAAAAGTGGCAAATGGAATTCAATCCGAAGAAGTGTGAGGTAATGCATTTGGGGAGGGCTAACAATGCAAGGGAATACACTATAAATGGTAGGACACTGAGAAGCGTAGAGGAACAGAGGGACCTTGGAGTGCATGTCCACAGATCTCTGAAGGTAGCAGGACAGGTAGATAAGGAGGTTAAGAAGGCATACGGGATACTTTCCTTTATTAGCCGAGGCATAGAATATAAGAGCATGCTTGAACTGTATAAAACACTAGTTAGGCCGCAGCTAGAATACTGCGTACAGTTCTGGTCACCACATTACAGGAAGGATGTGATTGCACTAGAGAGGGTACAGAGGAGATTTACGAGGATGTTGCCAGGTCTGGAGAAATTTAGCTATGAGGAAAGATTGGGGTTGTTTTCTTTGGAACAGAGGAGGCTGAGGGGAGATTTAATTGAGGTGTATAAAATTATGAGGGGTCTAGATAGAGTGGATAGGAAGGACCTATTTCCCTTAGCAGAGAGGTCAATAACCAGGGGGCACAGATTTAAAGTCATTGGTAGAAGGATTAGAGGGGAGTTGAGATGAACTTTTTTCAACCAGAGGGTGGTGGGGGTCTGGAACTCACTGCCTGAAAGGGTGGTAGAGGCAGAAACCCTCATCACATTTAAAAAGTACTTGGATATGCACTTGAAGTGCCGTAACCTACAGGGCTACGGACCAAGAGCTGGAAAGTGGGATTAGGCTGGAGAGCTCTTTCTCGGTTGGCAGGGACACAATGAACCGAATGGCCTCCTTCTGTGCCGTAAATTTCTATGATAACGACAACAGCTTGGCGGAGAGCAACCATGAGCAAAGCCACAGCGTTACGGAGCAAGTGGTTGGCAAAAAGCCAACCCTGAAACTGTGGCTGAGGTTTGTGACGGTGCAAGCGGACTTCGGTCAAACTTACAGTGGATTTTTGTGGCCCAGCTCTGTAAATCATCTATCCTGTGGAAGATAATGTCAGATTCCGTACCTGCTCTGCTGGGTATAAGTACTGGTTTGTGAACTCTTTCAGCTGCTGAAGGACCTGCTGCCCCTTGGCTGACTGCTGGAACAAGTTTCTTGTAGTCGGAGATTGCATGGTCAAGGATTCCATTTTCCTAAATCAGAGAGAGTTACAGCATTATCACCCTGTCGGTTGACTCGGGATTGAGGTTTCAGTTTCGCAATTTACTCCCGGAGCTTTGGCAGAATACTATTTCACTGCAGGACACACGGGACGCTCGTTCACCGCAGGTCACATGTGGAACGCTATTGCAATTCCCAGCTGTGGTGAGAATGTGGAACTCGCTACCACAGGGAGTGGTTGAGGCGAATAGCGTAGCTGCATTTAAGGGGAAGCGAGATAAACACATGAGGGAGAAAGGAATAGAAGGATATGCTGATAGGGTGAGATGAAAAGGGGATACGCATATGAGGGAGAAGGGAATAGAGGGTTATGCTGATAGAGTTAGATGAGGAAAGACGGGAGGAGGCTCGAGTGGAGCATAAACGCCGGCATGGACTGGTTGGGCTGAATGGCCTGTTTCTGTGTTGTGTATGAACATACGAATTAGGAGCAGGAGTAGGCCACTCAGCCCCTCGAGCCTGCTCCGCCATTCAATAAGATCATGGCTGATCTGATTACTCCACATTCCCGCCTACCCGCAATAACATTTCACCCCCTTGCTTACCAAGAATCGATCTACCTCTGCCTTAAAAATATTCAAAGACTCTGCCTCCACCGTCCTCTGAGGAAGAGAGTTCCAAAGACCCACGACCCTCTGTGAGAAAAAATTTCTACTCATCTCTGTCTTAAATGGGCGACCCCTTATTTTTAAACAGTGACCCCTAGTTCTAGATTCTCCCACAAGAGGAAACATCCTCTCCACATCCACCCTGTCACGACCCCTTAGGATCATATATGTTTCAATCAAGTCACCTCTTACTCTTCTAAACTCCAGTGGATACAAACCTAGCCTGTCCAACCTTTCCTCATAAGACAACCCACCCATTCCAGGTGTTAGTCTAATAAACCTTCTCTGAACTGCTTCCAATGCATTTACATCCTTCCTTAAATAAGGAGACCAATACTGTACACAGTACTCCAGATGTGGTCTCACCAATGCCCTGTATAACTGAAGCATAACCTCCCTACTTTTGTATTCAACTCCCCTCACAATAAACAATAGCATTCTATTAGCTTTCCTAATTACTTGCTGTACCTGCATACTAACCTTTTGCGATTCATGCACGAGGACACCCAGATCCCTCTGCATCTCAGAGCTCTGCAATCTCTCATCATTTAGATAATATGAGCTGGATTTTCAATGACCCGTGGAGTCGGGTTTGGAGGCGTGTGGGGGGTTAAAGGTGCAGATTTGGGGGTCCCGACCCCATTCCGCCTCCACGCAATTTTGACAAAATCGGTCGCGGGGCTCCGTCCCGCCTCCAAGAGGCGGGAGAGGCCATTAAAGCCCTTAACAAGCCCTAAATTGGCTCTGTAATGCCATTTTGAAACGCTTTAGCTAGTTTAACCGTTTTCCCACGTGAAGTATGCCTGATGTGAAGCACTCTAGTGCAACCTGGCGGGAGCACAAGTGGATAGCTGACTATCAGCTGCAGGTCCACTATTACAACGGAGATGTGATGAAGGTAGTAGTATTAGGTCTGAAAGTCGCCTCTGATGCTGATGCATTGAATGTCTTCAGATCTCTCTCTCTCTCTCTCTCTCTCTCAACACTCTGTGCACAATCTGACACAGAGGGGGAAAAATTCGATAGCTTTGCACCTCCCGTTAGCGCCTAAGGGGGCGCTAATGGGGCGCAAGGCAACTAGTGACCGGGTGCGGCGCTACCAACACCTCCCGCGAAATTCAGCGTGAGGTTAGCGGCGGCGCTAACCGTTAGCGCCCCGCGCCGCCGGCAATGACATCATCGCCATGCGCAGTGCCCCAACCGCGATCTTCGGTAGCGCCCCCTGACTTACCACCGGACGCTATGTCCGACAGGGTCAGGGGGGCCTACCTGCGGCCGGGGCGACGCTATTTAAAGGCGAGGTGCCGGGCGGCCATTTTTGTTGCTGGCCGCCTGCCAGCACCTGCCTCCGCTCCCATCCCCGCCCCCCCGCGGAGTGCCAGCTGCGCTCAATGAGCCCGGCACTTCTCTTGAGTGCCGGGCTCTTTTGCCGGCACTCCGATCCCCAGTGGCCCAGCTGGGCCCCGGGTCGCACTGTGCAAGGCTCCTCCCCTTTAAGAAGGGGAGGAAGACCTGCAATACCGCGGCGCGACGTGCCGCAGCGCATGGCGATATTCCCTCGCAGCGCCCCAAGAGGGAGGCGGGGCGCATCCAGTAGCACCCCGCTTCCCTCTTGGGGCACTACCACTCAATTTCGGCCGCGGGGGCGCTAACTTTTCTGGGGCACTAAAAGTAGCGCCCCGGCGAAGTTAGCGCCCCAAAGGGGGTGCGACTCAATTTCTCCCCCAGAGGCTCTACCGACTAGTGTGACGCGGTGTGGGCTGTTCTTTCTCTAAGTGTACTATTACCGATTGGAGACCCGCAGTCCAGCTTCTGCCAGAGGCTTGATGCTTTCACCATAAACGTACGCATTCTCGGCGCTGGCATTTCCAAGCAGGGATCGAGCGTACACGCCCTGCAGAAACAAAGGCACTGTTGTTACATTTAACAGTTTAAACCATTACTATTCCTGTAAACGTTGAAAGAATACACTTTTTAAAATCCTATTGATGATACAAAATTAAAGACAGTGTTCTAGCATACCGACTGGCATCTGTCTGAGGCTGACCCAGTCCGTTCGCAACCTTGGTGTCATATTTGACCCTGAAATGAGTTTCCGACCACATATCCGCGCCATCACTAAGACCACCCTCCGTAACATCGTCCGACTCCGCCCCTGCCTCAGCTCACCCGCTGCTGAAACCCTCATCCATGCCTTTGTTACCTCTAGACTTGACTATTTCAATGCTCTCCTGGCCGGCCTCCCACATTCTACCCTCCATAAACTTGAGGCCATCCAAAACTCTGCCGCCCGTTCACCCATCACCCCTGTGCTCGCTGACCTACACTGGCTCCCAGTTAAACAACACCTCGATTTTAAAATTCTCATCCTTGATCTCAAATCCCTCCATGGCCTCGCCCCTCCCTATCTCTGTAATCTCCTCCAGCCCCACAATTCCCCGAGATATCTGCGCTCCGCAAATTCTGCCTTCTTGAGCATCCCCGATTGTAATCGCTCCACCATTGGTGGCCGTGCCTTCAGCTGCCTGGGCCCTAAGCTCTGGAATTCCCTCCCTAAACCGCTCCGCCTCTCTCTCCTCATCTAATACGTTCCTTAAAACCTACCTCTTTGACCAAGCTTTTGGTCACCTGCCCTAATATCTCCTTATGTGGCTCGGGGTCAAATTTTGTTTGATAATCGCTCCTGTGAAGCACCTTGGGACATTTTACTACGTTAAAGATGCTATAGAAATACAAATTGTTGTTGTTGCTCTTTTAGATCACCACTTTCACTTTTCTGCATTCAGATTCTCTTCAGAGTAGCAGCACAGCTCTTATGGACTGCGCCACGTAACTAAAGGGCATGTGGGCCACTTTATTCAGTGCAGCTGTAAGTAACTTTTTTTTGTCCAGAGACAAGCAGTTAAAATCTTCAGTTTAGCTTCAACACCTCAGTGATACTTGGAACAAAACGGACGCAAGTTTAATATTTCACCTCTATGAAGAGGAATTGCACAATGGAATCAGCAGCAGAGGAGGCAGCACAGGATAAAGAGCGCGGGGCCCGAGGACAGCTCAGGATAAAGAGCGCGGGGCCCGAGGACAGTTCAGGATAAAGAGCGCGGGGCCCGAGGACAGCTCAGGATAAAGAGCGAGGGGCCCGAGGACAGCTCAGGATAAAGAGCGCGGGGCCCGAGGACAGCTCAGGATAAAGAGCGCGGGGCCCGAGGACAGCTCAGGATAAAGAGCGCGGGGCCCGAGGACAGCTCAGGATAAAGAGCGCGGGGCCCGAGGACAGCTCAGGATAAAGAGCGCGGGGCCCGAGGACAGCTCAGGATAAAGAGCGCGGGGCCCGAGGACAGCGGACTGACAGGAATCGGCAGCAGAGGCGACAGCTCAGGATAAAGAGCTCGGAGCCGCCGAATTCCAAAAGAACAGCAAAAGCAAGGAGTGACGTCACAGGACTGTCGGTAGGTGATTGGTGGGTGAGTATTGGTGTTTTATTCTCTCTAAAGTAACTAGATAAACTAATTAATAGAACTATAGATAATCGTGTGAATAAAGACTTTAACTAAGCGAACGAGAGAAACAGCCGGAGATGAAGGTTGGCCCGACTTTTAAGACTTAGGGGGAAAAATTGGGTCGCGCCCCCTACTGGCTACCACCGCCGGTAACCTCCCGCTGAATTTCACGGGAGGCGTTAGTGGTGCTGCGTCCGGGCGCTAGGTGCTTTGCGGCCCGTTTGCACCCCCTTGGGGCAATAATGGGAGGCGCAAAGCAACCCAATGTTACCCCCTTTAGCCTTAAGTTTATTCCTGTAAGTTAGTTAATAGTCTATTAAATAGAGACATGCCAGGGCAGCTCGGTCCAGTGGAATGCACATCCTGTGCCATGTGGGAAATCCAGGACGCTTCCTGTGTCCTGGACAACCACATGTGCAGGAAGTGTCGTAGCTGGAGGAGCTCGAGCTCCGGGTTTCGGAGCTTGAACGGCAGGTGGCATCACTGCGGTGTATCCGTGAGGCTGAGAGCTACGGGGATAGCACGTTTCAGGAGGTGGTCACTGCGCATAAAGGAGTGTGCAGGCAGAGAGGGAATGGGTGACCACCAGAAAGAAGAGGACCACCAGGCAGGTAGAACAGGAGTCCCCTGAGTGCATCGCACTCTCCAACCAGTATTCGGTTCTGAGTAATGGTGAGGGTGATGGTTCCTCTCGGGAGTACAGCCAGAGCCAAATCTGTGGCACCACGGGAGGAAGAAGATTGGGAGAGCAATAGTGGTAGGAGATTCGATAGTTAGGGGAGCAGACAGGCGTTTCTGCAGCCGTAGACGTAACTCCAGGATGGTATATTGCCTCCCTGGTGAACAGCCAGAGGTCGTTGTCCATATTGGTACCAATGACATAGGTAGAAAGAGGGATGAGATCCTGCAGGCAGATTTTAGGGAGCTAGGAAAGAGATTAAAAAGCAGGACCTCAAAGGTAGTAATCTCCGGATTACTCCCGGTGCCACGCGCAAGTGAGTATAGAAATAGGAGGATAGAGCAGATGAATGCGTGGCTGGAGAGATGGTGCAGGAGGGAGGGCTTCAGATTCCTGGGGCATTGGGACCGGTTCTGGGGGAGGTGGGACCTGTACAGGCTGGACGGGTTGCACCTCAACAGAGCTGGTACCAATATCCTCGCGGGGAGGTTTGCTAGTGCTGTTGGGGAGGGTTTAAGCTAATTTGGCAGGGGGATGGGCACCAGGATGTAACATTAGAAAGGGGAAATAAAGTGCTCAAAGGATTGGGAGAGGCAGAGAGCACTAAAGTAAGAAATGGTAAGGTATTAGGTGGGGCCAAACTAAGCGAGAATACAGGATGGTCTAAGATGGGTTTACAGTGTATGTATGTGAACGCACGAAGCGTAGTAAACAAGGTAAGTGAGCTGCAGGCACAAATAGCCACATGGGAATATGATGTTGTGGCAATAACTGAGACCTGGCTCAAAAAAGGACAGGATTGGGTATTAAATATTCCTGGTTATAAGGTGTTCAGGAAAGATAGGGAAGGAAAGATAGGAGGTGGTGTGGCAGTATTGGTTAAGGAGAATGTTACAGTGCTGGAGAGGGAGGATGTCCTGGAGGGGTCAAGGACAGAATCTATTTGGCTAGAGTTAAGAAATAATAGAGGTGCCATTACACTACTAGGTGTATTCTATAGACCACCAAATAGTGGAAAAGATATGGAGGAGCAAATTTGCAGAGAAATTACAGAGAGATGCAAGAACTATAGAGTAGTCATAATGGGGGACTTCAACTATCCTAATATAGACTGGGATTCTAATAGTGTAAATGACACTGTCTTCACGGAAGAGGACACAAATAACTTCCCAGAAATGTTAGGGAACCAAGGGTCTAGTGAGAAGGAGGAATTAAAGGAAATTAGTATTAGTAAAAAAATAGTGATGGAGAAGTTAATGGGACTGAAAGCCGATAAATCCCCAGGGCCTGATAATCTGCATCCCAGAGTACTAAAAGAGGTAGCCATGGAAATAGTGGATGCATTGGTTGTCATCTTCCAAAATTCTATAGATTATGGAACAGTTCCTGCAGATTGGAGGGTGGCAAATGTAACCCCGCTATTTAAAAAAGGAGGGAGAGAGAAAACAGGGAACTACAGACCGGTTAGCCTAACACCAGTAGTAGGGAAAATGCTAGAGTCTATTATAAAGGATGTGATAACAGGACACTTAGAAAATATCAATGGGATTAGACAGAGTCAACATGGATTTATGAAAGGGAAATCGTGTTTGACAAACCTACTGGAGGTTTTTGAGGATGTAACTGGTAGAATAGATAAGGGAGAACCAGTGGATGTGGTGTATTTGGATTTTCAGAAGGCCTTTGATAAAGTCCCACATAAGAGGTTAGTGTGCAAAATTAAAGCACATGGGATTGGGGGTAATATACTGACATGGATTGAAAATTAGTTAACAGACAGGAAACAGAGTAGGAATAAATGGGTCTTTTTCGGGGTGGCAGGCGGTGACTAGTGGGATACCGCAGGGATCAGTGCTTGGGCCCCAGCTATTCACAATATATATCAATGATTTGGATGAGGGAACCAAATGTAATATTTCCAAGTTTGCTGACGACACGAAACCACGTGGGATTGTGAGCTGTGAAGAGGATGCATAGAGGCTTCAAGGAGATTTAGACACGTTGAGTGAGTGGGCAAATACATGGCAGATACAGTATAACGTGGATAAATGTGAAGTGACCACAAGGACGTCCGCATCACCCGCGCCATGACAGGAGCTGACAACTGCTGGACCGACCACCGCCTAATCCGCTCTGTCAATGTAGCCCCAAAACAGTGGCAGCAACAGAAACAATGCCGCAGGAAAATCAACGCTGGAGCACTCAAAGACCCCGCTAAGAAAGCCCTATTCAGCCTGCGCCTCACAAACAATCTGACGACTCCCAGTGATGCAAAGACACAGTGTCCACAGCGCCTGGTCTGCACTCAAGGCCTCCATAATCAGCACCTGTGAAGAGACGCTCGGTCACTCGACCAGGAAACACCAAGACTGGTTCGACGAGAACGACCAAGAGATCCAGGAGCTAATAAGCCGCAAGCGCAAGGCATTCCTGATCTGGAAACAGCAACAGAACTCGAGGGCAAGAAAGCAGCTCTACAGACGTCTGAAGGCCGAGATCCAACAAAAAACTCGCGACCTAAAGAACAGATGGTGGGTGGAGAAAGCGCAGGAGATCCAGCAGCTAGCCGACAACCACGACGTGCGTGGATTCTTTAGCGCAGTCAAGACCATCTACGGCCCAAGCACCCAAGGTCCTACCCCACTGCGGGCCAAGAACGGAGAGGTACTCATCAAGGACAGAGAGGCAGTCAGTGCCGGCTGGAAGGAGCACTTCAAAGATCTCCTTAACCGAGACTCTGTCTTCGACGCGAGTGTCAACTCCATCCCGCAGCATGCTACCCACCACCATCTCAGCACAACCCCAGCTCGGCATGAGGTTGAAAAGGCCATCCGACAACTGAAGAACAACAAGGCCTCAGGATGGAATCCCTGCCGAGGCGCTAGAACATGGCGGAGAAGCACTATTAGCGCGAATACATGAACTCATTTCTCTTATCTGGAAGGAGGAGAGCATGCCAGGGGATCTCAGAGATGCCGTAATTGTGACCATCTTCAAGAAAGGTGACAAGTCCGATTGCGGTAATTACAGAGGAGTTTCCCTGCTGTCTGCCACAGGGAAAGTCATCGCAAAAATCCTCCTCAATTGCCTTCTCCCAGTGGCTGAAGAGCTCCTCCCAGAGTCGCAATGCGGATTCCGCCCACTAAGGGGCACAATGGACATGATCTTCACCGCGCGCCAATTACAAGAGAAATGCAGGGAACAGCACCAACCGCTGTACATGGCCTTCTTTGATCTCACAAAGGCCTTCGACACTGTCAACCGTGAGGGATTATGGAGTGTCCTCCTCAAATTCAGCTGCCTTCAAAAGTTTGTCACCATCCTCCGCCTGCTTCACGACGACATGCAAGCCGTGATCCTGATCAACAGATCTACCACAGACCCAACTCACGTACGTACTGGGGTCAAGCAAGGCTGTGTCATCGCACCAACGCTCTTCTCGATCTTCCTTGCTGCAATGCTCCATCTCACCCTCAGTAAGCTCCCCGCTGGAGTGGAGCTAATTTACAGAACAAACGGGAAACTGTTCAACCTCCGTCGCCTCCAGTCCAGATCCAAGGTAGCCCCATCCTCTGTCGTCGAATTACAGTATGCAGACGATGCTTGCGTCTGCGCTCTCTCGGAGATCGAACTCCAAACCATCGTCAACACCTTCTCCGAAGCGTACAAGAGCATGGGCCTTACACTAAACATCTGTAAGACAAAGGTCCTCTACCAACCTGCCCCCACCACACAGGACTGCCCCCCGATTATCAAAATCCACGACAAGGCCTTGGACAACGTGGACCACTTTCCATACCTCGGGAGCCTACTGTCAACAAGGGCAGACGTCGATGACGAAGTCCAACACCGCCTTCAGTGTGCCAGTGCGGCCTTTGGTCGCCTGAGGAAGTGAGTGTTTGAAGACCAGGACCTCAAACCTGGCACTAAGCTCATGGTCTACAGAGCAGCAGTGATACCCGCCCTGCTGTATGCCTCAGATACATGGACCATGTACAGCAGGCACCTCAAAGCACTGGAGAAGTACCACCAACGCTGCCTCCGCAAGATCCTGCAAATCCATTGGCAGGATAGGTGCACCAACGTCAGTGTTCTCGCTCAGGCCAACATCCCCAGCATCAAAGCTTTGACCACGCTCGATCAGTTCCGATGGACAGGTCACATCGTCCGCATGCCCGATACGAAACTCCCAAAACAAGCGCTCTACTCGGAGCTCCGACACGGCAAGAGAGCCCCAGGTGGGCAGAGGAAACGCTTCAAGGACACCCTCAAAGCCTCCTTGAAAAAGTGCAACATCCCCACCGACACCTGGGAATCCCTGGCCCAAGACCGCACAAAGTGGAGGAGAAGCATCCGGAAGGCGCCGAACACCTCGAGTCTCTTCGCCGGGAGCAAGCGGAAGCCAAGCGCAAGCAGCGCAAGGAGCGCACGTCAACCCAAGCACCCCACCCACCCGCCCCTTCAACCACCGTCTGCCCCACCTGTGACAGAGACTGTAGGTCCCGCATTGGACTCATCAGTCACCTGAGAACTCATTTTTAATGTGGAAGCAAGTCATCCTCGGTTCCGAGGGACTGCCTAAGAAGAGAAGAAGAATGTAGGAAACGCGGCAGCCGATTTGCGCAGAGCAAGCTCCCACAAACAGCAATGTGATAATGACCAGATAATCTGCTTTAGTGATATTGATTGAGGGATAAATATTGGCCACGACACCGGGAATAACTCCACTGCTCTTCTTCGAACAGTACCACGTGATCTTTTACATCCGCTTGAGAGGGCAGACTGGATCTCAGTTTAACATCTCATCTGAAAGACGGCACCTCCAACAGTGCAGCGCTCCTTTCGTATTGGGATGAACGGTCAGCTTAGATTGCGTGCTCCAGTCCTGGAATAAGGCTCGAGCCCGTTACCTACCGACTCAGAGGTGAGAGTGACCCAATGGTGGCACTTAGAGAGTATTGAAGGAGCACAATCTCTGCCACTCTACCCGCTAACCCCACCCACCATCGCCAGCTCTATCTCTCACCTGCAGTCTACGCACCTCAAACCTACTGGCCTCTAACCTACTTCCCTCCATCTCCTCAGTGCAGGAGCACCAACCATCTTAAACAATATCACACTCTTCTGTATAAACAAAGTGCACAATATGAAATGGAGACAAACCCAATCTACTGACTCATACCTTTGATGCTCTTCAATATGAAGGCACCAGCCCGTGATGACGTTTCAACACTGGGACAGGAATATTGTGAGAAGTGTTTGTAATTTAAACAATGGACATGATCTTCACCGCGCGTCAACTACAAGAGAAATGCAGGGAACAGCACCAACCGCTGTACATGGCCTTTTTGACCTCACAAAGGCCTTCGACACTGTCAACCGTGAGGGATTATGGAGTGTCCTCCTCAAATTCGGCTGCCCTCAAAGTTTGTCACCATCCTCCGCCTGCTTCACGACGACATGCAAGCCGTGATCCTGACCAACGGATCCACCACAGACCCAATTCACGTACGTACCGGGGTCAAGCAAGGCTGTGTCATCGCACCAACGCTCCAAACAACATTAAACTCTATTTGCGTCCTACCCAGAATTATATCCTGTCCCCCCTACAAAAAGTTTAATCACAGGTAAACTTATAAAGAATTGGCTAAAATAAACAGAGCAAGCCACAGCTGATGGGAGAAAAGCTGCTCACTGAAAACAGGAAACAATACTGTCTCAGGTTTAGAGGCAGGAAGGAGATGGCAAGATAAATGCAAACGCTGGAGCCACTCGGCCTTGCTTACAGCATCGATCCAGAAAAGAAAATATTCCCTTTCCTCCCATCGTGTCATCGAACCGTATCTTGAATGAATTTAAGGTTTAGCCTCCACTGTCCCACCTGGAATTTCATTGCAAGTGTTGATCGCGCTTTCCATTAAAACATTCCTCCTGACATTTGTCCTGAATTGCCCCTTTACCAGTTCTAGCCTACATTCTCTATTTCTAGTGCCTCTATTTCTTAACTTGAAGTAATTCTCCAGATTGACCCTATACCGTTTAATAGCTTGTATATTGTTGTAAAGGTCGCTCTCAGTTAAGTCCTTTCAAAGCTAAACAGGCCCAGTTTCTCCAGCCGCTCCTCACAGCTCAATCCCTTGAT
Source organism: Squalus acanthias (assembly GCA_030390025.1). Lineage (NCBI taxonomy): Eukaryota > Metazoa > Chordata > Chondrichthyes > Squaliformes > Squalidae > Squalus > Squalus acanthias. The sequence continues at coordinate 753,665 of CM059428.1, read as the reverse complement.
GCTAGGATGAACGCTGTGGCCATTACTACAACGTTTCCCTCATGCCTGGGTGATGAAAACTAAATAGTGAAAGGTTGGCTTATGCAGGTCCTACAAAAGGAGCCAACAGGGTCAGCTAGATAGAGTGAATGGCTTCATGTCTCAATCTTTGAGACATTTCAGCATCATGTGGAGATAACCAAAGTGCTCGAATTGTGTGTGTGGGAGGGGGGGGGGGGGGGGGGGGAGAGGGACAGGACACGAAGGCCGAGTTAATTAAAAGACTTCAGATTAAAAGCCAGCATCCTTAAAGAGATAAGACCTAACATTTGTCGGGACTGTAGATCAGTTGCGTTGGCATGTTGGAAACGCAGCACTCCTGATCTTAAAGCCTTCAGTTTTTGTTTCAGGGTGACAGTGTCACCATCAGCAGCATTTTGAAATAATAAAAAAAAAATCAGTTACGAAGAATTAATTACTTCAGCATCCTTTTGCTTTGCACGCTTTTCAATTTCCGTGTATTTTGTAGAACTCGATGGCCTCGACAGTGAACTGTCCTTGAGTGAGTACTCAGTCTGACAATGTCAGGAAACTCATTGATTTAACACACAGGCACAGCTGAAATGACAGGATTGCTGAAGTAGCTCAGGGCACTAACTGTATCTCTACTGATAATGTCTTCAGCACTCACTGTTAATGGAGAATAAGAATAAGGAGCAGGAGGAGGCCATAGGGCCCCTCGAGCCTGCTCCACCATTCAATAAGATCATGGCTGATCTTCTACCTCAATTCCACTTTCCCACCCGATCTCCATACCGTTGACCAGAAACTTAACTGGACCAGCCACATAAATACTATGGCTACAAGAGCAGGTCAGAGGCTGGGTATTCTGCAGCGAGTTACTCACCTCCTGACTCCCCAAAGCCTTTCCACCATCTACAAGGCACAAGGCTGGATGAGTGCAGCTCCAACAACACTCAAGAAGCTAGACACCATCCAGGGCAAAACAGCACGCTTGATTGGCACCCCATCCACCACCTTAAACATTCACTCCCTCCACCACCAGCGCACCATGGCTGCAGTGTGTACCATCTACAAGATGCACTGCAGCAATTCACCAAGGCTTCTTCGACAGCACCTCCCAAACCCGCGACCTCTTCCACCTAGAAGGACAAGGGCAGCAGGCGCATGGGAACACCACCACCTCCAAGTTCCTCTCAAAGTTACACACCATACTGACTTGGAAATATATCACCGTTCCTTCATCGTCACTAGGTCAAAATCCTGGAACTCCCTCCCTAACAGCACTGTGGGAGCACCTTCACCACACGGACTGCAGCGGTTCAAGAAGGCAGCTCACCACCACGTTCTCGAGGGCAATTAGGGATGAGCAATAAATGCTGGCCTTGCCAGCGACACCCACATCCCAGGAACAAATAATTTTAAAAATTCCTTGATTCCCCTAGAGTCCAAAAATCTATCTATCTCAGCCTTGAATATACTCAACGACTAAGCATCCACAGCCCTTTGGGCTAGAGAATTCCAGAGATTCACAACCCTATGAAGAAATTCCTCCTCATCTCAGTCCTAAATGGCCAACCCCTTATCCTGAGACTGTGACCCCTAGTTCTAGACTCTCCAGCCAGGGAAACAGCCTCTCAGCATCGACTCTGTCAATCCCCCCTCAGAATTTTCTATGTTTCAATGAGATCACCTCTCATTCTTCTAAACTCCAGAGAGAATTGGCCCAATCTGCTCACTCTCTCATCATAGGACAATCCTCTCATCCCAGGAATCAATGTAGGGCAAAAAAATGAGCCTGTGGCGGATCGCCACCTAAACGGGCGCAATCCACTTTTCCATCCGTGGACAATAAATCGGGCACCTTGCCTTTAAGGTGCATGCTGCCTTTAAGGCAAGAAAAAAGGAGTGGGCGTGGCCTCAAGGTTTTTGCAGAGAAATGTGTTAGCAGCCATTTTGACCAGAAGAGTTGTAATAAAAAGCGATGTGTTCCACATCTTGACTCGGCCTCAATTCGTGCTTCGCGGCAGCCACAACATTGGTGACCCCGACGCTCAGAACGTATTCCGAGCACTGCAATGGCGGACACGAATGCAGTTTCCGTGAAACTGCCGGAGTTTTGGGAAAACCAGCCCGAAGCCTGGTTCCTCCAAGCCGAGTCACGATTCCGGCTGCAACTCATCACCACAGATGGGACGAAGTACGACTACCTCGTCACATCACTCGGTAGCTCCACAGTTACGAAGGTCTGGACAGCGCCGCAGAACCCACCAGAGGAGGACAAGTATGCACATCTTAAGGCCGCGCTCCTTAAAAAATTCACGGCCTCGACATACCAGCGAAACTGCCACCTCCTCGACCTTCCAGGCCTCGGTGATACCTCACCGTCAGACCTCCTCTCCCACATGCTCTCCCTCATCGACGATAGCCCACCCGGATCCCTCTTCCGCATGCTGTTCATCCGCCAGCTACCTCTCAGCATCCGCCCAGCGATCGTGGCGTCCGGCCTCACGGACCTGGAAGCCTTGGCCGTTGAGACCGACAAGCTGCTGTCCGCTCACTCCAGCCGCGACGTCACTCCGGACCTGGCAGCCACTGCCTGGGCGCGCCCCTCACCGGCCACCACGCGGCCACAAGGCCCAGCCACCGGGCTCACGGGGCCTTCGCACCCCACTAACCCGGGCCACTGTTACTACCACGCACGGTTCGGCGCCAGGGCACAACGGTGCACACCTCCCTGCTCTTTTAAGTCCGCCCCCGTACCAGCCCCCGCGATGGCCGTGGGCCACGCGGGCTCCCTGCTGTACATCACGGATGACAAAACCGGCCGCCGGTTCCTGTGCGACACTGGAGCTCAGCACAGCATCATCCCGGCCTCCACCCTCGACATCCAAAAGGGCAAACGAGGACCGGCGCTGGCTGCTGCTAACGGCTCGGACATCCCAACGTACGGCACCCGCACAGTCACCCTCGACCTCGCTGGTCGCCGCTACCGATGGGAGTTCATCACTGCCAAGGTGCTCTCCCCTCTCATCGGCGCAGATTTCCTGTGCGCCCATGGCCTACTGGTAGACATCCCTCGACACCGCCTCGTGGACATGAACACCATGTCCCCCATCCTGGGCGCCATGGCCCCCCGTCAACCCGCCGACATGGCGTCACAGTGCCACGCCCGGGCCACGGATAACTACTCGGCACTCCTGGCCGAATTCCCGGTCCTTACCAATCCGACCTTCTCTGCGGAGGCCGCCAAACACGGGATGGAACACTTCATCCCCACCACAGGCCCCCCAGTGTACGCCCATGCCCGCAGGCTGGACCCGGCCAAACTGGAGATCGCGCGGACCGAGTTTGCCACCATGGAACAGCTCGGCATCATCCGCCGCTCCAACAGTCCCTGGGCCTCCCCACTCCACATCGCCCCCAAACCAGGCGGGGGTTGGCGCCCCTGCGGGGATTACCGCCGCCTCAACGACGCCACCACCCCTGATCGGTACCCCGTGCCGCACATCCAGGACTTCTCGGCTAGACTGGCCGGCCGCTCAGTCTTTTTCAAGGTCAACCTGGTACGCGGCTACCACCAAGTCCCCGTCCACCCCGCAGACGTCCCCAAGACGGCCGTAATCACCCCCTTCGGCCATTTCGAGTTCCTGCGGATGCCCTTCGGCCTCAAAAACGTGGCCCAGGCATTCCAACGGCTCATGGACTCGGTCCTTCGGGACCTGAAGTTCCTGTTCGTCTACCTGGACGACATCCTGGTAGCCAGTTCCTCCAAGCAGGAACACCTTGAACACCTTCGCATCCTGTTCGGGCGCCTCAGCGACCACGGGCTCATCCTCAGCTCAGCCAAATGCCAGTTCGGCCTGGACAAGTTCGACTTCCTCGGCCACCACATCACCCATGCTGGGGCCATTCCCCTGCCCACCAAGGTGCAGGCCGTCCAACAATTTCCCCGCCCCACCACCATCAAAGGCCTTCAGGAGTTCCTCGGGATGGTGAATTTTTATAACCGCTTCATCCCCAAAGCGGCGTCCCTCATGAGGCCCCTGTATGAAGCCCTCCGGGACAGGAGCGGCAAGATGGCGGTCGAATGGACGGCAGACGCGTCCGCCGCCTTCGACTCCACCAAGACCGCGCTCGCCAACGCCACCCTGCTCGCGCACCCACGGCGCAATGCCAGGGTAGCGCTCACCACGGACGCCTCCGACCACGCGGTCGGCGCCGTGTATGAGCAGTGGTCGACGGCGCCTGGCAACCACTTGTCTTCTTCAGCCGCCAGCTACGCCCCCCGGAGGTCAAGTACAGCACCTTCGACCGCGAGCTCCTCGCGCTGTTCCTGGCGGTCCGCCATTTTCGTTTTTTGCTGGAGGGCCACCCCTTCACTGCGTTTGTCGACCACAAACCCCTGACATTCGCAATGGCAAAGACAACCGACCCCTGGTCCACCAGGCAGCAGCGCCAGCTCGCGGCAGTGTCCGAGTTCACCACGGACATCCAACACGTCTCCGGCCGAGACAATGTGGTAGCCGACTGCCTCTCCCGCCCCGCCATCCACGCCACACACCTGGCAGTCGACTACGCTCAACTCGCAGCAGACCAGATCACCGACCCTGATCTGCTCTCCGCACCTACCAACCTACCAGGGCTATGCCTGGCCGACGTCGCCTGTGGCCCGACCGCAGTCACGGTCAAGTGCGACGTATCCCTATGTCAACCTCGGCCTGTCGTCCCAGCGTCCTGGCGCCGCCGAGTATTCGAGATTCTCCACAACCTCTCTCACCCCGGCACCCGCGCATCCATCAAATTGGTAGCCAACCGCTTTGTCTGGCGCGGCCTTCGCAAGGATGTGCGTACTTAGGCCAACTCCTGCCTAGCCTGCCAACGGGCCAAGGTGCAGCAACACACGAAAGCACCCCTCGAGGAGTTTACCGTCCCTTCGCGTAGATTCGACCACATCCACGTGGACATCATCGGGCCCCTGCTGCCGTCGCAAGGCCACACGCACTTGCTGACAATCGTTGACCGCACCACGCGCTGGCCCGAGGCAATTCCACTGACCTCTACCACCACCGCCGACATCGCCAGAGCCTTCGTCAGCACCTGGGTCACACGGTTCGGCGTCCCCTCCGACATGACATCGGACAGAGGTCCGCAATTTACATCTGAACTCTGGACCGCCGTCGCACGCAATCTCAGGGTAACCATTCACTGCACCACAGCGTAGCGTACCACCCCGAAGCCAACGGACTGTGTTAGCGGTTCCACAGATCCTTGAAGGCATCTCTTCGAGCCAGCCTCCAGGACGGCGCCTGGACCGACCGACTCCCATGGGTCCTCCTCGGCCTGCGCACCGCGGTTAAAGAAGACCTCCACGCATCGGCAGCAGAGCTTGTGTACGGTCAGCTGCGTGTACCCGGCGAGTTCCTGCCCACCGCCACGACACCCTGGTCAGCCGACCAGCAACGCCACGACTTCGCCTCACCGGCGCTACAGTTCGCCCCAGTGCCCATTGCCCGACACGGCGAATCCACCTCACACGTCCCACTAAGCCTGCACCAGGCACGGTTCGGTTTCGTCCGGCACGGCACCCACCGCGGACCCCTTCAACCCCCGTACGATGGGCCCTACCAGGTGCTACAGGCTGGGGACAAATTTTTCACCCTGCAAGTGGGCGACAGGACCGAAAAAGTGTCAGTTGACCGACTCAAGCCAGCACACTCGGAGCCCGGTGAGCAGGTCCCTGTAGCTCGTCCACCGCCACGCGGCCGACCTGCCCTCAAGCCAGTTCACCCGGCTGCTCCACGCCCGGCCGTTCCACGTCCACCGGCGTCCTACAAGAGCCGCTCCGGCCGGCCCATCAGACCGCCGCACCGTCTCCTCCACACCTCCTAAGCGGATTCTGGGGGGAGCTGTGTGGCGGATCGCCACCTAAACGGGCGCAATCCACTTTTCCGTCCGTGGACAATAAATCGGGCACCTTGCCTTTAAGGCGCATGCTGCCTTTAAGCAAGAAAAAAGGAGTGGGCGTGGCCTCAAGGTTTTTGCAGAGAAATGTGTTAGCAGCCATTTTGACCAGAAGAGTTGTAATAAAAAGCGATGTGTTCCACATCTTGACTCGGCCTCAATTCGTGCTTCGCGGCAGCCACAACAAACCGAGCGTATTAAGTTTCATCCAGTCGTATTCCATGGTGTCATTTTAGGGCCGTTTTCCCCCCATGTAGTTTCATCTTTTCTCATGCCTCTGAATTTTTTTGCCTTTCCATTAACTTTAATCAATTTCCCACCAGAAACCCAGTCCGAGTTCAAATCCACCCCCGTGTCTGAGAATTTGTGTTGAAATTGTTTCTGGAGGTTCCAAGGAAAACAGGAATGAAGTGCAGCAGAGGAATTAGCAGCTGTCCAAAACACATTCTTATAAATTGCATCGTGTCGTCTCTCTGACATGGGCCACAGCCAGCTCAGGGCCCACTCACTGCCTCTTCAGTTCAGGATGTGGAGATGCCGGCGTTGGACTGGGGTGGACAAAAATGAGAAGTCGCACAACACCAGGTTATAGTCCAACAGATTTATTTACTTTTACAAGCTTTCGGAGCTGTTCGCTCCTTCCTCAGGTAGAGTAGCTGTGAGAGAATCTCCAGAATTCACAATATAAGCACAGAAAAAATCTATTCAAATCTTTCCCTACATCAAAGACACACTAAGAGCACAGCCAAGACAATGAGATGTGTCCCAGGGGGTCCAACGTGTCAAAACACCTGCTGGCTGCATATCCTGTCATAGATACATAGATACATAGAAGATAGGAGCAGGAGTAGGCCATCCGGCCCTTCGAGCCTGCTCCGCCATTTAATGAGATCATGGCTGATCCTCCAATTCAGTATCCCGTCCCCGCCTTCTCTCCGTAACCCTTAACCCCTTTTGCCTGTAGAAATATATCTAATTCCCTCTTAAATATATTTAATGAGCTGGCGTACACTGCCCTCTGTGGCAATGAGTTCCACAGGTTCACCACCCTCTGAGTGAAGAAATTCCCCTCATTTCTGTCCTAAATGGTTTGCCCTATCCTTAAATTATGTCCTCTAGTTCTGTTCTCACCCGCCAAGAAACATTCCTTCTGCATCTAGTCTGTCTAGACCTGTCAGAATTTTATACACTTCTATGAGGTCCCCTCTCAATCTTCTAAACTCCAGTGTGTACATCCCTAAATACATAGTCTCTCCTCATAGGTCAATCCGCCATTCCTGGTATCAGCCTGGTGAATCGCCGCTGCACCCCCTCCATGGCAAGAAATCTTTCCTCAGATGAGGCGACCAAAACTGTACACAGTACTCGAGGTGTGGTCTCACCAGTGCCCTGTACAGCTGCAGCAAGGTATCCTGTTCCTGTATTCCAACCCTTTTGCTATGAAGGCCAGCATACCGTTTGCCTTCTTGACCGCCTGTTGCACCTGCATGCTCGCCTTCAGTGACTGGTGTACAAGAACACCCGGTCTCTCTGTACTTCCCCTCTCCCAATTTATTGCCATTTAAATAATAATTTGCCCTCCCGTTCTGCACCAAGGTGGATAACTTCGCACTTGTTACATTATAGTGCATCTGCCATTTATCCGCCCAATCACCCAGTCTGTCCAAATCGCTCTGGAGCTTCCTGGTCTCCTCCTCTGAGCCACCCCCCCCTAGTTTAGTGTCGTCTGCAAATTTGGAAATGTTGCATCCGACTCCCTGATCCAGGTCATTAATGTAAATTGTGTTGGTTCAGGGACCTGGAAAGACCGGCCATGATGTCAAGTCACGTTCTGTATCGTGACATGAACCCGATATCGCGATTGAGGCCATCCTCATGAGTGCGGAACTTGGCTATCAGTTTCTGCTCTATGATTTTGCGCTGTCGTGTATCCCGAAGGCCGCCTTGGAGAACGCTTACCCGCAGATCCGAGGCTGAATGCCCCTGACTGCTGAAGTTCAGATCAGAGAGCTTCGCCCTCAGGTGTAGGATCGGATGCTGCACCCGGGGATAGATTTATTTAACCAGAAACTTATTTTCAAGTTGAGCCTGTGCCTTCCAACGCCCGCAGTAGCAGTATTCAGTTTTGCTTACCAATTATCTCCCTTCCCTGACACTGCTGAATGGGGCCTATTAACCTGCTTGGCTCTGATGATCTCCAGCACCACAGCCAAGTGGCCATTATTCATACAAGCCAGCGGTCGACATTTCAATGTTTCCCCAAGGCCCGATTCCCAAAGCCTGTTTCCGTGGACACCATTTGCTGAGAGAATTCAGTGCTTGACTGTCTCTGGCACTTCTTGCTAAACCACACCAGAACGCCCCAAATTTACTTGCGTGCCTGCGTGGAACTTTGCTGAGATCTATGGCTCTTAAGATTCAGGTTCAGTTCATTTCAACTTTTAAAATGCTGGTCTACCAGCATTCTACTGAATTCTTCCTCCAATTCTGGTCTCTTGCGCATCCCCGATTTTAATCGCTCCACCACTGGCGGCCGTGCCTTCTGTTGCCCGGTCCCCAAGCTCTGGAATTCCCTCCCTAAACCTCGCCTCCTCTCTACCTCACTCTCCTCCTTTAAGACGCTCCTTAAAATCTATCTCTTTGACTGTCACCTGTCCAAATTTCTCCTTATGTGGCTCGGTGTCAAATTTTGTTTGATAATCGCTCCTGTGAAGCGCCTTGGGACGTTTTACTACGTTAAAGGCGCTATATAAATACAAGTTGTTGTTGCTGTTCTCTCACCTGCTATATCGAAATAGAATATTTGACAATAAATGATTCTAAATTCAGGCAGCGCAGGGACGTAATACGTTTTGCCACAACACGCTGCACCCTGACTCGCCGCAGTGCAAAGTGAAGTGAGGTGAACAATGCTCTCACCTGTGTCAGCGTGGGTCTTTGTTCAGTGGAGCCATGCAACTGCCCAGGGCAGGGCAGGGCAGGGGGGAATCAAAAGGGAGGCACACCCAGGATACTCTTGCACAACTTTCTAGCAGCGCTTTCAGACCAGGATTGGTGGGGGTTTAGCGGCAGGTCACCTGTACGGTCTCCTAACCAGAGATGGCGCACAGGGGACCGAAACCCAAGTAATATAGAAACATTCTAGGTTTGAGCAGCTGACTCCTTCCTAGATCAATACTTAAAGAGCGTGGAGAAAAACCAGAAGCTTGACAGCATCATAAATCTCCTGGTTAGTGCCAAGCTGACAATCAGTATACTGCACGTGGTTAAGCTGCCCCAATTGTACAGAGCCTTGGTGAGACCACACCTGGAGTATTGTGCACAGTTTTGGTCTCCTTATCTAAGGAAGGATATACTTGCCTTGGAGGCAGTGCATCAAAGGTTCACTAGACTGATTCCTGGGATGAGAGGGCTGTCCTATGATGAGAGATTGAGTAGATTGGGCCTATACTCTCTGGAGTTTAGAAGAATGAGAGGTGATCTCATTGAAACATACAAGATTCTGAAGGGGATTGACAGGGTAGATGCTGAGAGGTTGTTTCCCCTGGCTGGAGTGTCTAGAAATGGGGGCATAGTCTCAGGATAAGGGGTCGGCCATTTAAGACCGAGATGAGGAGGAATTTCTTCACTCAGAGGGTTGTGAATCTTTGGAATTCTCTGCCCCAGAGGGCTGTGGAGGCTGAATCGTTGAGTATATTCAAGGCTGAGATCGATAGATTTTTGGACTCTAGGGGAATCAAGGGATATGGGGATCGGGCAGGAAAGTGGAGTTGAGGTCGAAGATCAGCCATGATCTTATTGAAAGGCAGAGCAGGCTCGAGGGGCCGTATGACCGACTCCTGCTCCTAATTCTTGAGTTCATATGTTCTTATTACTCACAGCGAGAGCCCAGGTCTTTGTGACTGAAAGTGTTGCTTCCAGGCGGTCAACCTTCTAAATCATTTCCGAAGAATTTTCTTCAGTACTTTGCGGAACAAAATCTTTACCTGCAGTATAGAAGTTATTTTAAAAAAGGACAGAGCCACGTAGAAGTTCCAGTTGGGCAGAGGCGTTGAAAGACCTCGACAGCGGCTGTACATGGAGGTCAGCTCTTCACAAGATGGAATTCCTGGGAAACCAAGGGAGATGGGAAATATTAAGCAAACATTCCTCCTTCAAGATCCACTCAAATGCCATATTTCAGACAGGACTATACTTATGTCTATGTTTGTTGGACCTCTGTGTTACTTTATATTTCCGCTGGTGGGGGGAGTCTAGGACAAGGGGACCAAACCCTTACAATCAGAGCCAGGCCATTCAGGAGAGAAGTTAGGAAATCCTTCACGCAAAGGGTGGTAGAAGTGTGGAACCCTCTCCCACAAAAAGCAGTAGATGCTAGCTCAATTAATAATATTAAATCTGAGACCGATAGATTTTTGCTAGCCAAGGGTATTAAGGGATATGGAGCCAAAGCGGGTGGATGGAGTTAAGATACAGATCAGGCATGATCTCACTGAATGGGGGAACAGGCTCGAGAGGCTGAATGGCCTCCTCCTGGTCCCATGTTCCTATTTATCAATGTTAGATTAAATTTACAATGTTCTGCTCAACTGCACAACTCAACTAAATCCTTTCATAAATCTTTCGCTGCACTCTCCGTCTCTACGACTTGCCCTCTTTTTCTGTCACCTACAAATCAGAGCAGCTTACAGTTAATTCGAGTAGATTCTCCCTTCCCGCTGGGCAGAAAACATTGGTGGGAGTTGTTTATAGGCCTCCAAACATTAGTTGTAATGTAGGGCAGAGTATAAATCAGGAAATTAGAGGCGCATGTAACAAGGGTAATACAGTAATCATGGGAGACTTTAATCTACATATAGACTGGGCAAACCAAATTTGCAGTAATAGTGTGGAGGATGAATTCATGGAATGTATGCAAGATAGTTTTCTAGATCAGTATGTTGAGGAGCCAACTAGAGGACAGGCTATTTTAGATCTAGTATTGTGCAACGAGAAAGGGTTAATTAATAACCTTGTAGTAAAGGGGCCTTTAGGGAAGAGTGACCATAATATGATAGAATTTTATGTTGAGTTTGAAAGTGATTTAGTTAAATCCGAAACTAGGGTCTTCAATCTAAACAAAGCAAACTACGTAGGTATGAGGAGCGAGTTGGCTAAGGTAGATTGGGAAACTACATTAAAAGGTACGACGGTGGAGACGCAATGGCTAGCATTTAAAGAATTAATACATAATTTACAACAAATATACATTCCTTTAAGGCACTAATGAAGGATCGGCGATATATTTCTAAGTCAGGATGGAGTGTGACTTGGAGGGGAACTTGGAGGTGGTGGTGTTCCCATGCGCCTTCTGCCCTTGTCCTTCTAGGTGGAAGAGGTCGCGGGTTTGGGAGGTGCTGCCGAAGAAGCCTTGGCGAGTTGCTGTAGTGCATCTTGTAGATGGTACACACTGCAGCCATGGTACGCCGGTGGTGGAGGGAGTGAATGTTTAAGGTGGTGGATGGGGTGCCAATCAAGCGGGCTGCTTTGTCCTGGATGGTGTCGAGCTTCTTGAGTGTTGTTGGAGCTGCACTCATCCAGGCAAGTGGAGAGTATTCCATCACACTCCTTACTTGTGCCTTGTAGATGGTGGAAAGGCTTTGGGGAGTCAGGAGGTGAGACACTCGCCGCAGAATACCTAGCCTCTGACCTGCTCTTGTTGCCACAGTATTTATGTGGCAGGTCCAGTTAAGTTTCTGGTCAATGGTGACCCCCCAGGATGTTGATAGTGTGGGATTCGGCGATGGTAATGCCCTTGAATGTCAAGGGGAGGTGGTTAGATTCTCGCTTGTTGGAGTTGGTCATTGCCTGCCACTTCTGTGGCGCAAATGTTACCTGCCACTTATCAGCCCAAGCCTGAACGTCGTCCAGGTCTTGTTGCATGCGGGCACGGACTGCTTCATTATCTGTGGAGTTGCGAATGGCGCTGAACACTGTGCAGTCATCAGCAAACATCCCCATTTCTGACCTTGTGTTGGAGGGAAGGTCATTGATGAAGCAGCTGAAGATGGTTGGGCTAGGACACTGCCCTGAGGAACTCCTGCAGCGATATCCTGGGGCTGTGATGATTGACCTTCAACCACCACAACCATCTTCCTTTGTGCTAAGTATGACTCCAGCCAGTGGAGCGATTTCCCCGATTCCCATTGACTTCAGTTTTACTAGGGCTCCTTGATGCCAGACTCGGTCAAATGCTGCCTTGATGTCAAGGGCAGTCACTCTCACCTCACCTCTGGAATTCAGCTCCTTTGTCCATGTTTGGACCAAGGCTGTAATGAGGTCAGGAGCCGAGTGGTCTTGGCGGAACCCAAACTGGGCCTCAGTGAACAGGTTATTGGTGAGTAAATGCCGCTTGATGACACCTTCCATCACTTTGCTGATGACTGAAAGCCAATAAATCCCCTGGTCCTGATGGCCGACATCCTAAGGTTTTGAAAGAGGTGGCTATAGAGATAGTGGATGCATTGGTTGTCATTTTCCAAAATTCCATAGATTCTAGAACGGTTCCCACGGATTGGAAGGTAGCAAATGTAACCCCACTATTTAAGATAGGAGGGAGAGAGAAAACGGGGAACTACAGACCAGTTAGCCTGACATCAGTAGTAGGGAAAATGCTAGAATCTATTATTAAGGAGGTGGTAACAGGGCACTTAGAAAATAATAATAGGATTAGGCAGAGTCAACACGGAGTTATGAAAGGGAAATCGTGTTTGACGAATCTGTTACGAGTTTTTTGAGGTTGTAACTAGCAGAATAGAGAAGGGGGAACCAGTGGATGTGGTGCATTTGGATTTTCAGAAGACATTCGATAAGGTGCCACACAAGAGGTTATTAAACAAAATTAGGGCGCATGGGATTGGGGGTAATATACGAGCATGGATTGAGGATTGGTTAACGGACAGAAAACAGAGAGTAGGAATAAACGGATCATTTTCGGGTTGGCAGGCTATAACTAGTGGGGTACCACAAGGATCAGTGCTTGGGCCTCAGCTATTCACAATCTACATCAATGATTTGGATGAGGGGACCAAATGTAATCTATCCAAGTTTGCTGATGATACAAAGCTGGGTGGGAATGTAAGTTGTGAGGAGGATGCAAAGAGGCTTCAAGGGGATATAGACAGGCTAAATGAGTGGGCAAGAACATGGCAAATGGAATATAATGTGGAGAAATGTGAAGTTATCCACTTTGGTAGGAAAAATAGAAAAGCAGAGTATTTTTTAAATGGTGAGAGATTGGGAAACGTTGGTGTTCAGAGGGACCTGGGTGTCCTTGTACATGAATCACTGAAAGTTAACATGCAGGTACAGCAAACAATTAGGAAAGCAAATGGTATGTTGGCCTTTATTACAAGAGGATTTGAGTATAAGAGTGAAGACATCTTACTGTAATTATATAGGGCCCTGGTGAGACCACACCTGGAGTATTGTGTACAGTTTTGGTCTCCTTACCTAAGGAAGGATATACTTGCCATAGAGGGAGTGCAACGAAGGTTCACCAGACTGATTCCTGGGATGGGGGGATTGTCCTATGAGGAGAGATTGAGTAGACAAGGCCTATATTCTCCAGAGTTTAGAAGAATAAGAGGTGATCTCATTGAAACAAACAAAATTCTTACAGGACTTGACAGGGTAGATGCAGGGAGGATGTTTCCCCTGGCTGGGGAGTCTAGAAACAGGGGTCACAGTCTCAGAATAAGGGGTCGCCATTTAGGACTGAGATGAGGAGAAATTTCTTCACTCAGAGGGTGGTGAATCTTTGGAATTCTCTACCCCAGAGGGCTGTGGAGGCTCAGTCGTTGAGTATATTCAAGACAGAGATCGATAGACTTTTGGATATTAAGGGAATCAAGGGATATGGGGATAGTGCAGGAAAGTGGAGATGAGGTAGAAGATCAGCCATGATCTTATTGAATGGTGGAGCAGGTTCGAGGGGCCGAATAAACATAGAAACATAGAATCTAGGAGCAGGAGTAGGCCATTCGGCCCGTCGAGCCTGCTCCGCCATTCAATACGATCATGGCTGATCATCCAAATCCAGTACCCTGTCCCTGCTTTAATCCCCACAGTACACATATCCCACCCTACCCCCGTAACCCCACGTATTTAATTCCCCCTAACATATCCCATCCTATCCCCATAACCCCACATATTTAATCCCCCCTAACACTTAAGGGTCAATTTATCATAGCCAAATCAACCTAACCCACACATTTTTGGACACATTTTGGCCGACTCCTGCTCCTATTTCTTATGTTCTTATGGTCTCAGGCTGCTCCGATGAGCCCAACTACAGGAGTGTCCCCTTGTGTCCTGGAGCTGCTCTATTACAAACACTGAGGACTGGGATCCCAGCCAGGCAGAGCTGCTGAAACCCAGCACACTGCACTAGAGCCGTGGAAATGAGCAATTCCCAATCCTGCAGAGGGGTTTCCGGGGAAGGGCGGATTTGGAGCAAGCCTGAGGCCATCCCGGGGTCACGCCCCTGCCCCACATCATTTTTCAATAGAGCTACTCTGTGGCACGTGGAGTTGCTCCCTGCCACAGAAACAATCTAGCAAGGAGCGAGAGCACAGTTAAGGGATTCCACGTCATCAGGAAAATTAATAAGAACATAAGAATTAGGAGCAGGAGTCGGCCATTCGGCCCCTCGAGCCTGCTCCGCCATTCAATAAGGTCATGGCTGATCTTCGACCTCAACTCCACTTTCCCGCCCGATCCCCATATCCCTAGAATCCCTTTTGAGAGAGACAGACAAAGACAGAAACACAATGGTTTTAAAAATAAATCTAAGGTTTAGAATTTTCTTCATAAAATGGGATACACTGAGCGGAAAGCACTCCCCCTACACTTAGCTCCTCCTGTAAATTATTTCCCATGTTTAATTCCTTTCCCATTGTCCAATTTGAGTTTAATGATATTATGAAAGTCAGTGTTTCGAATGAATTATCTCGCTTTCAGTGAATAAATAAATTGGCCGGTGACCTTTCATCAGAACTCTGTTATCAACCTTCTCGCGCTGAGTTACACAGTAAAATTGGCCACACCCCATCAACAGGTTAAACACTTTTTGGAGAGTGGGGAATATAACCACACAGGGCGCCAACAATCCAGTCAGTGGCAGGTCCCAGGCTCATCCCTAGTTTGTGGTGAGTCAGGGGATCTCACATCACGGCACCAGTTGAGGTGCAATAACTGGCCGCAGTGCTGGTGATTCAGGGAGCGGGAAAGTTAGCCTGAGATTCCTGATTTCTATCCAGCAATCCCCGAGGGGAAAAAAAAGTAAAGAGTGCCCACGCACTGGATCAGGCCACAAATGGGCTTGACTGTGACACCCCACACTTGGTTAACCTGCCAGTGCTCGGAGTACAGACCCAGACAAGGAGGCTTAAGCAAGGATTGCCCCTCCCAGCTCCACAGCACTTCTGATGGTCTCTGCCAACCACGATCGCCCCCTCCCCTCGTTGTCATCCTCTCCCCCCGCCCCCCACCCCCGCCACTCAACGAGGGCCGCTGTCGGCAAGGCAGGCAGTCTGGAATCTGTGCATGCAATGCTGGCAGGGTATTTGAACAAGGGGATCACGCAGTTTACGGTGAGGTCAGCATTGATGGAAGTACCGCCTCTCGGGTACAACACTGACAGAAATGGCCCCGGGCATTTTAAGGGCCTCTGTTTTTATAGCATAACTCAGCAATTCAATGATATTGGAATATAATGCTCGTTACACCTTTAATAACTTACCTTCCACATCCTGAATGTTGATATTATTGCCATGTCCCGGAAAACAGATTCCACCGGGCCAATAGAAAGGCATACAGGCATAGGCCAAGTCTGCAATCGGATGTCCAATGGTAGAGAGCTCCCAGTCTAACACAGCAAGCACCCGAGCCTAGCGTTTAAAAACATAATTTCTTTTAACTATTAAGAAAGCTAAATAAACACCACAGCACCTCCCAAACCCGCGACCTCTGCCGCCTAGAAGGACCAGGGCAGCAGGCGCATGGGAACACCAGCACCTCCAAGTTCCCCTCCAAGTCACACGCCATCCTGACTTGGAAATATATCGCCGATCCTTCATCGTCGCTGGGTCAGAATCCTGGAACTCCCTCCCTAACAGCACTGTGGGAGCACCTTCACCACACGGACTGCAGCGGCTCAAGAAGGCGGCTCACCACCACCTTCTCAAGGGCAACTAGGGATGGACAATAAATGATGGCCTTACCAGCGACGCCCACATCCCGTGAATTAATTTTTAAAAACAGTGTGTGTGTACATGTATGTGCTAATATATATAATTTTCAGAACCAAAAAGAGTGAATTCTGTACTGGTCTCTTTCTGCCTTTGGGAATGTGGGAGGCTTATCACCAGCATGCTGCAGTCACACTCTGAATAACTGTAGATAGAATGAGGACTATTGTGGGTACTCCAAAACACATTACGCTGGGAAGCTTTAAATGTCGGAGTACAAACGCGAGTTACCTCTGTGGGATGAAACATTATGTTTTCGATCCGGAAGTCACCATGGACTATCGTTGCTTCCTGTTCATCATCTGGCAGATTGCTGATCAACCATTCTGAGAGCGTGTTCATGGCTGGTATGTCAGTGGAAGCAGCCGCCTTGTACTGGGCCGTCCAGGTCAGCACCTGTGTTCAGGGAGAGAGGAATCCATTTGTTTCCAGGGCTCCAACTGTACTCTTAAACAGGCAATCACATCCTCAGTGCATTCTCAAAATCAGATCACAGGGAGATGGGTCAGACACTAGCCTGTCACTGAGAATCGTGGAATATACAGCCCATCGAGTCTGTGCTGGCTCTTTCGAAGAGCAATCCAGTTAGTCCCACTCCCCCGCTCTTTCCCCATATCCCTGCAATTTTTTCTCCTTCAAGTATTTATCCAATTCCCTTTTGAAGGCTGCTATTGAATCTGTCTCCACCGCCCTATCAGGCAGCGCATTCCAAATCCTAACCACTTGTTGCGTAAAAAAGTTTTTCCTCATGTTGCCTCTAGTTCTTTTGCCAATCACCTTCAATCTGTGTCCTCCGGTTATCGACCCTTCAGCCATTGGAAACAGTTTCTCTTTATTTACTCTATCTAAACCCTTCATGATTTTAAACACCTTTATCGAATCTCCTCTTAGCCTTCTCTGCGCCTGGGATTCAAATCTAGCACAGACTGACGAGATGAAAGTCTGCTCTTCCGCTGGCTGTAAGACTCCGACGTGAAATAGGTTCCCTCACATAACTGCAACTAATGTCTTCGGTCGGTAGGCCCAGATGTCTGCCTGTAGACTGCGCGCTTGGTCTGCACTGAGCCACATGTTAAAGGAGATCCCAGGTTTCGTCCCTGCTCCGTGCTCAGTTAGCTCATCTTATCTGGGGGGGGGGGGGGGGGGGGGGCTGATAGGGTCCACATTGGGTCCCCGTGACACCAGGCAGCAGGAAGTTAGTCAGGGTTCCGACCCTCATCAAAATTCAGCAACTCCTGTTGAAAGGTGCGTGCGTGCGTGTACGAGCACTGGATGAGGACCAGATGAGTTTCGGCTACAATTCCCCTCCAAGCCTGCTAACACTTTACTGTCTCAGCTCACACAGTAAGAATGGCCGCTCGGGCAAAGTACCAGAAGGCTGCCACCACCGGTGAAAAAATGGCACCCCAGGAAAGAGTCAACCAAGAAAATAGGCAAAAAAAACCCTGCTTTGGACGGCAGCTAACCAATGGAATTTTCACCCCGTATTTATATTGTTAGCCTGGTAAACGAGGCACAAAAACCGCCGTGTAATACAGGCACAGAGCCACTGGACCGGGACTGCTGCTGAGCCATTCAGCCGCAGAACGTGGGTGACCAGTGATGTACCCCTTCTGGTTTCTGCTGCTAAAGGAGTCAAGATAAACAATTTGATGTCAAAATCCATAATGCATAAAAACGAGGATGTTAATCTTTCAAAATATTCCCCCAATTACATCACTGATTAGAACATAAGAATTAGGAGCAGGAGTCGGCCATTAGGCCCCTCGAGCCTGCTCTGCCATTCAATAAGATCATGGCTGATCTGATCTTGGCCTTAACTCCACTTTCCCGCCCACTCCCCATAACCCTCGACTCCCCTGTAGCTCAAAAATCTGTTTATCTCCACCTTAAACTGACTCAGCCTCCACAGCTCTCTCGGGTAGAGAATTCCAAAGATTTACGACCCTCTGAGAGAAGAAATTCCTCCTCATTTCCGATTTAAATGGGCGCTCCCTTATCCTGAGACAATGCCCCCTCGTTCTAGATTCCCCCATGAGGGGAAACATCCTCTCTGCATCTACCCTGTCAAGCCCCCTCAGAATCTTATATGTTTCAATGTCTCATTCTTCTAAATTCCAATGAGTATAGGCCCAACCTGCTCAACCTTTCTTCATAAGACAACCCCTTCATCCAGGAATCAATCTAGTGAACTTTCTCTGAACTGCCTCCAATGCAAGTGTATCCTTCCTTAAATAAGGAGACCAGAACTGTACGCAGTACTCCAGATGTGGTCTCACCAGCGCCCTGTACAGTTGTAGCAAGACTTCCCTACTTTTATACTCCATCCCCCTTGCAATAAAGGCCAACATTCCATTTGCCTTCCTAATTACTTGCTGTACCTGCATGCTAACTTTTTGTGTTAGCATTAAGAAATAATTCCCTCTCCCCGCCGCCCAATAAAACAGCTAATCAAAAGAAACAGGAAAAATGACAGGGTGCACTGACGAGATGATTAGCCCTTTAAAATGACAGAAGTTTGAAAAAGCGTTTTCTCTTGAACGAGAACCTGTCTCTTGGAGTAACCGCGGTCTTTGCCGTAGCCCTGCAGTCCCAAGGTCTTCCAGTCCATTGAATGAAGTCGAGCAAGCGTTGCTATCATGGCAAAGTACAAGGCGGCACGTTCTGCTGGGCTCACACCTGGCAGACTCAAATCTCGAAATATCCGGCCCTAGGTCATAAATACACAAAAAAAAATTTTAATGAAGTGAATTGGTGTAAAAATCGTAACTTTTAGGCCATCTGATTTCATTAAAGAGAGCAGGTCATGCAACCCGTAACTATTTCTATATAGAAGGATGCACACTAATTTATAAGAGTAGATTTTCCCTCTTCCTGGGGAATGTTCATTTCCCAATTACAAAGAAGAAATGAGGACAGAGAGCCGTTGCATCAGGTCTCTGCTCAGACAATGTTGTCCCAGGACCTCCAAGGCTCCCCTCTATGGACGTATCTGAGCCAGTGTAAGGGTTTCAATGAGGTGGAGCCACCCTCCCAAATGAGCAGGCAGGCCTCAGAGAGGGAAGAAGCTGCTCTAACCAGGTCCTTGCACTCACTACCAACATTGACGTGGGGTTCCAGAAGCAGCTGAAGACTGGAGCTGCCCTCATAGACTTGTCATCGGCATACCACACTGTCTGGCGCGAAGGCCTGCTACTGAAGCTTTCAATAATCAACCAATTCCGCAAGAATCTCGGGCTTATCAACACCCGAACGAGCAACTGTAAGTTCCGCGTCTATCTTGGTGACAAGACCAGCCAAACACGGATGCTCAACAAGGGTCTGCCGCAGGGGTCGGTGGTCGCACCGACCTTTTTCAACATCTATACAGCGGACATGCCCTGCATCAAATCCTGGAAATTTGCATATGCCAATGACATAGCACCGCTGATGCAGGCATCAACGCTAGAGGAAGCAAGTCGGACACGAACAAGCGACCTGGTCCTACTGGAACGCTACTTCCGGACCTGGCGTCTCCGCCCCAATCCAGAGAAGACAGTTGTGTCGGCATTCCACCTGAACAACAACGACGCCACTGGGAAAGAACTCAACGTTTCCTTCTGCGGAAGGCGACTTACCCATGAACCCCACCCAACGTATCTGGGCATCACCCTGGACAGGACTCTCACCCATCAGCCTTATCTCACCAACACCGGTCGAACCTGGTCCGGAAACTCGCTGGAACATCATGGGGGAGAACAACCAGTGGCTCTAGTCTACTCTGCTGCAGAATACTGCTCTGCCTCATGGTCCTGCAGCCTCCACACTAAGATCGTGGACGTGCAGCTAAACGCCGCCATGAGGACAGTGTCAGGGACGCTCAAGTCCGCTCCGACTGAGTGGCTCCCGGTGCTGTCCCACATTGCCCCGCCTGCCATTCGCCACGACCCCATCGTGCTCCGTGAGATGGAAAAAATCACGAGCAACATCGACCTTCCCATTCCCGAAGACTTGAAAAGACACACCACGAAAGCGCTTAAAATCACGCCGGCCATTCTGGGGAAACAGCAGCCAATATTCAAGCCGCTGGTATCGACCCACTATCCAGATGAACAGAATCATGGGACGCATGCAACATAAAGAGCCAACACCTCATCACTGACCCAACAGCAGAGGTCCCTGGCTCCGACCTCCCTCGGAGACAGTGGACAGCGCTCAACCCAATCCGCACGGGGCACGGACGATGCGGCCGCCTGCTCCACCAGTGGAAGATGAGGGGACGACCCGAAGTGCGACTGTGGCCAGGAGTCCCAGACCACGGAACACATCACATCAACCTGCCCACTGAGATCTGTTGCGGGAGGCACCTCATTTCTCCACTCGGCATCTCAGGAGGCCATCGAATGGAGAGCCAAACTAGACATCCCATCATAAGCTTTTCCCGTCACACGAAAGTAGTACTGAAGTGGGGAGGACGTTCCCCACCTCCCATCTCAGTTTTCTCTAACTTTGCCCGTGGAGCGCCCAAATGGAGAAGCAGCCCAAAAGAACTTACACCAGGACCATCCGCAGACCATAGGGTCGTCGAGGGTCCTGGGGGCAACTCAAATAACATAAGAACATAAGAATTAGGAGCAGGAGTCGGCCATACGGCCCCTCGAGCCTGCTCCGCCATTCAATAAGATCATGGCTGATCTTCGACCTCAATTCTATTTTCCCGCCCGATCCCCATATCCCTTGACTCCAAAAATCTATCGATCTCAGCCTTGAATATACTCAACGATTCAGCATCCACAGCCGTTTGGGGTAGAGAATTCCAAAAATGCACAACCCTCTGAGTGAAGAAATTCCTCCTCATCTCGGTCTTAAATGGCCTCCCCCTTATCCTGAGACTGTGACCCTAGTTCTAGACTCTCCAGCCAGGGGGAAACAGCCTCTCAGCATCTACCCTGTCAATCTCCTTCAGAATTTTAGACGTTAAAATGAGATCACCATACATTCTTCTAAACTCCAGAGAATATAGGCCTAGAAGACAAAGGGATTTTTTTCATATAAATTAAAAACAGAAAATGCTGGAAATACTCAGCAGGTCAGGCAGCAACTGTGGAGAGAGAAACAGAGTTAACGTTTCAGGTCGATGACCTTTCATCAGAACTGGAAAAAGTTAGAGATGTAACAGGTTTTTAAGCAAGTGCAGGGGCAGGGAAAGGGGGGAGGGGAGGAAAGAACAAAGGGAAGGTCTGTGATAGGGTGGAAGGCAGGAGAGATTAAATGACAAAAGGGATGATGGTGCGAGGCAAAAGAGGGAATGTTGCTCTGCATCCTCGTATTTCTGTAAGGATTGTTTGTGGCGATTTACTCTGCTCATCTGGTTACAGGCACAAACAAAAATAACGTAATTAAAAAGCATATTGTAACTTAAGTTACAGGAAACTTTTGTTTATCCGGCACCCAAATATCCGGAATTCTCGCTTAACCGGCAAAAATCGTCCTCCGAAAACTCCTCTCAAATAACCGGCAATGTTGCCGAGTCGCAGTCGAGTCTCCACGAACGCCGAGTACTCTGAAAACTCCTCTCAAAAAACCGGCAATGTTGCCGATCCCGAGTCTAAGTCCGAGTCCGCGAACGCCGATTTAGTCAGTAGGGGTAGTTTTCAAAAGTGCCAATACTCGGCCTCCTGGCGCTGTCGGAAGTATACTGCACATTTCTTGATTTATTTATTTTTCTTTGTTAAAAATAGCCTCGGTAGATATAACTCTCCGTTATCCGGTACTTTCGATAAACCGGCACCACGCCGGTCCCGTCGGTGCCGGTTAATAAAGAGTTTCCTGTATTTTAAAACATTTGCTAAACTGTAAAGGATTTATCTTAATGCAGATGACATGCGCCTGTCCTGCATACCTGCACATGCTCCATCACATAGAAGTCAGTGCCGATAATGGAACGGTCATCAACGAACAGCAAAGGCTTTGGTACAGGAAATCCCGCCTCAAATAACGCCTTTTGCACTCGATATTCCCTGTCCACCTGAAAAGAAAGAAACAGACTGCTCAGAGTTTCTGCCTCGCTCATATCCTTTATCGATACAGTGTTTGTTAGCAGATTATTCGTAACATACTCCAGTTATTTGACGTGAACATATGGAGCCTATTCTATGTTAAAAGGGAACGAGGAGAGTCCTGATGATATGAGTCAATATTTCCTGCTATTTTACAGTCCGTTGTATTGTATTTACACATTTTGTTCCAAGGTGTTTGCATTTCATTGAGTTGCGCGGCTAATTCTATCATTTCCATCTCACAGAAGTGTGCAAATTAGTGAGAGCGGTGTAGTATGACACGCCTGGGCCTATTTCCTATTCCCAGTGATACACTCGCCTTCCATAACCGATTTTTGTGAAGAGTTGTGCGAATGAAGTCAAGACAGAAGAATGGAGCATTTTTCCATTCCAGCAGGCTGAGGTCCCACAGACACATAGAGTTCCTTCGATAACCCTCCAATCTAAGAACCGAACTGGTGTAAGACTTTTCAAAAGGTGCCAGCGATGCTGGCTCGGAGTGACGCTAGACTTGATTCTATAGAGATAAATGCAGAAATGGTGTTGGCTACAATAAAAGCAGTTAAGGCTGATCAGGCAGCAGGACCTAATGCCATTTATCCTAGAGTGCTTAAGGAAATGGAAATGTATTCTGTGAGCCCTTAGCTCATACCTTTAATACTTCTTTAACGAGACGGTGACTAATTAGAGTGCATGGCTGCACCATGTCTGGATTGGGTGGGTTTGATGGGATGGATAGTCTTTTCCCATTCTTCTTTTCCGACATTTCCTCACTTTTAATCCTTCTGACCATAAATCCTAAACCATACCCAACTGCTACTACATTGAAGCTGAACTTACGAAAATACAGCATGTGCAGTGATAACTGGATCACGTGATTCATTTCAATTAAAAACCTAAAGAACTATTGGGAAGAGAAAACTTTTATCTATCTTTACGCATCTTGGATTTGAACCCGGCGATCAACACACAAGGGAAATACACACTTCATCTGAGCTCGACGGGCTGACTGTGTACCAACAGTTAGTTTAAAGCGTGTTCAAATGGGAGGGCAAGAGCAGTTTTTGGTAACTGATCTGCTAATTTTCTCTTTCTCCCTGTAAATGTCAGGATCAGGAACTCACCAGGTAAGAAAAAAAGAAAGACTTGCATTTATTTAGCGCCTTTCACGACCTCAGGATGTCCCAAAGCACTTTACAGCCAATGAAGTACTTTTGAAGTGCGGTCACTGTTGTAATGTAGGAAACGCTACAGCCAATTTGTGCACAGCAAGATCCCACAAACAGCAATGTGATAATGACCAGATCATCTGTTTTAGTGATGTTGGTCAAGAGGGATAAATATTGACCAGGACACCAGGGAGAACTCCCCTGCTCTTCTTTGAAATAGTGCCATGGGATCTTTTGCGTCCACCTGAGAGAGCAGACGGGGCCTCGGTTTAACGTCTCATCCGAAAGACGGCACCTTCGGCAGTGCCTCCATCAAAAAGGCACAGTAGTTTGACGGCAAGTTTTTCTTTCGCTAGGTTACTGTACCTGATGCGCTCCTTTTAAAAGTGTACCAGGCGGTCTCTTCCTCAGGACATACTCTTTCTTCCCCTTCTGCAAATGGAACGTTGGGTTGGACTGTCCCCATCTACAACACCAGAGCAACTAATGTCAGCAACACATCATGACAGCAGTCTAGAGACAGAAATATATTTTATAAAAAGAACTCAAAAAATATTGGGGCCAACTAATAATTTTGCAACAATAAAATGTTTCTCTCATCACCTCCAAGCATCCCAAAGCACTTCAAAGACATATAACTTTTTGGAGTGCAATAACTGTTGTTGTGTAAGCAAATGTGAGTGAATGTTCGATTGTTTGATTTTCATACAACAACAACAATAACTTGTATTTATATAGCACCTTTAACGTAGCAAATCGTCCCAAGGCGTTTCACAGGAGCGATTATCAAACAATATCTGACACCGAGCCACATAAGGAGATATTAGGACAGATCAAAGAGGTAAAAGAAAGAAAGACTTGCATTTATTTAGCGCCTTTCACGACCTCAGGATGTCCCAAAGCGCTTTACAGCCAATGAAGTACTTTTTGAAGTGGAGTCACTGTTGTAATGTAGGTTTTAAGGAGTGTCTTAAAGGAGGAGAGAGTGGTAGGGAGGCGGAGAGGTTTAGGGAGGGAATTCCAGAGCTTAGGGCCCAGGCAGCTGAAGGCATGACTACCAATGGTGGAGCGATGGAAATCAGGGATGCTCAAGAGGCCAGAATTGGAGGAGCGCAGAGATCTCGGGGGGTTGTGGGGCTGGAGGGGATTGCAGAGATAGGGAGGGGCGAGGACATGGAGGGATTTGAACACAAGGATGAGAATTTTAGAACTGAGGTGTTGCTAGACTGGGAGCCAATGTAGGTCAGCGAGCACAGGGGCGATGGGCGAGTTTGGACACGGACAGCTGAGTTTTGGATGACCTCAAGTTTACGGATGGTGGAAGATGGGAAGCCGGCCAGGAGTGTGTTGGAATAGTCAAGTCTAGAGATAACAAAGGCATGGAGCTTCAGCGGCAGATGAGCTGAGGCAGGGGCGGAGATGGGCGATGCTACGGATGTGGAAATAGGCGGTCTTAGTGATGCTGTGGATATGTGGTTGGAAGCTCATTTCAGGGTCAAATATGACACCAAGGTTGCAAACAGTCTGGTTCAGACAGATGCTAGGGAGAGGGATGGAGTCAGTGGCTAGGGAACGGAGTTTGTGGCGTGGACCGAAGACTATGGCTTCAGTCTTCCCAATACTTAGGTGGAGAAGATTTCTGTTCATCCAGAACTGGATGTCGGACAAGCAGCATGATAATTTAGAGACAGTGGAGGGGTTGAGAGACGTGGTAGTGAGGTAGAGCTGGGTGTCGTCAGCGTACATGTGGAAACTGATGCTGTGTTTTCGGATGATGTCACCAAGGGGCAGCATGTAGATGAGAAATAGGAGGGGGCCAAGGATAGATCCTTGGGGGACACCAGAGGTGACGATGCGGGAGCAGGAAGAGAAGCCATTGCAGGTGATTCTCTGGCTATGATTAGATAGATAAGAATGGAACCAGGCGAGTGCAGTCCCACCCAGGAGTAGTTGAGGTGAATAACATAGATGCATTTAAGGGGAAGCTAGATAAACACAGGAGGAGAAAGTATTAGAAGGTTATGCTGATAGAAACATAGAAAAATAGGAGCAGGAGTAGGCCATTCAGCCTTTCGAGCCTGCTCCGTCATTCAATATGATCATGGCTGATCCTCTATCTCAATACCATATTCCCGCTCTCTCCCCATATCCCTTGATGCCTTTTGTGTCTAGAAATCTATCTGTCTCCTTCTTAAATATCTTCAGTGACTTGGCCTCCACAGCCTTCTGTAGTAGAGAATTCCACAGGTTCACCACCCTCTGAGTGAAGACATTTCTCCTCATCTCAGTCCTAAATGTACTACCCCGTACCCTGAGACTGTGACCCCTCGTTCTAGACCCCCCAGCCAGGGGAAACATCCTCCCTGCATCCAGTGTGTCTAGCCCTGTCAGAATTTTAATAGAAAGGGTGAGATGAAGAGAGGAGTGAGATGAAGAGAGGTGTGAGGAGGCTCGTGTGGACCATAAACACCGGCACAGACCTGTGGGGCCGAATGGCCTGTTTCTGTGCTGTAAATATTTGTAATTCTATGTTAAAAGAAACAAACTGCTCTGACGACCTAAACTCATTTTTTTTCCTTTACAGATTCTGTGTATTTTAAGCAGTTTTAGGGCTTTTTAAACACCTTTTTCACTAAGACCCTTCCAGACCGAACTAGTTGCATCCTATACAGAGACTAGAGAGGGTGCAGAGGACTGGAGAATTTTAGCTATGAGGAAAGATTGGATAGGCTGGGGTTGTTTTCTTTGGAACAGGGGAGGCTGAAGGGAGATTTAATTGAGGTGTATAAAATTATGAGGGGCCTAGATAGAGTGGATAGGAAGGACCTATTTCCCTTAGCAGAGAGGTCAATAACCAGGGGGCACAGATTTAAAGTAATTGGTAGAAGGATTAGAGGGGAGTTGAGGAGAACTTTTTTCACCTAAAGGGTGTTGGGAGTCTGGAACTCACTGCCTGAGAGGGTGGTAGAGGCAGAAACCCTCATCGCATTTAAAAAGTACTTGGATATGCACTTGAAGTGCCGGAACCTGCAGGGACTACGGACCAAGAGCTGGAAAGTGGGATTAGGCTGGAGAGCTCTTTGTCCGCCGGCACAGACACGATGGGCCGAATGGCCTCCTTCTGTGCTGTAAATTTCTACAATTGCACGATAACGACGACAACTTGGCAGAGAGCAACCACGAGCAAAGCCACAGCGTTACGGAGCAAGTGGTTGGCAAGATTGTGGTGGTAAATTTAGACATTTCTTATGTTCTTATGATTGTATGATTTGCGTGAGTCATGTGAACAGATGTCACGTGATCACGGTTCCAGTGTTGGCAAAACTCAATCTCTGGTTTTTGTTGTGGTCTCTAACCAGAGTGCTGGGCGCAGCAAATGTCCTGGGAGAGCAACAGGCTCCAGTGAAGGATACACCACTGCGATATAAACCCCGGCAAATCTGACTGCCAGGGAAGAACATATTTACACCAGATTATTGTAAATATTGGACTTCCGACTTTTAACATATTTAGCATTTGCAGAGTGCATTTCAAAAAGAGTTATTTCCTGGATTTTAGTGTTTGCACGACTGTAAAGAGTTTGTGACTTTGCAGGGGCTGCTGGCGCGGACCGTGAGACTGTCCGACCTTTCACTGCGGCTCTGCATTCTGTCTCATTGCATTGGCGTCTTCCTGGGCATTGACTGAGTGAGAGTTTACCTGCACTGTCGGACGGCGAAGGGTTGCTTCGGACCCTGTGCAAAGCCTGGGATCCGGGCAGACAGAAGTCTCTCCACAGCCTCTTCATTGAAGGTGTGATTGTCGCGGACTGGGGTGGTGTCAGCCATGATGCAGCGAGAGAGAGAGATAGATTGAAGAACAACCTAACAAACTGATCCCTCGGAAGACTCCACTAGAGGGAACCTGTAAGGCAGAAAGGGAAAGATTTCATTGTAGCTAACTATAGGTCTTACAGACTGAATCTGAGGTTACTGCCGGGGGGGGGGGGGGGAGCAAGACTTGCATTTCTATAGCGCCTTTCACAACCTCAGGACTTCCCATTGCACTTTACAGCCAATGAAATACTTTTGAAGTGTAGTCACTGTTGTAATGTAGGAAACGCGGCAGCCAATTTGCACACAGCAAGATCCCACAATCAGCAATGTGATAATGACCAGATAATCTGTTTTAGTGATGTTGGTTGAGGGATAAATATTGGCCAGGACAACAGGGATAATTCACCTGCTCCTCTTCGAAATAGTGGCACCGTGGGATATTTTACATCCACCTGAGAGGACAGATGGGGCCTCGGTTTAACGTCTCATCCAAAAGGCACCTCCGACAGTGCAGCATTCCCTCAGCACTGCCCCTCCGACAGTGCAGCACTGCCCCTCCGACAGTGCAGCACTGCCCCTCCGACAGTGCAGCACTGCCCCTCCGACAGTGCAGCACTGCCCCTCCGACAGTGCAGCGCTCCCTCAGCACTGCCCCTCCGACAGTGCAGCGCTCCCCCTCCGACAGTGCAGCGCTCCCTCAGCACTGCCCCTCCGACAGTGCAGCGCTCCCTCAGCACTGCCCCTCCGACAGTGCAGCGCTCCCTCAGCACTGCCCCTCCGACAGTGCAGCGCTCCCTCAGCACTGCCCCTCCGACAGTGCAGAGCTCCCTCAGTACCGCCCCTCCGACAGTGCGGCGCTCCCTCAGTACTGCCCCTCCGACAGTGCGGCGCTCCCTCAGCACTGACCCTCCGACAGTGCGGTGCTCCCTCAGTACTGCCCCTCCGACAGTGCGGCGCTCCCTCAGCACTGCCCCTCCGACAGTGTGGTGCTCCCTCAGTACTGCCCCTCCGACAGTGCGGCGCTCCCTCAGTACTGCCCCTCCGACAGTGCGGCACTCCCTCAGTACTGCCCCTCCGACAGTGCGGCGCTCCCTCAGCACTGCCACTCCGACAGTCGTTTTAAGTTGCTGAATTCTTTTCTCAAATTGGTTTCCAAACTCCTGGACATCTAGACTACGTTTCTGCTTTGAACTACACTGAGAGACTCACCTGCTGTGTCTCTAATACTGCTGCTAAAAGATTTTTAAAATTACTTTTAAACCGCGCCTGTCTCTCTGCTGAACTGGTTCTACTGGTTTTTCAGCTTTGTCGGTTTCTGGCGAGCAGCTGCTGTTTCACTTGCCGTCCGGTGACTAATTCTACTGGTTTTTCAGCTTTGCTGGTCGCTGGCTTGTGGTTTTACATTTTCTCCGCGCTTTTGATCTACGGAGACCCCCAACCTGCGTCAATTTCGCCATCATCTTTTTGCACCGCGACCAATTCTCATTCCTACGGCAACAGCCTCCATCCTCGGACTCTCCACCCTTCAAATAGCTTCTGGGCTTCACTCACCTGCTTTGGACAGCGGTCCATCGATGCTCTGTGTCGGCGTTGTCCCTCCATGGGACCTCTGATTTTGACACTGGTCTCCCTACTATTGTCCCCAACCTATTCCCTGCTACTGCCAGGAAATATGTATCCCATTAATTGCTACATAACCAGGCCTATGTAACCTGAGCTTTTCCCTGTGTCCATTCACGTGCACACTTTGGCTGCTGCTCCAGACCCGAGCCGTTCATAGAAACATAGAAGATAGGAGCAGGAGTAGGCCATTCGGCCCTCGAGCCTGCTCTGCCATTCAATGAGATCATGGCTGATCATCCAAATTCAGTACCCTGTCCCTGCCTTCTCCCCATATCCCTTGATCCCTTTAGTTTTAAGAAATATATCTAACTCCTTCTTGAATATATTTAATGAATTGGCCTCAACTGCCTTCTGTGGTAGAGAATTCCACAGGTTCACCACTCTCTGGGTGAAGAAATTCCTCCTCATCTCAGTCCTAAATGGCTTACCCCTTATCCTTAGACTGTGACCCCTGGTTCTGGACTCCCCGGCCATCGGGACCAGCCTTCCTGCATCTAGTCTGTCTAGTCCTGTTAGAATTTTATAAGTTTCAATGAGATCCCCTCTCATTCTTCTAAACTCCAGTGAGTATAAGCCCAATCGACCCAATCTCTCCTCATACGCCATTCCTGCCATCCCGGGTATCAGCCTGGTGAATCTTCGCTGCACTCCCTCCATGGCAAGAACATCCTTCCTCAGATAAGGCGACCAAAACTGCACACAATACTCAAGATGTGGTCTCACCAAGGCCCTGTACAACTGCAGCAAGACATCCTTGTTCCTGTACTCGAACCCTTTCGCTACGAAGGCCAACATACCATTTGCCTTCTTAACCGCCTGCTGCACCTGCATGCTTACCTTCAGCGATTGGTGCACAAGTACACCCAGGTCTCGTTGCACTTCCCCTTCTCCCAATCTATTGCCATTCAGATAATAATCTGCCTTCCCGTTTTTGACACCAAAGTGGATAACCTCGCATTTATCCACATTATATTGCATCTGCCATGCTTCTGCCCAATCACCCAACCTGTCCAAATCATACTGGAGTTTCTCGGCATCCTCCTCACGGCACACACTCCCACCCAGCTTTGTGTCGTCTGCAAACTTGGAGATATTACATCCAATTCCATCGTCCAGATCATTAATATATATTGTGAATAGCTGGGGTCCTAGGACCGATCCCTGCGGTACCCCACTAGTCACTGCCTGCCACTCGGAAAAAGACCCATTTATTCCAACTCTTTGCTTTCTGTCTGCCAACCAGTTCTCTATCCAAGTCAATACCTTGCCCCCAATCCCATGTGCCTTAACTTTACACGCTAATCTCTTATGCGGGACCTTATCGAAAGCCTTCTGAAAGTCCAAATACACCACATCCACTGGTTCTCCCTTATCCATTTTACCAGTTACATCCTCAAAAAATTCCAGTAGATTAGTCAAGCACGATTTGCCTTTTGTAAATCCATGTTGACTTTGTCCGATCCTGTCACTGTTTTCCAAGTGCTCAGCTATTACGTCTTTTATAATGGACTCTAGCATTTTCCCCACTACCGATGTCAGGCTTACTGGTCTATAATACCCCATTTTCTCTCTACCAGCTTTTTTGAATAGTGGGGTAACACTAGCTACCCTCCAATCCATGGGTACTGTTCCAGAGTCTATAGAATTTTGGAAGATGACCAGCAATGCATCTACTATTTCTAGGGCCACTTCCTTAAGTACCCTAGGATGTAGATTATCAGGCCCTGGGGATTTATCGGCCTTCAATCCCGTCAATTTCCCTAACACTATTTCCCTATAAATACTGATTTCTTTCAGTTCCTCCTTCTCATTAGACCCTATGTTCCCCGACATCTCTGGGAGGTTATTTGTGTCCTCCTTTGTGAAGACAGAACCAAAGTATGTATTTAATTGGTCTGCCATATCTTTGTTCCCCATTATAAATTCCCCTGATTCTGACTGCAAGGGACCTACGCTTGACTTCACCAATCTTTTTCTCTTCACATATCTATAAAAGCTTTTACAGTCAGTTTTTATGTTCCTCGCAAGCTTACTCTCATACTTTATTTTCCCCCTCTTAATTAATCCCTTTGTTCTTCTTTGCTGAATCCTAAACTGCTCCCAATCCTCAGGTAGTGTGCTTTTTCTGGCCAATTTATATGTCCTTTCCTTGGATCTTATCCTATTTCCTAATTTCCTTTGTTAGCCACGGTTGAGTCACCTTTTTTGTTTTATTTTTATGCCAAACTGGGATGAACAAATTCTGTAGTTCATTCATGCGATCTTTGAATGCTTGCCATTGCCTCTCCACCGTCAACCCTTTGAGTGACATTCCCCAATCAATCCTACCCAACTCGCACCTCATACCATCGTAGTTTCCTTTATTTAAATTCAGGACCCTAGTCTCTGAGTCAACTACTTCACTCTCCATCTTAATGAAGAATTCTATCATATTATGATCGCTCCGACCCAAGGGGCCTCGCACAACAAGATTGCTAATTAATCCTTTCTCATTACATAATACCCAGTCTAAGAGGGCCTGATCTCTAGTTGGTTCCTTGACATATTGGTCCAGGAAACCATCCCGTATAGACTCCAGGAATTCCTCCTCCACAGTATTGTTACTAATTTGGTTAACCCAATCTATATGTAGATTAAAGTCGCCCATGATAACTGCTGTGCTCTTATTGCACGCTTCTCTAATTTCCCTTTTAATGCCATCCCCAACCTCCGTATTACTGTTTGGGGGTCTATACACCACTCCCACTAGCGTTTTCAGCCCCTTGCTATTTCTCAGCTCTACCCATACAGATTCCACATCATCAGAGCTAATATCCTTCCTTACAATTGTGTTAATCCCCTCTTTAACCAGCAATGCTACCCCACCTCCTTTTCCTTTTTGCCTATCTTTCCTGAATATTGAATACCCCTGTATGTTGAGTTCCCAGCCTTGGTCACCCTGGAGCCATGTTTCCGTAATCCCAATCATATCATATTCGTTTACCTCTATTTGCGCAGCTAATTCATCCACCTTATTACGAATGCTCCTCGCATTAAGACACAAAGCCTTCAAGCTTGTTTTTTTAACGCTCTTAGACCTTTTAGAATTTTCTTTTACTGTGGCCACGTTTGATTTAAACCCTTGATTTTTCTGACTGACACCTTTGTTTTTTTCCTTCCTGACTTTTGCTTCTATTCTTGTTTCCCTTTCCTCTGTCTCCCTGCTCAGGTTCCCAACCCCCTGCCATTTTAGTTTAAACCCTCCCCCAGAGCACTAGCAAACACTCCCCCAAGGACATCGGTCCCAGTCCTGCCCAGGTGCAAACCGTCCGGTTTGTACTGGTCCCACCTCCCCCAGAACTGGTTCCAATGTCCCAGGAATTTGAATCCCTCCCCCTTGCACCATTCCTCTAGTCACGTATTCATCTGAAATATCCTTCTATTTCTACTCTGACTAGCACGTGGCACTGGTAGCAATCCTGAGATTACTACCTTTTGAGGTCCTATTTTTTAATTTATCTCCTAACTCCCTATATTCAGCTTTTAGGACCTCATCCCGTTTTTTACCTATATCGTTTACCTATATGCACCACGACAACTGGCTGTTCACTCTCCCCTTCCAAAATGTTTTGCAGCCGCTCTGAGACATCCTTGACCCTTGCACCAGGGAGGCAACACACCATCCTGGAGTCTCGTTTGCGGCCGCAGAAACGCCTATCTATTCCCCTTGCAATAGAATCCCCTATCACGATAGCTCTACCCCTCTTTTTCCTCCCGTCCTGTGCAGCAGAACCACCCATGGTGCCAGGAAGTTGGCTGCTGCTGCCTTCCCCTGATAAGCCATCCCCCTCAACAGTATCCAAAGCGGTATATCTGTTTGAGAGGGGGATGTCCACAGGGAACTCCTGCACTACCTGCCTGCGCCTACTACTCTGCCTGTTGGTCACCCATTCCCTTTCTGCCTGTGCAACCTTTACCTGCGGTGTGACCAACTGGTTAAACGTGCTATCCACGAGGTCCTCAGCATCGCGAATGCTCCAGTATGTATCCATTCGCAGCTCCAGCGCCACAATGCAGTCTGCCAGTAGCTGCAGCTGGATACACTTCCTGCACACATGGTCGTCAGGGACACAGGAAGTGTCCCCGATTTCCCACATAGCGCAGGAGGAGCATAGCATGGCGCCGAGCTGTGCTGCCATGACTTACCCTTTAATTAATTGAACTTAAATTATATCAAATCAATCCCACCAATTATACTATAATTAAATGATATAGGGCCCTTGTTTACCAACTGTCCCCGCTACACCACAGAGACCCTAGAAACCAAAAAATTTAAGTTTGGAAAATGGAGAAAAAGAGAAATACTCACCAACCAATCACTTACCTGCTTTCCGGTGACGTCACACTTTGATTATTTTTTTACTTCTCTCTCTCCCGCTCTGGGGGCTCTGATTGGTAAACCTACCTGGTCACCGCCGCCTCTTTTATCTGCTCTGCCTCGCCGCAGCCGTTCCACCCAGGTCCGCCACCTCTGTGGGCCTACCTGGTCCTATTTCCACTTTTTTCTCCCCCCCCCCCCTTTCCTTTTCTCTCTATCCCTCCCTGACCGCACTTTCCTATCGTCATGCCTCCTTTCATCTCTCCTCTCTAGGATACTCTGCCCTCCCAAATCCCTACCCCAATCCTTCATTACTTTTCCACCTTTCCACTCTCCTGCTGCTGTCCCAGGCTTGACTCCCTCTGAGATAAGCCTACAGCTCTGTGCCTCTCTTGGCATTCTCCGAAGGGCCCATCGAGGCACTCGTCGCTGCCTCTTCACAGGCAGCAACCCCAACTGTCCCATCCTACTCACTCGCTGACCTTCCCACCCAGCACGCCCACTGGGGGCTAATCTTCCCAATCTCCACCCCGTCCAACTCACTCCTCCCAGCGCTGACCCTGTGGACGCTGGCAGTGGGTCAGCCATAGAGTCATAGTCATAGAGTTATACAGCACAGAAAGAGGCCCTTCGGCCCATCGTGTCCGCGTCGGCCATCAAGCTCTGTCTATTCTAATCCCATTTTCCAGCACTTGGTCCGTAGCCTTGTATGCTATGGCACTTCAAGCGCTCATCTAAATGCTTCTTGAATGTTGTGAGGGTTCCTGCCTCTACCACCCTTTCAGGCAGTGAGTTCCAGATTCCAACCACCCTCTGGGTGAAACAGTTTTTCCTCAAATCCCCTCTAAACCTCCTGCCCCTTATCTTGAAACTATGCCCCCTGGTTATTGACCCCTCTACTAAGGGGAAAAGTTCCTTTCTATCTACGCCCCTCATAATTTTGTACACCTCAATCAGGTCCCCCCTCAGCCTTCTCTGCTCTAAGGAAAACAACCCCAGCCTGTCCAGTCTCTCTTCATAGCTGAAGCGCTCCAGCCCAGGTAACATCCTGGTGAATCTCCTCTGCACCCTCTCCAATGCAATCACATCCTTCCTATAGTGTGGCAACCAGAACTGCACACAGTATTCCAGCTGTGGCCTAACTAGCGTTTTGTACAGCTCCATCATAACCGCCCTGCTCTTATATTCTATGCCTCGGCTAATGAAGGCAAGTAACCCATATGCCTTATCTACCTGTCCTGCTGCCTTCAGGGATCTATGTACATGCACACCAAGGTCACTCTGATCCTCTGTCCTTCCTAGGGTCCTACCATTCATTGTGTATTCCCTTGCCTTGTTAGTCCTCACAAAATGCATCACCTCACACTTTTCAGGGTTAAATTCCATTTGCCACTGTTCTGCCCATCTAACCAACCCGTCTATATCGTCCTGTAGCCTGAGGCTTCCCTCCTCGCTATTTACCACTCCACCAATTTTTGTGTCATCTGCGAACTTACTGATCATACCTCCTACATTCATATCTAAATCATTAATGTACACTACAAACAGCAAAGGACCCAGCACCGATCCCTGCGGTACACCACTGGACACAGGCTTCCAGTCACAAAAACAACCTTCGACCATCACCCTCTGCCTCCTGCCACTAAGCCAATTTTGGATCCAATGTGCCAAATTGCCCTGGATCCCATGGGCTCTTACCTTCTTCACCAGTCTCCCATGCGGGACTTTGTCAAAAGCCTTACTGAAGTCCATGTAGACTACATCAACTGCACTACCCTCATCCACACACCTACCCTCTCCGAATCTCCCTCCAGAATGTCCGTTCACTTGCGAACAAGGCCCTTGCCACTCATGAGCTTATCGACATCATGGCCCTGACAGAAACTTGGCTGAGGGGTGATGACACCTTACCCTTAAAGTCTCCCCACCTGGATATACCTTCTACCACTTGCCCCGCTCAGACCGCCGTGGTGGCGGTGTGGCTCTCATCACCAAATCACACCTTGGTCTGTCCCCCTACTCCTCTGGCACTTTCTCCTCCTTTGAGCATCTCAACTTATTCCACCCCCTCACCTCTCATTTAAAATTCTCATTCTCTACCACCCGCCCAAGTACCATAAAAATGTTATTACTGAGATATCTTCACTGTTCTCCTCCCTCAGCCTCTGCACCGAGCCACTTCTCATCCTCGGTGATTTCAATCTCCATCTCAATTCAACAAGCTCTCTCTCCTCTGAGTTCACGAGCCTCCTATCCTCCCTTAATCTCTCCCTCCATGTAAACTCCCCAACCCATATTCACGACCACGCCATCTCTCGTGGCCTCGCTACTCCCATCGTGTCAATCGGAGATAAGGCCATCTCTGACCACTTCCTCGTATCGCTCTCCACCCACATCCCCCTTCCCACCCCCTCCCCAACCCTACTTCCTTCTGTGTCCGCTCCTGGAAAAAACTCTCTCCCAACTCTCTTACAAATCTCAACCGTCCAGCCTCTGGCCCTCCATTCACCAAGACATTTCTGCAGCTACCGATCTGCGTAATCACACCCTCACCACCACTTTTGATGCCCTAGATCCTATTAAAACAATTACTCTCTCTCACCCTGGCCATTCCCTCTGGTACGGTTCTCATCTCCGCTCCCTTAAGTCCAAGGGACGCAAACTTGAACGGATATGGCGGACAACCCTTGACCCCTCCACCCCATCTCCAACCTCCCTTTCCTCTCCAAAGTTCTTGAACGTGTCATCGCCTCCCAAATCCATGCCCATCTTTCCCACAACTCCATGTTTGAATCCCTCCAATCAGGTTTCCGCCCTTGCCACAGTACCGAAACGCCTCTCATCAAAGTCACAAATTACATCCTTTGTGACTGTGACAAAGGTAAACTATCCCTCCTCGTCCTTCTTGACTTGTCTGCAGCCTTTGACACGGTTGAGCACTCCATCCTTCTCCAACGCCTCTCCACCGTCGTCCAGCTGGGTGGGACTGCACTCCCCTGCTTCATTCTTATCTATCTAATCGTAACCAGAGAATCACCTGCAACGGCTTCTCTTCCCGCTCCCGCATCGTTACCTCTGGAGTCCCCCAAGGATCTATCCTTGGCCCCCTCCTATTTCTCATCTACATGCTGCCCCTTGGCGACATCATCCGAAAACAGTTGCCACATGTACGCCAACGACATCTAGCTCTACCTCACCACCACGTCTCTCGACCCCTCCACGGTCTCTAAATTATCATGCTGCTTGTCCGACATCTAGTTCCGGATGAGCAGAAATTTTCTCCAATTAAATATTGGGAAGACTGAAGCCATTTTTTTCGGTCCCTGCCACAAACTCTGTTCCCAACCACTGATTTTATCCCTCTCCCTAACATCTGTCTGAGGCTGAACCACACTGTTTGCAACCTTGGTGTCATATTTGACCCTGAAATGAGCTTCCGACCACATATCCGCAGTATCACTAAGATCGCCTACTTCCACCTCCGTAACATCGCCCATCTCCACCCCTTGCCTCAGCTCTTCTGCTGCTGAAACCCTCATCCATGCCTTTGTTACCTCTGGACTTGACTATTCCAACGCACTCCTGACTGGCCTCACATGTTCTACCCTACGTAAACTTGAGGTCATCCAAATCTCGGCTGCCTGTGTCCAAACTCGCACCAAGTCCCGTTCACCCA
The DNA here is from genome assembly GCA_030390025.1 of Squalus acanthias. Taxonomy (NCBI): domain Eukaryota; kingdom Metazoa; phylum Chordata; class Chondrichthyes; order Squaliformes; family Squalidae; genus Squalus; species Squalus acanthias. The sequence continues at coordinate 716,734 of CM059428.1, read as the reverse complement.
TCACCCCTGTGCTCGCTGACCTACATTGGATCCCGATTAAGCAACGCCTCGATTTTAAAATTCTCATCCTTGTTTTCAAATCCCTCCATGTCGTCGCCCCTCCCTATCTCTGTAATCTCCTCCAGCCCCACAACCCCGCCCGAGATATCTGCGCTCCTCTAATTCTGCCCTCTTGAGCATCCCTGATTATAATCGCTCCACCATTGGTGGCCGTGCCTTCAGCTGCCTGGACCCTAAACTCTGGAATTCCCTGCCTAAACCTCTCTGACTCTCTACCTCTCTCTCCTCCTTTAAGACGCTCCTTAAAACCTACCTCTTTGACCAAGCTTTTGGTCACCTGTCCTAATTTCTCCTTATGTGGCTCAGTGTCTAATTTTTTGTCTTATAATACTCCTGTGAAGCACTTTGGGACATTTTACTATGTTAAAGGAGCTATATAAATGCAAGTTGTTGTTGTTGGACGTATTACTCGAGGTTTCATCCGATGACCGCCTGCCTCCAACCGCCCCTCCTGGTCAGTCTTTCCCCCACCCCATCTGCAATATTTTTTACAAATAATAAAGAATAGTGTTCAAAGAAAATTAAAAAAAACATACAATTCTTTTAACGCTCCTGTGATTGTTTCTCCTGGATTGCTGGCAGAAGTGCCCAGGAGATTAATGCTGGAGACGTTCAGGGTAATTCTGGGGAATGGTTGGCTTGGCAACCCCCTAACTTCACTCAGTGGAAATTGAGGAAATCTCTTCCCATTGTCTTTGAATCGTAGAATCTTACATCACAGAAGGAGGCCATTTGGCCCATCATACCGGTGCCAGCTCTTTGAAAGAACTGTCCAATTAGTCCCACTCTCCTGCTCTTTCCCCAGAAGGGGTACGGTAGCATAGTGGTTATGTTACTGGACTAGTAATCCAGAGATAAAAACAGAAAATGCTGGACATACTCAGCAGGTCAGGCAGCATCCGTGGAGAGAGAAACGGAGTTAACGTTTCAAGTTGATGATCTTTCATCAGAACTGGAAAAAGTTAGAGATGTGACAGGTTTTAAGCAAGTGTAGGGGCGGGGAGAGGGGAGGAAAGAACAAAAGGGAAGGTCTGTGATAGGGTGGAAGGCAGGAGAGATTAAATGACAAAAGGGATGATGGTGCAAGGCAAAAGGAGATGGTAATGGGACAAGTAAAACAAAAGATGGGTCTAGAGGAGGTGTAAATGGGAATGAGGCATACAGCAGGGCGGGTATCACTGCTGCTCTGTAGACCATGAGCTTAGTGCCGGGTTTGAGGTCCTGGTCTTCAAACACTCTCTTCCTCAGGTGACCGAAGGCTGCACTGGCACACTGAAGGCGGTGTTGGACTTCGTCGTTGACGTCTGTCCTTGTTAACAGTACATGGACCATGTACAGCAGGCACCTCAAAGCACTGGAGAGGTACCACCAACGCTGCCTCCATTGGCAGGATAGGCGCACCAACGTCAGTGTTCTTGCTCAGGCCAACATCCCTAGCATCGAAGCTTTGACCACGCTCGATCAGCTCCGATGGACGGGTCACATTGTCCGCATGCCCGATACAAGACTCCCAAAACAAGCGCTCTACTCGGAGCTCCGGCACGGCAAGAGAGCCCCAGGTGGGCAGAGGAAACGCTTCAAGGACACCCTCAAAGCCTCCTTGAAAAAGTGTAACATCCCCACCGACACCTGGGAATCCCTGGCCCAAGACCGCACAAAGTGGAGGAGAAGCATCCGGGAAGGCGCCGAACACCTCGAGTCTCTGCGCCGGGAGCAAGCGGAAGCCAAGCGCAAACAGCGGAAGGAGCGCACGTCAACCCAAGCACCCCACCCACCTTCTGCCCCACCTGTGACAGAGACTGTAGGTCCCGCATTGGACTCATCAGTCACCTGAGAACTCATTTTTAATGTGGAAGCAAGTCATCCTCGGTTCCGAGGGACTGCCTAAGAAGAGAAGAAATGGGAATGGCAGAATCATCAACAGCTGCCATGTGAAAAGATAGGGGCAGAGGTTATAGTCTGAAATTGTTGAACTCTATGTTGAGTCCAGAAGGCTGTAAAGTGCCTAATCGAAAGATGAGGTGCTGTTCCTCGAGCTTACGTTGAGCTTCATTGGAACATTGTAAGAGGCCGAGGACAGAGATGTCAGAGTGGGAGCGGAGAATTAAAGTGACAGGCGACCGGAAGCTCGGGGTCCCCCTTACAGACTGAATGGAGGTTTTCTGTAAAGCGGTCGCCCAATCTGCGTTTGGTCTCCCTGGTGTAACGCATGTGAAGGTGAGGGAAGGGTGGAAATTGGCAGCAAAGTGAATGAAGTTATGTCGTTTGGGGCGAGAGCAGGAAACGGCACCGATTCAGTCATCAATGTCCCGGGACCTGAGGTGAGGGAGAACCTGGAACGTTCCACAAACCCAGAGGCACGGCTCGGCACCGCAGGTTCCCATAGCAACACCGTTAACCTGGAGGAAGGGAGTGGAGTCAAAGGAGAAGTTGTTCAACCTGAGAACAAGTTCAGCCGACGATGGCGGTGGGCCGCAACCGGCTTCAGTCGCGGTGACGGTGAAACAACCGGAGATTGTCGCAAAAACCCACCAGACACCCGGGGGAAGGGAGAGGGTGAGACACCCGGGGGAAGGGAGAGGGTGAGACACCGGGGGAAGGGAGAGGCTGTGACACCGGGGGAAGGGAGAGGCTGTGACACCGGGGGAAGGGAGAGGGTGAGACACCCGGGGGAAGGGAGAGGGTGAGACACCCGGGGGAAGGGAGAGGGTGAGACACCCGGGGGAAGGGAGAGGGTGAGACACCGGGGGAAGGGAGAGGCTGTGACACCGGGGAAGGGAGAGGGTGAGACACCGGGGGAAGGGAGAGGGTGAGACACCGGGGGAAGGGAGAGGCTGTGACACCCGGGGGAAGGGAGAGGGTGAGACACCCGGGGGAAGGGAGAGGGTGAGACACCCGGGGGAAGGGAGAGGGTGAGACACCCGGGGGAAGGGAGAGGGTGAGACACCCGGGGGAAGGGAGAGGGTGAGACACCCGGGGGAAGGGAGAGGGTGAGACACCCGGGGGAAGGGAGAGGGTGAGACACCCGGGGGAAGGGAGAGGGTGAGACACCGGGGGGGAAGGGAGAGGGTGAGACACCGGGGACGTGGCCCGTGGCCGGAGGCGGTCAGTGAGTGTCCGGCCAGTGAGAGGCGGGACCCCCGGCTCGGTGTGTGAGGGAGATCGAGGCCTCGCTCTCTGTCTATCCTGAGGCCTGAGTGTCCGGCCCGGAGGCAGCAGCTGGTGTGAGGCGGTCAGCGAGTGTCCGGCCGGTGAGGCGGTCAGTGAGTGTCCGGCCGGTGAGGCGGACAGCGAGTGTCCGGGCTGTGTGAGGCGGGTCTCGGGGCCTCGCTGTCCGGGCTCAGTGTGAGGCGGCCTCTCTCTGTCTGTCTGTCCCGGGGCCGCCATGGCCTCAGTGCCCGAGCTGCAGGCCCGGGTCCGGGCGCTGGAATCCGAGCTGGCGGCGCTGAGGGGCTCCGGGGAGCGGCCTCGCATCGACAGGATGAGCGCGGAGGTGGTGGATTCCAACCCGTACAGGTGAGAGAGAAAACTGCACCTCCGACAGTGCAGCGCTCCCTCAGTACTGCACCTCCGACAGTGCAGCGCTCCCTCAGTACTGCCCCTCCGACAGTGCAGCGGTCCCTCAGTACTGCCCCTCCAACAGTGCAGCGCTCCCTCAGTACTGCCCCTCCGACAGTGCGGCGCTCCCTCAGTACTGCCTCTCCGACAGTGCAGCACTCCCTCAGTACTGCCCCTCCGACAGTGCAGCGCTCCCTCAGTACTGCCCCTCTGACAGTGCGGCGCTCCCTCAGTACTGCCCCTCCGACAGTGCGGCTCTCCCTCAGTACTGCCCCTCCGACAGTGCGGCGCTCCCTCAGTACTGTCCCTCCGACAGTGCGGCGCTCCCTCAGTACTGCCCCTCCGACAGTGCGGCGCTCCCTCAGTACTGCCCCTCCGACAGTGCGGCCCTCCTCAGTACTGCCCCTCCGACAGTGCGGCACTCCCTCAGTACTGCCCCACCGACAGTGCGGCGCTCCCTCAGTACTGCCCCTCCGACAGTGCGGCGCTCCCTCGGTACTGCCCCTCCGACAGTGCAGCGCTCCCTCAGCACTGCCCCTCCGACAGTGCAGTACTCCCTCAGTGCCGCCCCTCCGACAGTGCAGCACTCCCTCAGTACTGCCCCTCCGACAGTGCGGCTCTCCCTCAGTACTGCCCCTCCGACAGTGCGGCGCTCCCTCAGCATTGCCCCTGAGTGTCAGCCTAGATTTTTGTGCTCGAGTCTCTGGAGCGAGACTTGAACCCACAACCTTCTGACTCAGAGGTGAGGGTGCTGCCCACTGAGCCACGGCTGACACCACTTTTAGTGCAGTAAAACAGGTATTTACTTACACCTCCGCAGCAACCGATGGCCACTATTAGCCACTTAGTGCTGGACAATTTTTAAATCTGTCAGCAGTCTGGCCAAGGTGAGTGAGGGCAGGAGCACCCATGCACGTGCTGGGATGTTGCTGGAAGCGCGACTCACCGCCATACTGCCCCACTGACGTGTTCTGTAGCAGCTACACTGTGATTGTACCTGTTTGTGTGAACACGTTCAGGCTTGTGTTTAAAGGGCCCCGCAGGCGCTCTGATCACGCCGGGAGGCTGGCACAGGGTTGCAGCACCGGGGAGAGGAATCAGCTCGACCGGCAGGAAGCGCTCGTTGCAAAGTGAGTGACCGCTCTTTCAAAGCCGGCACAGGCACGATGGGTCGAATGGCCTCCTTCTGTGCTGTAAGATTCTATGATTTCACAGCTGAAATTGGGGCATTCCTACAAACTGACTTTATAAAGATTCAGGGATTTTTCAGGACACCAGAGCAAATACATCATACTGCGCTGTGTTAATGTGTAGTGAGGGACCAAGACAGTTCTCTGCTCCAAAGTTAGCGATGCCACAATCAGAAGAATGTCTACAAACCAGGAAAGGCCTTCAGGTTCAATCAGCCAGTTGCTCCTTAATATATCTCAACCCATCCTCTAACCGTAGCCCTTGGTCCTTTCATAAACACATCTAATTGCCTCTTGAATCCATTGCGCACTTTAGTGGCCTTTCCTGATACCTTAGCCCACAACACTAATCCTTTATCTTCCTTGCTTATTCATTTCCTTTTCTTGTAACGCTTTGTTGTTAATTGGTATTCCCTGGCATTTTAGTTCTTCGCCGTAGTGACGGATAATCTGTGGGAGGAAACGATTCTAACTTCACCCAGTTACATTGTGAACCCTCCAAGAGTCTCCAGGCCCCTTTTATTGTGTAATTTGATTAAGCATAGATTGTACACGGTATCTCTCTTTAACTTGTTCAACAATTGTTTCCGTTTGATCTAGTCGGCTGATGGCTCTGAAACGAATGGGAATTGTTGCAGATTATGAGGTGAGCTGAGTTTGTATTAAAAACTTGTAACTGTGCTTCTTTTAGACATGCTGGCCGTTCAGAATGAGACTAAAGTATATTTTCTCATTTTTGAAAACAGAAAATCAGGGACTTCGCAGTGGCAGTTGTGGGCGTGGGTGGAGTCGGAAGTGTGACAGCTGAGATGCTGACAAGATGTGGCATTGGTAAGGTAATGCGAACCCTGCAGTTTCTTTTAGAGATCTTTATAGTCTCTCGACCGAATAAACAATAAGATGGCAAAACCATTCTGCACAAATTATGGGTCACTTTTAAATTTGCCGCAATAAATGCAGGTTGTGCATGGGCACAAGAGGTTATGTCTCCACAAAAGAGTTTTCATATTTCATGGTCATTATATCAGTTTTTTAAACCTTTGAACATTTGTTTAAAGAGATTTAGAGTATGAATATTCTAAAGCAGCACGATACAAGAGTCCCGTTAGCACTAGCGTTACAACAACAACTTGTTTTTATATAGTGCCTTTTAACGTAAAGTGTCCCAGGGCGCTTCACAGGAGCATTATCAAACAAAATTTGACACGAGCCACGTAAGGAGAAATTAGGGCAGGTGACCAAAAGCTTGGTCAAAGAGGTAGGTTTGAAGGAGCGTCTTAAAGGAGGAGAGAGAAGTAGAGAGGCGGAGAGGTTTAGGGAAGGAATTCCAGAGCTTGGGGCCCAGGCAGCTGAAGGCGTGGCCACCAATATGTTTCATAGGTCTACAAGTGCAACATATTCCTATTTTAAATATATATTCAATGTAAATAGAATACATTACGAAGACCCCACTAAAATGCTGACAACTTGCTCAAGACTATCACCCCTGAGTTACACAGGCACCCACTTACATTCCACGGCTCTTCCTCATGCTTGATGATGTGGAGTTATTCACTAATCTTGATTCAATACTGATCACACTGTTGGCTAAGAGCAGTGGTGTACCCAGAACCCGAGCTGCTCCTTGACTGCTACTAAGTGGAATGTTGCGATACCCAGTCGGCAATGACGGTGCTTTGATAGTGGGTTTAAATAATAACGATAAGTGAATTCAATTGTTGTTTAACTTAAGCCATTGATTGGACAAATCAGAATGAATTTCCTTTTTTATTTCTAACTTTCAGCTGTTACTGTTTGATTACGACAAAGTAGAGCTGGCCAATATGAACAGACTGTTCTTTCAGCCTCACCAAGCTGGGCTGAGTAAAGTGGAGGCAGCGAAGCATACACTGAGGTAAAGCAAATCATAGTTACCGTCAAAGACAGTCCCTTGTGAGCTGGGAACCCAGAGCCGAACTTGCGCTAAATTTGGTGGAAAAGTGCGTGTTATACTGTATTCTGCATCTATGTTCCCGTAAATGCAAGAATGGAAACGCTGCCGTGAGGGTAAAAGATTGACCCCTGCTGGCTCCGTTGCTGAATAAAGAGCCACACAAAGCAACAACGCCCCAATTCCGATTTCCCCCCAGATGTGCTGAGTCAGTCTCGGCAGCAGCTGTGGAAGTTTGAGGAAGTTCGGGTGCAGCGTAAGTGTGTGCATGACACGCTCGCGCCCAGATTTCCTCAATTGGGATTTCCGCTTCCAACGGTGCACGAACAGCATTCATCGCAGTACCTCCTGTCCCAATCTACTCAACCTCTCCTCATATGTCCACCCCCCGGGATTAACCGAGTGAACCTTCTTTGTACTGCCTCGAGAGCAAGTATGTCTTTTCTTAAGTATGGACACCAAAACTGTATGCAGTATTCCAGGTGCGGTCTCACCAATACCTTATATAACTGCAGCAATACTGCCCTGTTTTTATAATCTATCCCCCTAGCAATAAAAGCCAACATTCCGTTGGCCTTCTTGATCATCTGCTGCACCTGCATACTAACTTTTTGGTTTTCTTGCACTAGGATCCCCAGATCCCTTTGTACTGCAGTACTTTCCAGTTTCTCGCCATTAAGATAATAACTTGCTCTCTGATTTTTCCTGCCAAAGTGCATAACCTCACATTTTCCAATATTGTATTCCATCTGCCAAATCTCCGCCCACTCACCCAGCCTGTCTATATCCCCTTGTAGGTTTTTTATGTCCTCCTTACTTTCTACTTTCCCTCCCATCTTTGTATCATCTGCAAACTTTGATATGTTACACTCGGTCCCCTCTTCCAAATCGTTAATATAGATTGTAAAGAGTTGGGGACCCAGCACCGACCCCTGCGGAACACCACTGGCTACTGGTTGCCAGTCCGAGAATGAACCATTTATCCCAACTCTCTGCTTCCTGTTAGATAACCAATCCTCCACCCATGCCAGAATATTACCCCCAATCCAGTGATTTTTTATCTTGAGCAATAATCTTTTATGTGGCACCTTGTCGAATGCCTTCTGGAAGTCTAAATACACTACGTCCACTGGTTCCCCTTTATCCACACTGTACGTTATGTCCTCAAAGAACTCAAGCAAGTTTGTCAGACATGACTTCCCCTTCATAAAGCCATGCTGACTTTGTCCTATTAAATTATGTTTATCTAAATGTTCCGTTACTGTCTCCTTAATAATAGACTCCAAAATTTTACCCACCACAGTTGTTAGGCTAACTGGTCTATAATTTCCAGCCTTCTGCCTACTACCCTTTTTAAATAAGGGTGTTACATTAGCAGTTTTCCAATCTGCCGGGACCTTTGCTGAGTCCAGGGAATTTTGGAAAATTATTACCAAAGCATCCACAATTCCTACTGCCACTTCCCTCAAGACCCTAGGATGTAAGCCATCAGGTCCAGGGGATTTATCTGCCTTGAGTCCCATTATTTTACTGAGTACCAATTCCTTAGTGATTTTAATCGTATTTAGCTCCTCCCCCCCCCCAGAGCCCCCTGTTTGTCCAGTGTTGGGATATTCTTAGTGTCCTCTACCGTAAAGACTGAAACAAAATATTTGTTCAGCATTTTTGCCATCTCCATGTTTCCCACCATTAATTTCCCGGTCTCATCCTCTAAGGGACAAACGTTTGCCTTAGCCACCCTTTTTCTTTTTATATAACTATAGAAACTCTTGCTATCTGTTTTTATATTTTTTGCTAATTTATTTTCATAATCTATCTTCCCTTTCTTAATCAATCCTTTAGTTACTTTTTGCTGTCTTTTGAAGACTTCCCAATCTTCTATCCTCCCACTAAGTTTGGCGACCTTATATGTCCTTGTTTTTAGTCGGATACTATCCTTAATTTCTTTACCTAGCCACGGATGGCTGTCATTTCTTTTACACCCTTTTTTCCTCAGTGGAATATATATTTTTTGAAAGTTGTAAAATAACTCCTTAAATGAACACCACTGCTCATCTACCGTCTTACCCTTTAATCTATTTTCCGAGTCCACTTTAATCAATTCCGCTCTCATACCATCATAGTTTCCTTTATTCAAGCTCAGTACGCTTGTTTGAGAACCAACCTTCTCACCCTCTAATTGGATATGGAATTCAACCATGTTATGGTCACTTATTCCAAGGGGATCCTTAACTAGGACATTATTAATTAATCCTGACTCATTACACAGGACCAGGTCCAAGGTTGCTTGCCCCCTTGTAGGATCAGTTACATACTGCTCAAGAAATCCATCCCTAATACACTCAATAAACTCTTCCTCAAGGCTGCCCTGCCCAATTTGATTTGTCCAGTTAATATGATAGTTAAAATCCCCCATAATTATAGCTGTTCCCTTATTACATGCCCCAACTATTTCCTGATTAATACTTCTTCCAGCAGAGTTGCAACTATTAGGAGGCCTATATACTACTCCCACTAGTGTTTTTTCCCCCTTATTATTCCGTATCTCCACCCAAACTGTTTCATTATCCTGATCCTTTGACCCAATATCATTTCTCTGTATTACAGTGATTCCTTCCTTTATTAACATAGCCACCCCACCTCCCCTTCCTTCCTGCCTGTCCTTCCTGATTGTTAAATACCCTGGCATATTTAATTCCCAGTCGTTGTCACCCTGCAGCCATGTTTCTGTAATGGCCACAAGATCATACCCATATGTAGTTATTTGTGCCGTTAACTCGTCCATTTTGTTACGAATGCTACGTGCATTCAGATAAAGAACTTTCAAATATGTTTTGTGACACTTAGTTCCTGCTTTTTCCTTTTTTTAACACTTTACCTTTTACTCCATACCTTCTGTCCCTTCCTGACACGCTTTCCTCTGTCTCCCTGCTCAGGTGCCCAACCCCCTGCCACTTTAGTTTAAACCCTCCCCAACAGCACTAGCAAACACTCCCCCTAGGACAGCGGTCCCGGCCCTGCCCAGGTGCAGACCGTCCGGTTTGTACTTGTCCCACCTCCCCCAGAACCGGTTCCAATGTCCCAGGAATTTGAATCCCTCCCCCTTGCACCATTCCTCTAGCCACGTATTCATTTGAAATATCCTCCTATTTCTACTCTGACTAGCACGTGGCACTGGTAGCAATCCTGAGATTACTACCTTTGAGGTCCTATTTTTTAACTTACCTCCTAACTCCCTATATTCTGCTTTTAGGACCTCATCCCCTTTTTTACATATATCGTTGGTGCCTATGTGCACCACGACAGCTGGCTGTTCGCCCTCCCCCTCCAAAATGTTCTGTAGCCGCTCCGAGACGTCCTTGACCCTTGCACCAGGGAGGCAACACACCATCCTGGAGTCTCGGTTGCGGCCACAGAAACGCCTATCTGTTCCCCTTACAATTGAGTCCCCTATCACTATAGCTCTTCCACTCTTTTTCCTCCCAGCCTGTGCAGCAGAGCCACCCATGGTGCCAGGAAGTTGGCTGCTGCTGCCTTCCCCTGATAAGTCATCCCCCCCCCAACAGTATCCAAAGTGGTATATCTGTTTGAGAGGGGGATGTCCACAGGGGACCCCTGCACTACCTGCCTGCACCTCTTACTCTGCCTGGTGGTCACCCATTTACTTCCTGCCTGTACACCCTTTGCCTGCGGTGTGACCAACTCGCTAAACGTGCTATCCACGAGGTTCTCAGCAACGCGAATGCTCCAATACGCATCCATCCGCAGCTCCAGCGCCGCAATGCGGTCTGTCAGTAGCTGCAGCTGGATACACTTCCCGCACACATGGTTGTCAGGGACACCGGAAGGGTCCCTGATTTCCCACATCGAGCAGGAGGAGCATAACACGGGGCTGGGCTGTCCTGTCATGACTTACCCTTTAATTAATTGAACTTTAATCAAATCAATACCACCAATTACACTCAATTAAATGATATACTGAAGGGCCCTTGGTTACTAGCACTAGAAACTATATCCACAAAATTAAGACCTTCTAAACTTTATAAACTATGAACCTTAACTGTCAAACTATAGAGTAGTATAAATACTTACCTAGCCGTACTCACCCAATCAGCTGCTCCCTCCTGCCCGCGTCACGTTTTGAATCATGACGTGGCTCTGGAACGCCGCTGCCGGTCTGAGATTGGTATGCCTGTGAAAGAAAAGCCCGCGAAAGTGAGTTTAAATACTCACTGGGCCTCCGGTCTCGCCGCTCCCAACACCAGCCTGTCTGGAAAAGAGAAGGCTGAGGGGTGACCTGATCATGGTCTTTAAGATAATTAAAGGGTTTCGATGGGGTAGACGTAGAGAAGATGTTTCCACTTGTGGGGGAATCTCAAAACTAAATATAAGATAGTCACTAATAAATCCAGTAGGGAATTCAGGGGAAACCTCTTTACCCAGAGCGTGGTGAGAATGTGGAACTCGCTACCACAGGGAGTGGTTGAGGCGAATAGCGTAGATGCATTTAAGGGGAAGCGAGATAAACACATGAGGGAGAAAGGAATAGAAGGATATGCTGATAGGGTGAGATGAAAAGGGGTGGGAGGAGGCTCGTGTGAGCATGGACCCGATGGGGCGAATGGCCTGTTTCTGTGCTGTAGACTCGGTGTATTCTGTCTAAAGAACAGAGCTGTGAAAGTCTTGTACAAACAGTTGTCAACTTAATCTTCAGCTGTTTTTATCAATCTGATCCTTAACTCTATCACGAACGAGTGGATTCTTTCAAGTGCGAATGACTTGTCTCTTGTGCTTCTGGCAGAATGTAAGCAATAGTGTTATTTTTAACGGAGCTGATGTAGTTATTTTACAGCCTATCAGGAGCTGAATGCAAATGATCTCTTCCTTGTATTTACAGGAATATTAACCCTGACGTTCAGTTTGAAATTCACAACTACAACATCACAACAGTGGAAAACTTCCAGCATTTCATGGATCGAACCAGGTCAGATTTATGATGCACAGTCGGCGCCATGGCCCTCATTCTCCAGATGCCACTTCAAAGTGTTTTATTCAGAGAATCTTACCGCACAGAAGGAGGCCATTCAGCCCATCGTGCCTGTGCTGGCTCTTTGCAAGGGCTGTCCAATTAGCCCCGCTCCCCTGCTCTTTCCCATAGCCCTGCAAATTTGTTTATTCCAGGAATGTGGGACTGGAGTCACAAGTAGGCCAGACCAGGTAGTGACGGCAGGTTTCAATCCCTGAAGGACGCTAGTGACGTTACGACAATCCGGCAGCTGCCATGGTCAGTTTCTGCTGCCAACCAATAAATAACCAGCTTTTAAAAAGATTCAATGCAGAATTTGCCACGGTGGCATTTGAACTCACGACCGCTAGATTGCTAATCCAGTACCTTAACCACTAGATTACCGTACCCAAACAGTACCACTCATACTGTAGCTAGTAACAATACTGCTATTGTATGCTCCAATAGCCCCATAAAAGATGTTATTCCTCATTGTCACTGGATGCAGAGAGTGTTTCTTACCTTCACACTGAGCGGCCCTACCCACTTGTCCAGGCCAGCAGTGCTGATTACGGTTGCTGAGCTACACATCCACTCCTCAAGCACTGCTTGAAGGAATGGTGACAAAAGACAAACTCTTCTGTTTGAGTGCTGCGTAAACTGACAGAGCAGAAGAAACGTTTTTGCCAGAGGGTTTGTGAGGCTGCAGGATGCACTGCTGGAGTTAGTGATTGAACCGGGAATGGTAGCAGAGTGGTTATGTTGCTGGACTAGTAATCCAGAGGCCTGGACTAATGATCCAAGGACATGAGTTCAAATCCCACCATGGCAGCTGGGGAATTTAAATTCAGTTAATTAAATAAATCTGGCCTATGTGTAACTCCAGACCCACAGCAATGTGGTTGACTCTTAACTGCCCTCTGCCCTCTGAAATGGCCTAGCAAGCCACTCAGTTGTAACAAACCGCTACAAAAAACAATAATAAGAATAAAACCGGGAGGACCACCCAGCATCGACCTCGGCACTGGCTTCAGACACGACAACGGCACACCCAGCCTAGTCGACCCTGCAAAATCTTCCTCATTAACATCTAGGGACTTGTGCCAAAATTGGGAGAGCTGTCCCACAGACGAGTCAAGCAACAGCCTGACATAGTGATATTCTCAGAATCATACCTTTCAGCCAATGTCCCAAACTCCTCCATCACCATCCCTGGGTATGTCCTGTCCCACCGGCAGGACAGACCCACCAGGGGTGGCGGCACAATGGTATACAGTCAGGAGGGAGTGGCCCTGGGAGTCCTCAACATTGACTCCGGACCCCATGAAGTCTCATGGCTTCAGGTCAAGCATGCGCAAGGAAACCTTTTGTTGATTACCACCTACCGCCCTCCCTCAGCTGATGAATCAGTACTCCTCCGTGTTGAACACCACTTGGAAGAAGCACTGAGAGTAGCAAGGGCACAGAATGTACTCTGGGTGGGAGACTTCAATGTCCATCACCAAGAGTGGCTCGGTAGCACCACTAATGACCGAGCTGGCCGAGTCCTGAAGGACATAACTGCCAGGCTGAGCCTGCGGCAGGTGGTGAGAAAACCAACACGAGGGAAGAATCTACTTGACCTCGTCCTCACCTATCTACCTGTCGCAGATGCATCTGTCCATGACAGTATTGGTAGCAGTGACCACCGCACAGTCATTGTGGAGACGAAGTCCCGTCTTCACACTGAAGACACCCCCCATCGTGTTGTGCGGCTCTATCACCGTGCTAAATGGGATAGATTCAGAACAGATCTAACAACTCAAAACTGGATATCCATGAGGCGCTGTGGGCCATCAGCAGCAGAATTGTATTCCACCACAGTCTGTCACCATTGACCAGAAACTTAACTGGACCAGCCACATAAATACTGTGGCAACAAGAGCAGGTCAGAGGCTGGGTATTCTGCGGCACGTGTCTCACCTCCTGACTCCCCAAAGCCTTTCCACCATTTACAAGGCACAAGTAAGGAGTGTGATGGAATACTCTCCACTTGCCTGGATGAGTGCAGCTCCAACAACACTCAAGAAGCTCGACACCATCCAGGACAAAGCAGCCCGCTTGATCGGCACCCCATCCACCACCTTAAACATTCACTCCCTCCACCACCGGCGCACCGTGGCTGCAATGTGTACCATCTACAAGATGCACTGCAACAAAACGCCAAGGCTTCTTCGGCAGCACCTCCCAAACCCACGACCTCTTCCACCTAGAAGGACAAGGGCAGCAGGCGCATGGGAACGCCCCCACCTCCAAGTTCCCCTCCAAGTCACACACCATCCTGACTTGGAAATATATCGGCGATCCTTCATCATCGCTGGGCCAAAATCTTGGAACTCCCTCCCTATCAGCACACTGGGAGTACCTTCACCACACGGACTGCAGCGGCTCACCACCACCTTCTCGAGGGCAATTAGGGATGGGCAATAAATGTTGCGCTTAAAACGTTTCCTGGATTTTTGCCGAGAATTTCCCCATTGCTTCCTGTTAGCGCTCTGGAGCAATGCCCTCTTTCTAGTAAGAGTAGACTGCGCTCTCCAGCTATTCTCCGCCGAAGGATTAACTCCGCACTGTGATTTGGTTTTAATTAGGAATGGTGGATTAGCGGAAGGAAAACCCGTTGACCTAATACTGAGCTGTGTAGACAACTTTGAAGCTCGTATGGCGATAAACACAGTGAGTTGACGTTAAACCTTTGCAAGATTCACAGTACCCGGTGAACTTGGTGACTTTTTTTTTTAAAGTTCCTATCAAATAAAGTAAATGATTTGTCCTGGAATTGAGTTGAAGTTTTCTTGTCTTTTTTCAGGCCTGTAATGAGCTGACGCAGGTATGGATGGAGTCTGGGGTCAGTGAAAATGCAGTCTCAGGACATATCCAGCTCCTCATTCCAGGAGAAACTGCCTGCTTTGCGGTATGTCCGGTGTTGTTCGTTGCACTTCTGTTTACGTTGTTACAAATAAATCTTTACCGAGCAAAATTGTTTCACAACTTCGGACAGAGTGTTGTGTTTAGTCTGTGGAGATGTGTTTTTGATACCGATTGCTTTACCAAGATATATGATCCATGATTGAGAGAGATTGATATTGACGCTCCTATATATAATGAACACGATGAGAGACATGAATGTCGGCCCTTCTGGAAGCTTTAAATTCATTTGTTCAAGTTGAAGGGTGTCCGTGTGGTGCCACGTGTATCGCAATCATTGAGACTTTATAGTTTTTGCAGTAACGGTACACGCCAACAAATCATAGCTTTTAAATGTTTCTGTGTAATACAAGCCTCCAAGATCTCTGCGCTCCTCCAATTCTGCCCTCTTGAGCATCCCTGATTTTAATCGCTCCACCATTGGTGGCCGTGCTTTCAGTTGCCCGGGCCCTAAGCTCTGGAATTCCCTGCCTAAACCTCTCCGTCTCTCTACCTCTCTTTCCTCCTTTAAGACGCTCCTTAAAACCTACCTCTTTGACCAAGCTTTTGGTCACCTGTCCTAATTTCTCCTTATGTGGCTCGGTGTCAAAAATGTTTTTATTGATAGCGCTCTTGTGAAGCGCCTTGGGACGTTTTGCTACGCCTAATGAATAAGGTCAGAGAATGCAGAGTCGGGACAAGTAGCAGAATGGATTGCTGGCTGGCTTCAGGACAGAAAGCAGAGAGTGGGGGTAAAGGGCAGCTATTCACAGTGGCAGAAGGTGGGTGGTGGTGTTCCACAAGGATCAGTGCTGGGACCACTGCTGTTCACAATTTATATTAACGATTTAGACTTTGGAATCAAAAACACAATTTCTAAATTTGCGGATAACACCAAATTGGGGGGAATAGTCAATACTGAGGAGGACTGCAACAAATTACAGGAGGACATTAATAAACTTGCAGAATGGGCATATAATTGGCAAATGAAATTCAACACAGATAAATGTGAGGTATTACATTCTGATAAGACCAGGGAGGTCACTTATTACTTGGAGGGTGCGAGTCTGGGTGGGGTGGAGGAACAAATGGATCTCGGAGTTCAAATACACAAATCACTGAAAGTAGCGACACAGGTTAAGGCCATAAAAAAAGCAAACCAAGCAGTCGGGTTTATTTCTAGAGGGATAGAATTGAAAAGTAGAGAAGTTATGCTAAACTTGCATCAAACCTGGTTAGACCACACTTGGAGTACTGCGTACAATTCTGGTCGCCATATTATAAAAAGGATATAGAGGCACTGGAGAGGGTGCAGAGAAGATTTACAAGGATGATACCAGAAATGCGAGGGTATACATATCAGGAAAGAATGAACAGGCTGGGAAAAGAGAAGGCTGAGGGGTGACCTAAAATTATGAAAGGTTTTGACAGAGTAGATACAGAGAGAGTGTTTCCACTTGTGGGGAAGAGCAAAACTAAAGGCCATCAATATAAGATAGTCGCCAAGAAATCCAATAGGGAATTCAGGAGAAACTTCTTTACCCAGAGACTGGTGAGAATGTGGAACTTTCTACCACAGGGAGTGGTTGAGGCGAATAGTATAGATGCATTTAAGGGGAGGCTAGATAAGCAGATGAGGGAGAAGGGAACATAAGAACATAAGAAATAGGAGCAGGAGTCGGCCATTTGGCCCCTCGAGCCTGCTCCGCCATTTAATGAGATCATGGCTGATCTGATCTTGGGCTCAGCTCCATTTCGCTGCCCGCTCCCCATAACCCATCACTCCCTTATTGTTCAAAAATCTGTCTATCTCCACCTTAAATATATTCAATGACCCAGCCTCCACAGCTCTCTGGGGCAGAGAATTCCACAGATTTACGACCCTCTGAGAGAATAAATTCCTCCTCATCTCAATTTTAAATAGGCGACCCCTTATTCTGAAACTATGCCCCCAAGTTCTAGATTCCCCCATGAGGGGAAACATCTTAGAAACATAGAAAAATAGGAGCAGGAGTAGGCCCTTCGAGCCTGCTCCGCCATTCAATATGATCATGGCTGATCCTCTATCTCAATATCATATTCCTGCTCTCTCCCCATACCCCTTGATGCCTTTTGTGTCTAGAAATCTATCTATCTCCTTATCTATCTTCTCTGCATCTACCTTGTCGAGCCCCCTCAGTATTTTATATGTTTCAATAAGATCACATCTCATTCTTCTAAACTCCAATGAGTATAGGCCCAACCTGCTCAACCTTTCTTCATAAGTCAACCCCTTCATCTCAGGAATCAACCTCGTGAACCTTCTCTGAACTGCCTCCAATGCAAGTATATCCCTCCTTAAATAAGGAGACCAAAACTGTACGCAGTACTCAAGGTGTGGTCTCACCAATACCCTGTACAGTTGTAGCCGGACTTCCCTGCTTTCATACTCCAACCCCCCTTGCAATAAAGGACAACATTCCATTTGCCTTCCTGATTACTTGCTGTACCTGCATGATAACATTTTGTGTTTCATGCACAAGGACCCCCAGGTCCCTCTGTACTGCAGCATTTTGTAATCTCTCTCCATTTAAATAATAATTTGCTTTTTTATTTTTCTTACCAAAGTGGATAACCTCTCACTTTCCCCCATTATACTCCATCTGCCAAATGTTTGCCCACTCACTTAGCCTGTCTATATCCCTTTGCAGATTCTTTGTGTCCTCCACACAACTTGCTTTCCCACCTATCTTTGTATCATCAGCAAAATTTGGCTACATTACACTCGGTCCCTTCATCCAAGTCATTAATATAGATTGTAAGTAGAGGGTTATGCTGATAGATTTAGATGAGGAAAGATGGGAGGAGGCTCGAGTGGAGCATAAACGCCGGCGTGGACTGGTTGGGCCGAATGCCCTGTTTCTGTGCTGTGTATCCTATGTAATCCTACGTTAAAGGCGCTATATAAATGTAAGTTGTATGTATGCTGTTTACTGGCATGTATACAGCTTGCGAGAACGGATCTGTTAGAATATTAATACACCAGGGTTTCTCTGCTAAAAGTTGGATGAACTTCGCGTGTAGTTGCTACTTCACGTTTTTGGAAGCTTTGAAACACCTGGAGTTCGTGGCCCAGAACCTGGATGGAGACCATTCTGCCAGCCTAAGTGCAGCGGAGTGGAAACCTTGTCCTGCTGCCATTGAGGCCACGGAGCCCGTCACTTATTTGGGGAACGGGGCCATTTGCGTGACTGGGGTGGGCGCAACGTGCCTGCAGTTCAGCGTCACCTGCCCCGATTGTCTGGTGGGTGTCTGAACAACCCTTAGCCGCTCCCACCGAAGGAATCCAAGGCCCCAGGAAGGGTCGAGGAGAAGAACGCTGCAAGTAGTGCTGAGGGAGCATTTCGAAGTGAATTGATCCCCTCTGGAGATTCTGGGGCCCTTTTCCGGACCTCAGCAGGTTTCACACCAGCTCTCGGAGGGTGTGAGCTCCACTGAGGCCTTAAAGGGACCGAATGGGCAGAATTTCCTGGGACAGTCCAAGAACTTGCCCTGATGTGCTCTTGTGACAGAGGGGAATGGGCAGAAGGTCTGTGCAGAGCCTCACCAAAATTTGATGCAGCGTTACAAGTGGAGTGGAAGAATGGTATGAAGAGGTTCCGTCCCAAGTCCCCATCGTGTCGGTGGGAATCACCTTTTCTACCCTCTAAGGCCATAGGAATTTCAGGACCTCTGTTTCTATGAGTCTTAATGAATGAACTGCCTGTGTTGAGTCCGTCCACTGTGCACCTTATTAGTTGCAGTTATTCAGGTGATGGGCGGTATTGGTCATGTTTAAATGATCACTGAGCAAGTTCTTCCGTCTGTTTAAAGCTGGCGTTACATCCGCGAGTGATCTGTGTGTGAAAGCCCGTGTTGTGTGTTCCTGTTGCAGTGTGCACCTCCGCTTGTGGTCGCTGCGAATATTGATGAAAAGACACTGAAACGCGAAGGAGTGTGCGCAGCCAGTCTGCCCACGACCATGGGAGTGGTCGCAGGACTTCTTGTACAAAATGTCCTGAAGTAAGTAAGTAAATATTAGCCTGGCGCTGTATGACAGGCGGTTCAAAGGCAGTGATGTATGTTAGACAGTCGGCCTGAAGTCCCAAATGGTGGGTTACGTTCCTCACAAGGGGCTGCCAGAATTTTTTTACGGCATATTCGTCCCGGCCAACAAACATGACTAAAACTAAACGAAAGCAAATTTAGAATAGTTTTGTGCCTGGTTATTTAATGAGTAACTTGGTCTTTTTTTTTTTGCTTTCCAAGGTATCTCTTAGGCTTTGGCTCCGTGAGTTATTATTTGGGCTACAATGCAATGCAAGACTTCTTTCCCACAATGGTTATGAAACCAAATCCGAATTGCGATGATCGAAGCTGCAGACACCAACAGGAAGAATACAAGGTGGTGGTTCAGTTTAATCAGTAGTTAGTCACTCCCTGCCTGAGTAATTGCGTTCCAACCTTTCTTTAAATAAGCTGTGCCGTATTGACACACTGTGATGCCATTCCGGATCCATACACCCACATCCCTTCAGTATTTATTTCCTTTTGGTTTCCCTGGGCCATGTGGCCGAGAAGGTGGGAAGTTTACCAACTCCTGACCCCTCTACGTTGCTCTGAGCCAACCTTTAGAAGACTCGTGAAAGTGCCCAATGGACGACTGTCCTTCGATTCTTCTCTCCCTAACTGTGCTGTTAAAACTAAGAAAATAAATCTTCCATCCCAATAGATGTGTGCGTTATTGCACTCACTAAGATGTGGAATATCAGCATTGGGGAATGGTGCACTTTCCTTTCTTGGGCGGCCAATCTCCGCATCAGGTATAACAGGGTTAGACGCAGAGTAAAGTTCCCTCTGCTCTGCTTCAACAATATACCTCAGCCCCAACCTCCAGAGAGCATCCTCCCTCCTCGATTTACCAGTGTAGCATTTTTCCTTTTTCCATTTTCCATACCAGCCATTCGAAGTGGGATCGCCAGCTCCGTGCCCACTGGGAGCTGGAGTGAGATTCCCCAACGTATCTCGCACACAACCCTCAGTCGACAGGCGGAGAGACTCATCCCATCCGTCTTGGTGGATTTGAACCCAAGTACCAGAGGTGAAAAGAAAAGTTTACTTTTATTTGTTTCGCCCTTTTCCTCCCCACGCCGCCCCCCCCCCCCCCCCCCCCAATAACTCTGATGCATGTTTAGCACTTTCTAGATGATGAGTAACTGACTGCCGTCTCTCGAACAGAAAAAAGAGCCAATGCGACCGAAGCAGCAATCAGTGGAAGAGGATGAACAGATCGTACATGAAAACAACGACTGGGGTAAGATCAGTTTGATTGTGGCTTATTTTATTGATGTAAATATTTCATTTCATTCTTAATTGTTCAAGACACCAAGTGGGGCCCAGGCACTTTCCCTGGGAAAGGGGGTGGGTGGCCAGGATGGTGGGGGGCATGGGGAGAATTCTCTCCTCCCAGCTGAAGAGCCAAGGTGTGGGACCTGCTGGCTTGTCTCCTCTCTTGGTCGAAGAATGTTGTGGTGCAGACGGCCCACAGATGAATATAACTGATCGGGGCACAGTAGAGTGGGATGTTGGAACTCCACTGGACTGGAGAATGCCAGATGATGCGGTGAATCACACCTGCTCTGGGCTTGACTTTTCCAAAGCCTTCTGCGTCAACCTCACACAAACCTCAACTCACCCAGTACTCCACTACCTGAATCCTATCCCATATTAAGGACAGCTTGTGCATCAGCACACGATGATCGCCACTGGCTCCCCATCCCCAGGGTATTAAATACAAAATCTCAGCCTTGTTTACAAATCCATAGCCTCTCCCCCCGACCTCTGCGACCGACTCCAGCTGTATGTCCTCGCTCTAGTAACGGAGCCATTATGGTTCTGCACTCCTGGCATTTCCTCCTTAAACGCCTTCATTTGCCATAACTTTGCCTCTCCCAATGCACCCCCTGTCCCTCCCTCCCCCCACCATGTCTCTCCCTTTCCCCCCCCCGACTTGTTTTTCCCGTGCCCCCTCACAGTAACTCATCTATGAATCGTGCTGGCTGACCTCCAGAATGGCGTGATTGTGCTGTGCTTCTTACTTTGAGCAGGTATTCAGCTGGTGTCCGAGATCTCTGAGGAAGAATTGAAGGCGGCTTCAGGCACTGTCCCTGACCTTCCGGAGGGGATCACAGTAGCTTATACTGTGCCTGATAAAGTACGTCCCAATGTTGTTAATACTGTAATGACACGACGTGGAATCTTCACACTGTAAATGATAACGTTAGATAAAAAATATGTATCATATATATCCTCAGAATAAAACTCTGGGATAATGCTGAAAGAAAATTGATTTTAACACTTAAATGTAGTTTGGTTCTTTATATAAGGTGCCGTTTGTATTTCCGTTTACTTTTCCTTCCTGCATTCCCCCACCCGTCCCCCTCACCAGGCAGCTTTGCTAGTTGTGAGGTTGGGCTGGATACCTGTTTTCGGGCTCCTGCCCCTTCCTGTTCTGTAGCCAGCTACTAAGAAGTATCTGAGGATTATCTAGGCTCTCCTGACCACACTTTGCTTTCATTCTTGTTTGTTTGTCTGTCCTATAACCAGGAGGAGGACACGGAGACCATTGGAGATACGGTGCCGGAGGTAGAGCAGAGTCTGGAGGATCTCATGGCTGCGATGAAGCGCCTTTAACAGTTTCACCTACGCAATCGAGGTTACTGATGTGATCCAAATGATTGGACCTTTTAACACACCGGCCTTGCCACCTGACTCGTGCTATTAACTGTTGTCAATTATAGTAAATATAATTAAACCACCGTGTTTCAAACCCTAGTTGTAACCCCAAGAATCATTGATCCTCTTGAGGACCACTATACATTGTCAACTCTTCGCATTCCTCTGGAGCTGGTATGTTGGTGTAAATGTATGATTGTGTTTAATTAAACCGTGCAAGCTTAAGTGATGCTGTGATCTGCAGATGTTTAAAATCCTAGAATAGTACCTTTAATATAAATAGAGCTGTAATATAGTGGAACCTCGATTAACCACACACTCAAAAATCCACCGTTTCTGGAGTCAGGAGATGTATAAGAATCCAGGACTCCACTTTCCATAGACCAGCTTAATGCAATCGAGCGTTCTGCTTAATTTCCTCTAGACTCTAGTTTCTGGATCCAGTGGGAGAAGTATTTGTTGTCTGGATGTTAGAACCTGGCAGAATTCACTGTCCTCGCAGCTCTGATATTTACCTTTGGGCCAGGAGAGCAGTAGACCTCAGCCCTTCCACTCCAGGATCGGGCTGATAGAAAATGCTACTTTTAAAATGGAAAATAACAGTGGTTGCTACTCGCACTTGCTGAGAACTTGATCAAGCAACCCGAATAGATCAGTCGGAAGCTAAAAAAAAAAACCATTGTTAGGCTGTGAATGCGGGACTCTGCCAATTTCCAGTATCAGGGCAGTCCCCTTTGTTACGGCAGCTTCCATTTTGATCTGTAAGGGAGCGATGAACCAGCAAAATAACGGAAACTAAAGGGATTTGTTTTCTCAAGTCTTGTGCTTGATAAAATTGTCAGGGTAAATATGTCGAACATAATGAGCGAATTTCCCAGGACATGTCTGTTTAGGCTAATGATTGATTCCCTTTGGGGAGCTATTATTTTTGGTGGTGTGACCTGTAAAATTCGAAGTGTATGTAGACAAAGGTTAGTCTGATCGATACAATTTCTGATACATTTATCCAGTTCGATGAAAGAGACAGAGTTTATTCTTTCTGGATATTCGGCTGATAACCTACATAGTCCTTTGACCTGACTAGTCTATGTCGGAATCCACACAAGCTAATTGTCCCTAATCGCATTCACTACAACAACAACTTGTATTTATATAGCGCCTTTAACGTAGTAAAACGTCCCAAGGCGCTGCACAGGAGTATTAAAAGACAAAAAATTTGACACCGAGACACATAAGGAGAAATTAGGGCAGGTGACCAAAAGCTTGGTCAAAGAGGTAGGTTTTAAGGAGCGTCTTGAAGAAGGAAAGAGGGATGGAGAGGTTTAGGGAGGGAATTCCAGAGTTTAGGGCCCAGGCAACAGAAGGCACAGCCACCAATGGTGGAGCGATTATAATCAGGGATGCTCAAGAGGGCAGAATTTGAGGAGCGCAGATATCTCGGGGGGGGGGGGGGTTGTGGGGCTGAAGGAGATTACAGAGATAGGAAGGGGGGAGGCCAGGGAGGGATTTGAAAACAAGGATGAGAATTTTGAAATCGAGGCGCTGCTTAACCGGGATCCAATGTAGGTCAGCGAGCACAGGGGTGATGGGTGAACGGGACTTGGTGCGAGTTAGGACACTGGCAGCCGAGTTTTGGATGACCTCAAGTTTACGTCGGGTGGAATGTGGGAGGCCGGCCAGGAGTGCATTGGAATAGTCAAGTCTAGAGGTAACAGGCATGGATGAGGATTTCAGCAGCGGATGAGCTGAGGCAAGGGTGGAGACGGGCGATGTTACGGAGGTGAAAATAGGCGGTCTTAGTGATGCCACGGATATGTGGTCAGAAGCTCATTTCAGGGTCATATATGACACCAAGGATGTGAAGACACCAAGGATGTGAACCCACCATGTTCCCATTACCGTTCTCATTCCCCATTTCCTGTGGCCACCTATCCAACCTAATCTTCAGTAAAAGCTTTAACAAAATGATCAGTACAAAATGCTATTTTGGCCTCCTCAACTTCAGACGTTTCCTTTCTAAGTTTAATTACCTTTTAAGATTGATAATGGGTGTAATTGTGAGGCAGTTAGCAGAAGATATATAAGATCGAACATTGTTCACTTAAATTAAATATGTTTTAGAGGACTTTTGGAAAAAGCCTTCAGAAGAGAGAGATTTGAAATGAAGATTTTGGAACATTGATTGGAAAGCAGAATAATAATGAAAGGTGACATAAAACTTAAATCAGCGCCTCATCAAAACCAACTGCAGCAAATCTGCTTCTACCTGAAAGGAGTTGTATCTATTTTAGTTGAAGGCAAAGCTCGAGGCTTGACCTAAAAGCTTGTTCCTGCCACTTTACACTTTGAACTCTAGAGTACATCCTGTAACCATGACAACTGAATTTTAATCTTAGTGTCGGATTAAATCTAATTGGTGTTTTTGAGATTAAGGAGGAGATTTTCAAAATAGGCCCAAAACAAGCGATGAAACTGGCGCTGAGTCCATGGGTACCTGCCCGAGGCCACGGTCGGAAGACTCGGACCATCTTCATGTTCGGGCCTCACTTAAATTTTACCGGCAAGCTGCGGGCGGCGAACCGGTGATCTGCTGGAAAATGGACCGGCTTCGGCATTGAACAAGCCGGCAGGTCGGACCTCGGGAAGGTGAGATTGGGCCGGCAGTGAGCCAGAGGTTTTCTGTGAGGCCAAAAGGAGCAGATGAATGCTTCTCCTTCCGCCACGCAATCTAAGCGAAAACTTGCATTTTCTGAGCGGCCTTTTTAAGGACAGCTGGTTAGGCTGCTCAACGCCTGGGTAAACTGGGACCAGTACTTTGCTGCTTCACCCATTCCTCCATGAAATTTGCATATTTAAATGGCATTCTGCCTGTTTTGTCGTGCTGGGCATCTATTTAAACACCGGCCTGCAAATTGGATCAGGTGGGCAAATGTCCAAGGTCCCCGCCAGGCTTTTCTTCGGTTTCCATTGGCCAACATTGGTTATTCATCTCCCTGCTCTTTCTGGATTGATTTATGCAGTTATTTTCCACGTTTGTTTGTTTGAAGTCTTCAATTGTGTGAGGTGCTGTGAGATGTTTGAACCATGTTAGTAAGGTGTGATATAAATGCAGGTATTTCTCCGGTCTATCAGCAATGTGTTGGCAGGTAGGTCGGTATGTTTACAACCAAGACTGGCTCCATACACGTAGCTTAGGCTTTCTGTCAAACTGAAAGCATGGCTGCATGCACATAGGCATGGATGTGGCTGTTTCTTTGTTATGTACTCTGATACTCTTGGGTTTGAAGGCAATACTACGGTTGATGCTGTTCAAATCATCAACTGATAATTCAGCAGTAAATGGGCATTCTTGTTCCAGTGGCCATAAAGCAGGCAGATGAGGAAACTGAAGGTTAAGTAATATTTCTAGTTTCACAGATAGTTCATAAGCACATAAAACAGCGGAATGACAGGAGACCATTTGGTCCATCGAGCTCGCTCCCGGCAGATCATTTCCATGGGGGTTCACCTGATCGCTCACCATAACTTCGACGTGAACAGCGTCAATCACTATTGGCGCCGATTTTCTGAGGTTTCTGCTACAGTTCCCATGGGAGGTTGGGAGAATCCCCACGGAAATTCCACTCCACCCATTTAAGTTCCTGGAGGAAGGTTTTGCATCTATATTCCTTGATCACCAAAGGCAGTGATGTAGACTCCAGAATATTCATTCATCCTCTCATTCACCACCATTTTATGTCCTCCAGATGGCATCGTCTCGCCTCTCGCACAGCAGCACTTAGAAACATAGAAGATAGGAGCAGGAGTAGGCCATTCGGCCCCTCGAGCCTGCTCTGCCATTCGATGAGATCATGGCTGATCATCCAAACTCAGTACCCTGTACCTGCCTTCTCCCCATATCCCTTGATACCTTTAGCTTTAAGAAATATATCTAACTCATTCTTGAATATATTTAATGACATGGCCTCAACTACCTTCTGTGGTAGAGAATTCCACAGGTTCACCACTCTGGGTGAAGAAATTCCTCCTCATCTCTGTCCTAAATGGCTTACCCCTTATCCTTAGACTGTGACCCCTGGTTCTGGACTCTCCGACCATCGGGAACATTCTTCCTGCATCTAGTTTGTCCAGACCTGCCAGAATTTTATATGTTTCAATGAGATCCCCTCTCATTCTTCTATACTCCAGCGAGTATAAGCCCAATCGACCCAATCTCTCCTCATACGTCATTCCTGCCATTCCAGGTATCAGCCTTGTGAATCTTCGCTGAACTCCTTCCATGGCAAGGACATCCTTCCTCAGATAAGACGACCAAAACTGCACACACTACTTGAACCATCATTGTATCCTGTGGTGTATTCGATCACCTCAGTCTCCACCTATTCCTGCAAATTAGAGATAAAAAGCAAAATGCTGGAAATCTGAAAATGGAAACAGAAAAAGCAGGAAATACTCAGCAAGTCTGCAGAGAAACAAGTTAGTCAAAGCAATCCTGGGGAAGGATCTTGGATCTGAAACGTTGACTGACTGACTTCTGTTTCTCCACAGATGCTGCCTGACCTGCTGAGTATTTCTATTTTATCCTGTATTTCTCACATTCTAGTCCTGTTGGCAGACTGATTATTTATCCAACCTCTTTTTAAAGAAGTTCATCAAATTCGGCCTCAACTGTTCTTGCTGGGTGAATACTGGACGGGCTTTAATTTATACAGCACTGGCTGAAGTGGAAAGGGGTCTGTCCGTCTATATCATTTAGATGCTTAATTTACTACAACAGACGGGCGGTTTGGATGAATTTTCACCTATTTTTCCATCCACAAGTTCTGCAGCAACATAAAGCGAGTGGGTTTCGTCATTTTGCACTGGGTGCTACACCATGCTACAAGGACGGTAAATGCAATTCAAGGTCTTCATTACATGTTCATTTATGATGCTTTAGTATTTAATAACTACATTTCTCAAACTGTAGGATAACCTTACATCTGTACAAAAATCTACATAATTTTGCTCATTGGCATTTCTCAATAAATACACACCTGTTCCTCAGTTTGCTTTGAAGGGAAGCGTCTGTAACACAAAGATGTGTGGGTCAAAATCCAAGCTGTTGCGGGACTTTCTAGATGCATTTTAAATTTTAGTTCAAACTTCTGCCTAAAAATAAAGACGCCTCCTGGCAGCGTGTTGGCACCCCCCGCCCCCGGTCGCATCGATCCTTGGCCCCTCCTATTTCTTATCTACATGCTGCCCCTTGGCGACATCATCCGAAAACACAGCGTCAGTTTCCACATGTACGCTGACGACGCCTAGCTCTACCTCACTACCACTTCTCTCAACCCCTCCACGGTCTCTAAATTGTCAGACTGCTTGTCCGACATACAGTTCTGGATGAGCAGAAATTTTCCCCAATTAAATATTGGGAAGACTGAAGCCATTGTTTTCGGTTCCCACCACAAACTCCGTTCCCTCGCCACTGATCCATCCCTCTCCCTAACATCTGTCTGAGGCTGAACCACACTGTTCGCAACCTTGGCGTCATATTTGACCTTGAAATGAGCTTCCGACCACATATCCTCTCCATCACCAAGATCGCCTATTTCCACCTCCATAACATCGCCCGTCTTCGCCCTTGCCTCAGCTCATCCGCTGCTGAAACCCTCATCCATGCCTTTGTTACCTCTAGACTTGACTATTCCAACGCACTCCTGGCTGGCCTTCCACATTCCACACTACGTAAACTTGAAGCCATCCAAAACTTGGCTGCCCGTGTCCTAACTCGCACCAAGTCCTGTTCACCCCATCACCCCTGTACTCGCTGACCTATATCCCTCCATGGCCTCGCCCCTCCCAATCTCTGTAATCTCCTTCAGCCCCACAAACCCCCCCCCCCCAGCCCCGAGATATCTGCTCCTCTAATTCTGCCCTCCTGAGCATCCCTGATTAAAATCGTTCAACCATTGGTGGCCGTGCCTTCTGTTACCTGGGCCCTAAGCTCTGGAATTCCCTGCCTAAACCTCTCCGCCTCGCTACCTCTCCTCCTTTAAGACGCTCCTTAAAACCCACCTCTTTGACCCAGCTTTTGGATCACCTGCCCTAATTTCTCCTTAGGTGGCTCGGTGTCAATTTTTTTGTCTTTTAATATTCCTGTGAAGCGCCTTGGGACGTTTTACTACGTTAAAGGTGCTATATAAATACAAGTTGTTGTTGTTGAGTGAAAGTGGGCGGGTTGGGTTCGGGTTTTACATTTTATAACTTTCACTTCGCCCCCCACCCCACCCCGGCCTCCAACCCACCCATTCGTACCTGTGAAAGTGCTGGATATAACGTTCCAAAGCACTTCACAGTTGGAGATCAGTTCCAATCAAAAGGGGAAGTAGACAAGTGCGCTCGATGGGGTAGGTCTTAAGGATGCTTTTGAAGGTGAGAAAAGATGTAGCAAGGCAAAGTAGTATAAAAATTTTAATTGCAAGGGCCAGGTGATTGAACACACTGCCACTGAGTGTATATTAGAGTATTTACATAAGACATAAGAAATAGGAGCAGGAGTAGGCCAATCGGCCCCTCGAGCCTGCTCCACCATTCAATAAGATCATGGCTGATCTGATCCTAACCTCAAATCTAAAGAACACAAGAAGTAGGAGCAGGACCCGGCCACTCAGCCCCTGGGCCCGCTCCGCCACCCACAGGGCCTTGACCGATCCGAACTCAGCCTCATGTCCAATTTCCTGCCCGCTCCCCGTAACCCCTAATTCCCTTTACTTCTAGGAAACTGTCTATTTCTGTTTTAAATTTATTTAATGATGTAGCTTCCACAGCTTCCTGGGGCAGCAAATTCCACAGACCTACTACCCTCTGAGTGAAGAAGTTTCTCCTCATCTCAGTTTTGAAAGAGCAGCACAGAAACAGGCCATTCGGCCCCTCAGGTCCGTGCCGGTGTTTATGCTCCACACGAGCCGCCTCCCACCTCTCTTCATCTCACCCCATCAGCATATCCTTCGATTCCTTTCTCCCTCGTGTTTAGCTTCCCCTTAAATGCATCTATGCTATTCGCCTCAACATTATGGTAGCGAGTTCCACATTCTCACCACTCTGGGTAAAGTTGTTTTTCCTAAATTCTCTATTGGATTTATTAGTGACTATCTTATGTTTATGGCCGCTTGTTTTAGACACCCCTGCAAGTGGAAATATCCTCTCCACGTCTAACCTAGCAAACACCTTCATAATTGTAAAGTGTTCGATCAGCTCGCCTCTCGGCCTTCTCTTGAGAGTAAAGAGCCCAGCCTGTTCAGTCTTTCCTGATGGGTATAATCGCTTAGTTCCGGTATCATTCTTGCAAATCTTTTCTGCACCTTCTCCAGTGCCTCTATATCTTTTTTGCAATATGGCGACCAGCATTGTTCACAGTGCTCCAAGTGTGGTCTAACCAAGGTTCGATACAAGTTTAATAAAACTTCTCTGCTTTTGAATTCTGTCCCTCTGGAAATGAACCCCAGTGCTTTGTCTGCATTTTTCAGGGCCTTGTTAAGCTGTGTTGCTACTTTTAATGATTTGTGAATCTGTACCTAGGATCCCTTTGCTTCTCTACCCCATTTAGACTCTTATTTTCTAAGGAGTATGTGGCCTCCTATCAAAATGCACCACCTCACAATTACCTATATTGCAATTCATTTGCCAATTACACACCCATTCTGCCAGTTTATTCTTCTTGTATTTTGTTGCAGTCCTCCTCAGTATTAACTATACCCCCCCCCCCCTCCCCTCCCTTAATTTCTCAGTTAGAATTTCTGGCCCATAGATTGGTGATCATGGGGTGTATATTGAGCCTCTGATAAGGTATCCGAATGAGCAAAGAACAGTATGCAGTTGCCCTGGGAATATTCTTTAAAATAGCGCAGTGGGGGAAGGTGGGACTGATCCACCGCGTGCTGTCCATTGGTAAATGCACATGTGTATTTGATTAATAACTAATTAGTACACTAATTCTTTGAGACTTGGAGCTTAGGTTCCAAATTGTTACCTTCGTCCGATCACGATCAGCAGTGAAGTACAGTAATCGTCCTCCAAATAGGAAGACGTGTGGTTTCAATTATCAATATTTTTTAACTCTCTAGAAGGGGAGATGAAAGGATGGAATTGGTTTATAGGATTAGTCAAAAGTTTATTTAAAAAGCTTCTTTTTTTTCCATTGAGCTTGAAGAAAAGGAAAGCTTCATCCTTCACCGCCACATTGAAGGTAGAAATCCTGTGAGCACAATGTCTGGGTTCAACCATTCGACGTCTTGTTTGAGAACTGATTAAATCTCCCCAATTCTATTGTATAATCCAGGGATTTAAGTAACAAATTGGAAACATAAGCATCGAGTTTCAGTCGTTCTGCTGAGTTGCAGCCCACGGGTCCGGATGCCAGCAAGGGTCAATAGGGTCGATTTTCAGATGTTGGAGAGGTTGAACGCAGCATATCTAGGTGCTCGTGTAAACCTAGATCGGGAGTAAAGTGAGCAAATTGCACACGACGGTCAGTTCACTTTCTTAATTATTCACGCCGCGCTGTGCAGGTTTGTCCTTGTATCGCGAGCTTTATGGTCTTTACCTCAATTGTCTGCACTGAATTTTCAATTCATGTTTCTGTAATGTTAAATACAGCGTTTTGAGTCAATGTTTATGCCAGGAGAGATGAATCCTGTCTGGTTACTTCAGTAATTTGGGATGTTAATTAGTAAACTAAGAAGGAATAATTGTGCACTCTCTCAAGCATTTCACGCCACTCTGATGAAATGGATCGTGTGTGATCTGCAAGTGGCCAAGTGTCATTTTATTCTGATCTTCCTTCATCGTCGCTGGGTCAAAATCCTGGAACTCCCTCCCTAACAGCACTGTGGGAGCACCTTCACCACACGGACTGCAGCGGTTCAAGAAGGCGGCTCACCACCACCTTCTCGAGGGCAATTAGGGATGGGCAATAAATGCTGGCCTTGCCAGCGACACCCATAGCCCAACAATGAATTAAAAAAAAAAAAATCTTCAAAGCATTGATGGTATTGGAATAAATTTCTAGAATTGAAGCAAAATAGGGCAGTGCTGTAGCACTGAAGAGGGGGAGGGGGAGGAAGGCACACAAGCACTAACCAACCCTCCTTTAAACCAGCAGCTTGTTCCATTCTGCCCTTTCAAATCCACACATATTCATCAGCTGCTGTCCACCAGTCCTGGATGCCTACTGTACCTGAATGCAAATCTGCCATGAATGCCAGAAAATAGCAGGGATGTCTGCGACATCATGCCTGGATTATTACAATATTAAAATAAAGCTCCTGCCTCGGTGCAGTACTAAAGGAGTGCCGTTTGTCGCATGTGACACGAGGAGCGCAACACCCTGCAGACCAGAGTTGGAAGAGTGGAGGATGCGAGCAGGGACAGAGGAGTGTGGCCATGGACTGGTCTGGAGACAACATGGAGGATTTTGAAGTCAATGCACTGAAGGATGGAGTCAATGAAGATCAGCAAGGCTAGGGTTGATAGGTAGATAGTACATTGTGTGGTATAGATGTGGGCGGTGGAGTTTTGGATGAGGTGTTAACGGAGGGTTGAATTTGGGAGATGAAGTGCATTGGAAAAGTTGAATCTCGGTGACAAAGGCATGGATGAGGGTTTCAGTGGCAAAAAGGGTGAGAAGCAGATGTTTTAGTGGTGTATTTAATATTGAGGTTCTGCCATACTGCTGAAACTAGCAATATTTCCCCTTAGTGTTGATTCACTATATTGCATTGCCAAAAATTGCTCCAACAGCAAATCAAGCATAAAAATCTACATCAAGGTCATCAGAGAGCTGGATCCCATTCCCACTTCAGAGGTCACAGGATTTTTTTGGAAGGAAGGTGTTTAAGGTTCCTTCCAAAATGTTGTTTTCCTTACAAAGAAAGAATGGTATTTTTTGTTGCTCCATTCAAGTCTAAGACCTTTTGAAACAAATTTATCTTCAATATTAGAACACTGTTATACAAAATCAGCACTTGTATAAACGTCAAAAGACACACATGGAAAATCTCGTTCCTTTTTACAAGTAGTGTTTTGGTTCAGTAATTTACAAAGTATGTTCTGCTAATTCAGAACACAAGTCAGGTAACTCGATCCCAGTTACTGACTGAAAGGATTTCTCTTTCCTCTTAATGTGCCAGAGGCTTTAGTGCTTGACCCCAATTCTTCATTCCGATAAATTTCTTCATGTTATACAATGCAAATAACATAATTACTTCAGTTTCTTAGAAAGTTTCTTAAGTGGAAATTTCCTAACAAGTTCGTTTTAGGCTTGATGTAGCATATTGTGCTCAAGACAACTGTCTAAAAAAAAAAAGACACTTTGGCCTGGTCTGTTCCACAGCTCGTGTTTCTGCTGTCTGCAAGTCACTTGTATCCCAATTCCAGGTAGGGATTCGGAGCCAGAGCATTCCTTAAACTGAAAGTGTCTCCATAGGAAGAATGCCTTGAAAGAGCTTTCCCACCGACCATCGAGGCCTCAGCTTCCTTAATATCCATTGCTCTCTTGTATAACTCAGCAGCCTTTTCAAAATTGGCCTCCTCATAACTGCAACATAAATTACAAGATAACATCAGTCTTGTACTCTGGGACACTAATGTGAAAGGGTATCTGCAAATCACTCATTTTGCCCACTTTAACATTGCAACTATCAAATTAAACCAATCTAATTTTGCAAAATGTTTTACAAGTCTCTGATTGACGTCCCTTTTCTTAGTGAATGATGGCACCTCATTGCCAGAGCACACGGTGCCACAACATGGCCGGTCGCAGGTTCACAATGATCATTTCCTCGAGTGTCCAATCTTCGCCGTGCCATTACAGCAGGTGCAGAAATCAGGTACCACCTCACACGAGTCACTGAGCTACTCTCACATCTCCTGCTGTGGGCTTGAACACTGACCTTTGGCAGAGGCTCGGAGGGACATCTACCTGCCTTCTTGGCCAGAGATAGGGGATGATGACACCCAAGCAGAGAGACGGATTTAAAACTTTAAAAGGGGGAGGGAAAAATATTGTACAAATCTGTGATTGAACCTTTTTATTGAAATTGGTTCAAACATATCAAATAGACCAGATTGCACAAACATTTTGAAGCATTGTGTAGGCAGAGATACATTATTTGGAAATTTAAAATATTAAAAACAAAAATTACATGAATACCTAAAGTAGATTAGGTGGGTTTTTTTTAAAATGGGATTTGGCAGTACTTGTATCCTGTAAAAAAAAAAAAATTCATATCACAATTTACAGTCGCAACGTTCCCTTTTTCTATCTGCCCTTCTTTTCCCATTCTCCATTACTCACGCAGTCCTCCCTCGGAGTGCTCGAATGATCTGCCCTCCTGCCTGTACGTTGCTCCTGATTTTAATGCATCCTGTATGACAGCACAGTTTAGCAATATGACCCACCAACTTCCTTCCGCTGTGTCTCACTCACAAACCGGTCAAGATTTACAAATCCCTCCACATGAACGTTGGGCCAGAAGGCCCAGCCTCATGGTGCGGATCCTAGCTAACAGCCTTCTGTAAAACACTGAAGTTAGGAACATAGGAACAGGAGGAGGCCATTGAGCCCCTCGAGCCTGTTCCGCCATTCAATGAGATCATGGCTGATCTGCAACCTAACTCCATCTACCCGTCTTTGCCCCAAAGCCCTTAATACCTTTAGTTAACAAAAACTTTCAATCTCCGATTTAAAATTAACAATTGATCTAGCATCAATTGCCGTTTGCGGAAGAGTTCCAACCTTCTACCACCCTTTGTGTGTAGAAGTGTTTCCTAATTTCACTCCTGAAAGGTCTGGCTCTAATTTTTAGACTATGCCCCCTAGTGCTAGAATCCCCAACCAGCGGAAATAGTTTCTCTCTATCTACCCTATCTGTTCCCCTTAATATCTTGAAAACTTCAATCAGATCACCCCGTAACCTTCTAAATTCTAGGGAATACAACCCTAATTTGTGTAAAATCTCCTCGTAACTTAACCCTTGAAGTCCGGGTATCATTCTGGTAAACCTACGCTGCACTCCCTCCAAGGCCAATATATCCTTCCTCAGGTGTGGTGCCCAGAACTGCTCACAGTGCTCCAGGTGTGGTCTAACCAGGGTTTTGTACAGCTGCAGCATAACTTCTACCCCCTTGTACTCTAGTCCTCTAGATATAAAGGCCAGCATTCCATTAGCCTTTTTGATTATTTTCTGTACCTGTTCATGACATTTTATTGATCTATGTACCTAGACCACCCCTCCCCCCCCGTATCTTTGGACCTCCACTGTTTTTAGCTTTTCACCATTTAGAAAGTACCCTGTTCTATCCTTTTTAGGTCCAAAGTGGATGACCTCACATTTGCCACAGTTTTGTCCATTCACTTAATCTATCGATATCCCTTTGTAATTTTATGCTTTCATCTACACTGCCTACAATGCTGCCTATCTTTGTGTCATTGGCAAATTTGGAAATATGGCGTTCTATGTTAATAAATCTTGTGAATAGTTGAGGCCCCAACACAGATCCCTGCGAACACCATGAGTCACATCCTGCCAATTTGAGTACCTGCCCATTATCCCTACTCTCTGTCTCCTGCCGCTCAGCCAATTTCCTAACCAGATCAATAATATGAGCTTCAACTTTAGCGAACAGTCTCTTATGTGGGACTTTATCAAATGCCTTCTGGAAATCCATATAAATAACATCCATAGACATTCCCCTGTCCACTACTTTAGTCAGTTTCCACATGTGTCACGCCACAGGTTTTAAGCACCTGAAACTTTGGTAACTTGGTGACGTGTATGTGGCACGGCAAAGACCAGAGGTACTGTCGTCATTTAAAAGTAAACACATCAGCTTGATATAGTCAGCAGCAGGAATGTAAGACTGAGCTCAGTGCAGTAGTCATCCTTACCTGAGCACTGCTAAATTCTTTAGTGTCTCTCCCACTCTGGGATGGCAACGACCCAGGCTGTCCTCATAGATCTTCAGAGCACGTTCATACAGCGGTAACGCTTCAGTGTGCTTTTTCTGTGGAACAGAGACATTTATGGATTATTTTTTAAAATATTTTACCATGGGCTTAATAACCTTTACATGAAAACAGTTCACTTATTAATTTACATAATTGTCAGTATATCCTGTGAATGAACAAATTCATGTCTTTTACTCTGCGACATTTTGTTTATTCCATCCACTCTCCCCAAATCATCGATTGGCAAAAGAAATGTTTTCAAACATTTACATTGTCACGAGGACGAGCCATTTTACAGTAAATGGTAAGGTCAGTCCTGGTCAGCTAGTGTCAGCTGGACTCTTGCCCGAGTCAGACGGTCACCAGTTTGAGCCCCAGTACTGACTGGAGAACGGGCAGTTCTCGGAGGGTGCTGCATTGTCAGAGATGCTGTCTTTCAGATGAAAACCTGCTGTCCTAAACGTTCTGGCCTATACGTGACTCCAGTCCCACACCAACTTTGTTGACTCTTAACTGCCCTTTAAAGTGGCCTAGCGAGCCAGTTATATCACCACCTCCTCAGGCCAAGCAGGGATGGGCAATAAATGCCGGCCTTGACAACGATACCCACATCCAGAGAATAAAAATGTTGAAAACTTCTATTAGATATATAAATTCATCATTTCTTTGCTTTTGCATTCAATGCCCCCGTGCAGATATAAAACCATGACCTGAAATTCATATTATTTATTAACTAACTAAGGGTAAAGATTTCCTCTGCGTTAGGTGTAGCAAAATTGTAAACCCCTTCCTTATAATCACCTCGCGAGCACAAGGAATCTTCCCGCACTATTACTTCCTTATCGTAAAATGTGGAAAACTCTGGGAGGCATACGTTCAAATTGCAGATATGCACTCCCGGCAGGTGAGGTTCTGTGGCAAATCATGGACTCATCATCAGGCATAGCCTGGTTACTTTCCTGATTGTTAATCTTCAGCATTTTCCCCCCCTAATATTCCCTCGCTCCCCCACCTCAAAAAAAAAGTGGTCCGAAAGTTTAGCACCTTGCTCCTCAATAACGTAGCCAAGTTCAATTGAGTTTGCATTCAACAAGTATCACTGGAATGGAGATTTCTTATCTTGCTGTATCGGCATTTAATTCAAAACTGCCTGCATTAACAAGTTGCCGGAAATCCACTTTTGTTGTTCACCTTTCTTGAGCTTTACAAAATATAGTATAAACAGTTCTAAGCTTTGTAACAACTTAAAAAAGAGGAGATAGGCAAGTAACAGGCAGGTACGTTGGGGCCAGTGGTCAACATACCAGCTGACAGTACAGCACAGCCAGGTTCACCAGGGCAGTTGCCACACTTGGGTGCTTCGGGCCAAAGGATTTCTGACGAATTTCAACTGCCAGCTGACATAAAGGAACCGCCTTGTCCAGCTTCCCCTGTAAATTCAAACAAAGATTAATCGGACAGGAAACTATTTCAGCATTCATGGCAAAACATTACAACTTTAAAAGGAAAAATGTTTCCTGCATGTTATTGTTTATTAGAAGATCTACAGTCAGTTACTGTCATTTTTGTTTTCTGAAACCCTCATCATTTGGAAAGAAATGATATCACATATCCTACAACTTAAATCCACCTGCTATTACATATACAAATATTAAATATTGTTTTAATAAAGTTATGGGTTTAGCTTTGCAATTTTATACTGTAAAGTTACCCAAATGTTACATTTCCACTCGCACTTCGAAGAAAGAAAGTACGTGTGTAAAGTCCCTTTCACGTCCTCAGGGCGTCCCAAAGTGCTTCAGACAATTGAGTACTTTTGCAGTGCAGTCAGTGTAATGTAGGAAACGCAGCGTACAATTTGCACACAGCAAGCTCCCACACACAGCAGGGAGAGGAATGTCCAGTTAATGAGTTTCTGCTATGTGTTGTTGAGGGATAAATGCTGTCTGAGACATCAGGAGAAGTCCTTTCTCCTCTTATGGCCATCTGAACAGGCAGACGGATTTAACAACTCATCAAAAGTCAGCACCTCTGACAATGCAGCACCCCTCCAGTACTGCACTGATTGACGCGCCTATCTGCTGGAGTGGGGCCTGACTCAGAGGCGAGATTGCTACCACTGAACCAAGATGACTTTTTCCCACATCCAGGCCCATTCGGGCTAAACAGCAGTAACTTCCACCGCGAGTATTTTTATATCCAGCACTGTAGGTATCGACTGTTTGGCTGTAGGCACATTCATTAACTGAACAGTCCAGCTGGCAATAAAACCCAGTGAAGCGGTCAGGTGATTTAAAGGGAAGTACAAGAGAACTATTTTGCATTCCTAAAGCAAAATTGCAGACAAAACAAGAATCTAATATGTACAGTGTTCTATTATATAAAGTGCAAGACAGTGAAACCTACAGAAACACAAATTAGGGTTGTATTCCCTGGAATTTAGAAGGTTAAGGGGTGATCTGATCGAAGTTTTCAGGATATTAAGGGGAACAAATAGGGTAGATAGAGAGAAACTATTTCCGCTGGTTGGGGATTCTGGGACTAGGGGGCATAGTCTAAAAATTAGAGCCAGACCTTTCAGGAGTGAAGCTAGGAAACACTTCTACACACAAAGGGTGGTAGAAGTTTGGACGCTTTTCCGCAAACGGCAATTGATGCTAGATCAATTGTTAATATTAAATTTGAGATTGATAGATTTTAGTTAACCAAAGGTATTAAGGGATATGGGCCAAAGGCGGGTGGATGGAGTTAGGTCGCAGATCAGCCATGATCTCATTGAATGGCGGAACAGGCTCGAGGGGCTGAATGGCCTCCTTCCGTTCCGATGTTCCTAGAATATATCAAAGTTATTTTAGTCATTTTCATTTATAAGATAGTCTCTATAAATGTTAAAATGTAAAAGAATATGGGTTTACTTATCACTAGGAAATAATATTCCAATAATCATTCATTCTTGAATCAGGTTCATTTCTATTCTAACTGATGTGGAAAGTTAGTGTTGCCGTCAGTTACAGAGTATTCAACAATGTAGTTATGGCTAGGGCAAGTGATTTGTTATAACTCAGGAACTGGCATTTGTACTGCAATTTTATATAATTTGTAGTATTTGAAAAGTCAATTCCACTGTTTGCATATGTCATGGGATGTTGTGCTGGGCAGAATCAGTTGCCTTAATTGTGGGAAACATTGCAGGTGTTTTAAAAAACATTTCCAGCGCTCTATTATAAAACAAGAGTTTTGGCAGCCTCACTCTCTTTTTGTACAACACTGCAAGATGTTTCACGGTGTAAGCCACAGAGGGATGATCAGGTGCCAGGGCTCGACGGCGAATGTCCAGTGCCCTCTCGTACAGCTCCTCAGCTTTCTCATGCTCCTTCTTCTCATTGTACAAGGCTGCCAGGTTATTCAAGGACTGTGCACAGTCAGGGTGGTCACAGCCGAGAGTCTGCTCCCTCATTTCCAGTGAACGTTTAAAGAAGATTTCTGCTGTCCTACATTGAATTTGAAAAAAAAAAATCTTAATAAACCCTCTAAAGCCTGTCCCAGAATTTCCAACATGTTAACTCAGGACTAGGATGGCAACATTTTTGCATTTCTGCTTCTATTTAAAGAAACACTTCATCTTAAGAACATAAGAAATAGGAGCAGGAGTAGGCCATACGGCCCCTCGAGCCTGCTCCGCCATTCAATAAGATCATGGCTGATCATCGACCTCAACTCCACTTTCCCGCCCGATCCCCATATCCCTCGATTCCCCTAGAGTCCAAAAATCTATCGATCTCTGTCTTGAATATACTCAACGATTCAGCATCCACAGCCCTCTGGGGCAGAGAATTCCAAAGATTCACCACCCTCTGAGTGAAGAAATTCCTCCTCATCTCGGTCTTAAATGGCCGACCCCTTATCCTGAGACTGTGACCCCTAGTTCTAGACTCTCCAGCCAGGGGAAACAACCTCTCAGCATCGACCCTGTCGATCCCCCTCAGAATCTTATATGTTTCAATGAGATCACCTCTCATTCTTCTAAACTCCAGAGAGTATAGGCCCATTCTACACCTTGCAGACTTTGCTCCCATTTTCTTTACAATTTTATTGTATAGGATACAAATTGTTATTTGAAGATATAAAATGACGTACACAATACTTATCCATGGCGTCTCACACTTTATAAATCATTGATGTGTGACAATTTACTTTGTCAAAGCTTTCTGAAAACAATCAGAATGCATCCCAGTTCTGTGGCAACTCTCAGATCAGAGCACTCGCTGCTGGATCCCAGCACCCGGGAACATCTCAGTTCCAAAACAGTGATGGAGAAATAGTCCACTGATTTAGGGGACCAATGTCATAGTAATAGTCTATTCAATGACTACAACTTGTTTCAGAATAAAGGGTCGCTCTTTTAGAACTGAGATGAGGAGGAATTTCTTCTCTGAGGGTCGTAAATCTGTGGAATTCTCTGCCCCAGAGAGCCGTGGAGGCTGGGTCATTAAATACATTTAAGGTGGAGATAGACAGATTTTTGCAAGATAAGGGAGTGAAGGGTTATGGGGAGCGGGCGGGGAAGTGGCTTTGAGCCCAAGATCAGCCATGATCTTATTGAATGGCGGAGCAGGCTCGAGGGGCCAAGTGGCCTATTCCTGCTCCTATTTCTTATGTTCTTATCTTCTAACTTGCATTTATATAGTGTCCCAAGACGTTTCACAGGAGTGTTATCAAACAAAATTTGACACCGAGCCACACAAGGAGATATTAGGGCAGATGACCAAAAGCTTGGTCAAAGAGGTAGGTTTTAAGGAGCGTCTTAAAGGAGGAGAGAGGTGTAGAGAGGTTTAGGGAGGGAATTCCAGAGCTTAGGGCCCAGGCAGCTGAAGGCAAGGCCGCCAATGGTGGAATCGGGGATGCTCAAGATTTCATTACATTTTAATGTGGTGCTTTTCATTTCTTTTACCAATTTATAAAAAAAAGAATAATCGTGCACAGAGGAATGATACTTGGCTCCAAAGTAAAAGTACTTTAACACCAGGCTTCTGGAGGGGGAGAGGAAGTTGAGAAGATACAGTTCAGCTCTTTTCATGAGCCGTACTGACACGGAGCAGGTGGTCACACTGCTGCACTAAGTTGAGGAGGCAGTGAGAATTGGAATCTGTATTTTGAAACTGGTGAGGATTTTCAGTACTCAAGAGGGTCAGTCCAAAGATGTGCGGGTTAGGTTGATTTGGCCATGATAAAATTGACCCTTAGTGTTAGGGGGATTAAATACGTGGGGTTACGGGGATAGGGTGGGATATGTGTCGGTGTAGGCTCGATGGGCCGAAATGGCCTCTATCTGCATTGTGGGGATTCTGTGATTTCTGTGAGGTCCAACACTTGTACTCACCTAACATTAGGAAAACACTAACAAATATTGTCACTCACCCAAGCATGATCCAGATAACAGAAGGTGTCTACAATTTTAGAAATATATCTATTATTAGCAAGCCATTGTGATATAAAGGAACTAACAAGAGGTTTGATCTTAAAATAACCAGGGACTAATGTTTATTCTGATATTTACTGTTATTCAGCAGATGGCTCTCCTTACCACATACGTTGATAGATCATTCATTACATCCACTTACTCTATGTTGTTCTGGAGATAGTAGAGCACCCCCAGCTCATTCAGTGTCCGGGCAGTGTCCGCTGACTCAGTCCAAGGGTAAGCTCCTCCAACTGCAGAACGCGACGGCGAAGAACAGCAAAACCATGCTGGAGAGTGAAACCAGCATTGCGTCAGTGTCAATAAATCAACAAACCATCACTCTTTAAAAGTTGCAATTATGCATAAATACCGCAATACAGTAGCAATCATCCCAATTATCAAAATCCCTTTTCCGGGGATAACCCTTATTGCAGCCACTGTTACCCAAAGCACTTTCCATTAAGGACAAAAAACAATGAATACGTAGCAAGAGAGGAGGAAACAAAGCAGCTTAGGGTGGGGCTGACAGCAGGGATGGAGGTGACAAGGCAAATGGAGCTGGGCAGAGAGTTCCAAGTGAAAGGAGAGTGCTGGCTAACAGCCTGGCACTAATGGCAGAACGGAGGGAGTGTGG
Organism: Squalus acanthias; assembly: GCA_030390025.1. Classification (NCBI taxonomy): domain Eukaryota; kingdom Metazoa; phylum Chordata; class Chondrichthyes; order Squaliformes; family Squalidae; genus Squalus; species Squalus acanthias. Next base: position 676,206 of record CM059428.1, on the reverse strand, counting down.
GGCAGAGAGTGTTTGAGGGGCAGAGAGTGCATGTGGGTACATAAGACTAGAAGAGATCGCCAAGGTCAAATGAAACAAGGCTATGAAATCTGAAGAGGGTTAGTTTGCGGGTCATGGAGGGGAGGGATGATGGGAGTGTGGGACTTACGCAGCTGAGAACGAGGACTGTAGCATTTTCAATGAGCAATGTGGAAGATTGCCCAGATATGTCCTCTACGGAAAAAACATGATAAATCTAACCGGTCAAATTACTGCTCCATCAGCCTCACCACCATCATCAGTAAGGAGTCATCAATAGTACCGTTAAGCAGAACCTACTCACCAACGACCAATGCTCAGTTCGGGTTCCACTAGAACCGCTTGGCTCCAGATCTCATCACAGCCTTGATCCAGACATGGACACAAGAGCTGAATGCCAGAGGAGAGATGAGAGCAGCTACCCTTGATCAAGGCAGTATTCGACCAAATATGGCATCAAGGACTCCTAGCAAAATTGAAGTCAGTGGAGGTGAAAAAGAGAAAGCCCTCCAGTGGTTGAACACATAACTAGCACAAGGTAAGATGGTTGTGGTTGTTGGAGACCAATCATCACAGCTCCAGAGGTTCCTCAGGGCAGCATCCTTGGACCAACCATCTTCAGCTGCTTCAATAACCTTCCATAAGGTCAGAGGTGGGGCTGTTCAGCCCCATTCACAACACCCCTGATAATAAAGCAGCCCATGCCAGCCTAGAGCAGGACCTGGATAACATCCTGTCTTGGGCTGACAAGTGGAAGGTAACATTCGTGCCACACAAGTGCCAGGTAATGACCATCTCGAACAAGCAAAAGCCTAGCCATCTCCCTCTGATCTTAAATGGCACCATCAACACTGAATATTCTACCAGCTGCACCTTAGGGGTCACCACTGACCATAAGCTTAACTGGAACAGCTGTATCAACATCATCATGACTGGGTGCTCTATAGTTCACCTCCTGACCCCTCAAAGCCTCTCTACCATCTACAGGGCTCAAGTCAGGAGTATGACTGAATACTCACCACTCGTTGCAGCTGCACCATCTGGGCAACACTTGAGCTCGACACCATCCAGGACAGAGCTATCTGCTTCATCAGCACCCCTGCCACTTGACCACCACCAGCGCACCGTGGCTGTACTATCTACTAAATGCACCAAGCTTACTTTGACAGCACCTCCCTTCCCTGTAACCTCTTCCACCGAGAAGAACAAAAACAGCAATGTCAGGGGAGCACCTCCAACTTCCCCACCAAGTCATACACCATCCTAACTTGGACATAATACATCACCATTCCTTCATTGGTGCTGGGTCAATATCAGAAATTCCCTACCAAGCACCATCATAAGGATTGCAGTGATTTCCCATCAGTGTATGGGCAGAAGAGGGGCCTAAACTATCCAGGGTCTATCCTCAATAATGCCACTTCCTAGTAAAATGTGTGTGTGTGGTACCTCTGGTGGTCATGTGCCCGTCGTACAGTGTCAAGGTTCTATCTTTCTACGAATGTATTTACCCGTCTATAGTGAATTAACTAAAGACTCCAAATCCACATCACTATTTCTGTTGTTACGGTGATGAAGGAATGGACTCCTGGAGAATAGACAGAAAGGAAAGGGAGGTGGGGTGGCTTTGTTGTTAAAGAATGGGATCTGTGCAGTGGTGAGAAGTGATATTGGCTCAGAAGATCAAGATGTAGAATCGGTTTGGGTGAAGATAAAAAATAATAAGGGTGGCTGGCCGTAGTCTACAGGCCCCCGAACAGTAGGAATACTGCTGGACAGCGTACAAATCAACAAATAATGGAGGCCTGTAAAAAAGGTACAGTAATAATCATGGGTGATTTTAATCTCCATATTGATTGGACAAATCAAATTGGCCATGGTAGCCTTGAGGAGGAGTTCATAGAGTGCTCCTATTTCTTATGTAATAGTGGTCTAAATGACCAGATCAGTTTGTGTAGGGCAGTGGATGGAGGTAAGATTCTCTAGTGGGGGAGGGGAGTGAAATCAAAGAATTCAATTCATTTCAGATCAGATTGGAGCCCAAGATCCTTTGAATATCTTCACCGGAGGATCTGAGTGGCGATATGATTCTTTGCACGTCAGCAATGTTCTCGTCAGCAAGAAGAGAGAAGATTGCCGAGGCCCAGAAAAGTAGTGTCTAAAAACCTTGTAAATAATGGTGTTGAACTGTTAGCTTTATAGCTTAACTGTACCACGTTAGTCCCTGTAGGTTTAGTGACATTCCAAATAAAAACAAACTTGAGTTCCTCTGAATTTACACTGGGTTCTTTGAGAGCGATTTTCTCCCTTTTTCTGCTGCTTAGAATAAAAACTGAAAAACAACTGGAAAAACTCGTGTTTCTAAATTGGCAATAAAAACAGACTCCAAAACAAGGCCCTAATTATAAACTACTTCCACCATCGCTATGGATAAAGCTTCCTTTCACTCCACAGTGCATACTGTACGGATAAAATACAATGCCATTGAAATGTTGTGCTTCAGTACAAATATGCAGCTGCCATTTATGGACAGACAGCGCACTCTGATGATGCAGTTAGACTGGTCACACCTTTCATCCCTTACTTACCATGTTCCCTTTCTGTCTGGAAACCTTCTGTCTGATCTTCATGGATCGTTTTCTTAATGGCTCCACTTGTTCATACCTCAAAATATTGAACAGTGTGCATCAATTGAGCGGCAGTAAACCAACATTACCCCGTTTCGGAGATTTTTAACTCAAAGACTAAAATCTCATTGGGATACTTTATAGTGCTGTAGAGATTAAAACTTGGCCGACTACCCGTAACATCACAACACCCCGCACCACTACCGGAGCTTCAGCAAAGGCATTCAACATTTATCAATAAATTACTTTTAATTATGGGGAAGGCTTCCAGTTTATAATACAGTGCAACACGCATGGAGGAAGAAACTGGAGGAGAGGCTGGAGTTTGACTTTGCTACAAGGAAATTAAAATCAACTGGAAGTATCATAATTATGGCTTTGAACTACTTAACAGCAGCAAAATGCAACTACAAACTGCTCACTGTCTGGAGGTCCCATGCAGGCCGCCCGCGTGATCATTTGAATGGGCCGCGCAACCAAAAAAAATTAGCGGGAACATTGCTCACTAACATTTATCATTTAAAATGCAATTTAAAAGGTGCCCTACAGTACCAAACCGACATCAAGCACTTACTTGTTTTGTTTCTGATAAAGCATTGCTAGAGCATCCAGCTCCTGAGCCACCCTGGGGTGCACCGGACCATGGGCATTCTCACGGATTTCCAGTGCCTGCTTGTACAGTTGCTCTGCATTCCCAAACTTCTTCCACTGCACGTACACGCCAGCGAGCTGGTGCAAGGACTGAGCCACGCTGGGGTGATCTGGATCCAACGCACTCTCTCGGATCTCCAGGGAACGCTGCAAGGGTGCAACAGCCTATATACAAGGGAAGTTGCAAACAGTAAAATATTCTGATTATTACCCAGCCGTACTAATATCCCAGGCCGTGAGGAGTAATATTTACCAGGTTCATTTATCATGCAAGGATAGCCATATTTACAGCAGGCAAGTTAGAATTACAGGCTGTCTTTTGGCATTACAACATTACAATGAATGTTTTATTGGACAGCATCGAATTTAACAGGAAAAAGCCCAAAAACTTTATAACTGAGATGTTGCTATAATGGAACAATGATCATTACTAGCATTTATACAGCATCTTTAATATATTAAAAATGTTCTGAAGTGTTTACAGAGGCAAAGCCAGCCAGACACTGAGCAGTGATAGGAGAAAAGTGCCATGATGCGGAGATGCCGGTGTTGGACTGGGGTGGACAAATGTGAGAAGTCGCACAACACCAGGTTATAGTCCAACAGCTTTATTTGAAATCACAAGCTTTCGGAGCGCTGCTCCTTCGTCAGGTGAAGTCACTTCACCTGACGAAGGAGCAGCGCTCCGAAAGCTTGTGATTTCAAATAAAGCTGTTGGACTATAACCTGGTGTTGTGCGACTTCTCACAGGAGAAAAGTTAGGAGAGGTGAGGAGGAGCAAGACCTTGGAGACTTGTAGATGAGGACAAGGGTTTGTGAATTTGATGTTTCGGGGACATGGAGTCCATCGAGGTTGGTGAGGAAAGGGCGGATATGGAAAAGGGACTGACTATGGGGGATAATGCAGACACAGCCCACAGGGTGGAACTCAGGAGGTGAGAGGAAATTGCTGGAGTAGTCCGGATGGTGTGGCTAGAAGCTCGAGAAGCAGTGAAGGGGAGGTTGGAGCAGAGGCGAGCAGTGTGGTGGAGTGGAAAGACTTGGATGCGGGGTTTAAAGCTCAGGTCAGTGTCAAAGCGGACACAGAGGTTGGGCGTAGTCAGGTCAGCCTGAATGGGTAGCAGGGTTAGGGGAACGGAATCAGGGGGGGCGAGGATGCAAGGCTTATTCAGTCAAAAAGACATTTGTATTAGCAAACAAGGTGATGCGATGAGGTGTTTTTGAAAGAATCAATCAATCAATCACTTTTGACTCTTCACTCAGAATAGTGGGGAATTTCAGTTTTATCTGTCCCTAGCCTAGGGATGCTCGGGCTAACAGTTGTGCCCCAACTGCTGAAATAAACCAGTAATGAGGGCCGTGCGGGTCGGAGAGACAGGCCAGCAGAGACTGTTCCCCAGACAGTGAGTGGCTCTCCAAAAGTTGCATCAGGCCACTTAATTTATTAAACCATCTCGAATTGAAATCACTCCACTCTAACTGACGACAGTGCTTGAATCTCACTGGAGGTCTCCATAGAGCCTGGTTTCTCTACAAGTGACGCCTACAGTTTGGACAGTGTTGATTAAGAGTCCCATTTGGATTAGTTTCGGTTTAAAATATTATGGCTCAATGACTTCGATCCACGGTAAGCGTTAATATGTCCTCGAGGCTATTCGTGAGCTTCTGCCCCCGGCCCGGCCCTCACCTCGACGCGACTCATTACAAGTACCTGACTCAGTAGGCCCAAGTCTTTCAGAAAGCGCCCGAGCGTTTCATAGAGATCTGCCAACCGCGTGATCATGTCTTCTCCTTCACAGTTTTTCTCGTACTGCTTTAAAGACTCAAAGTAAGCAGCGGCCATGGAACTTTTATCCATTCCTACGTACTGCCAGTAGTACAGCAGCTCAGCAAAATGGCCCCTGCAAAAGAACACAAGCATTGTTTAAACGACGGACAAGAGAACTGCCACAAACTAACGAGAAACATTTCCGATCAAAGTACAAAGGATGAAACAACTCAGTATATACGGACAGTTCTGAAGAAAATTACACAATGTTAACACATGCACGTACTATTTCCCTAGAACTGGCACAAGCATCTGAGAAATGCTTTTTAATTTGATTCATATGGTGCAGTGTCGTCCATTACGTTAGGCACTAAACACATGTGGCAAAACGGCAAACTGTATTTCTAATTAGAAAATAAAAATGAGTAATGGACAGTCGTTGGGCGGGTGATGCTAAAATCCATACTCGGATGGTGTTTGCACGCGAACTTTAACTGCTGTGTGTTCGTTGGTAAAAATGGTAAACTGAAAAGAATAGTGCGCAAGCGTTTTCTGATCATTGCGAGTGCTTTACTTCCTTGGTTACTAAAAAGGTGATAAATGTCTTTTAAATATATTATATATATATATATATATATAAACACACGTGAAGTGCATTTACCTGCATTGTGCGAGTATAAGGAGTTTTCTACTAAAATCAGTGCGTGTGGCTAAAACAGCGTCACCACAGCCACACTGTGGCTAGTCAGCGATTTCTAATGGACGACACTGAGTGTGCCCATCAGTTATTCAGTGTTGCTATTCTCAATGTTCAGTCTCTTGCTGAAAATGTGTAACCTGATAGTCCATTTAGGACATGTGTTCTGTATTACATGGATGAACCTGGATAATTAAACCTGTAGATTGAGCATTCGTTGCACAGAAACCCAAGAATAGGCTGACACACAGTCAACTACACAGGCACACAGAATGGAATTTAATTTGCCTCTATTTAGATAACAATGCATAACAAGAAAGCAATTTGTGTTAAATAGAAACAGTGATATTTTTCTTTGAACAGAAACTTTGTTGAAAAATAATTTGCATAAATGAGTAAGATTGAGCATTCCTTTAAGCCACCCGGGTTATAGGGCGAAGTACCAAGATAGAGAAACATGTGGTGTTAGCACAAAAACCTTCACATTATCAATAACTAACAAACCAAAATTCCACTTTCACGAAACCTGCAATGGAAAAGAGATACTATTGCAGAGAATGTTCAATCACCTGTAATAATTACACCTTAAAAATCAATGTGTGCAACTTCCAGTTCGTTACAAGATACTGTTTCCTCTTAAGGCAATACTCCAGAATTAGGCTCACAGTTGTTCTTTTTAAGACGCTTGGGTGAAATTGTGTTATCATTACATTTTGGTGTCTTTTCTGCCCTTCTTTACTGTAGATTTCGTGGCTCTTGTATCTTAGATCACTTTCATAGGCGAGTCCCAACTCCCTATGCCTTCAAGAGCGTCTTCCCTAGCCTTAATATCGAGGTAAACTTTCAGTACCGTGGCTGGGATGAACGGAAAACCCTATCAGTTCATTAAGACCTACAGGTCTTGTTCCTATGCCTCCACGCCAATCTCTCTTCAGTCCTTAATAAGTGATAATCACAATCGGGCCCCGCTCAATGTTAAAATAATAAGCAAATTTATTAAATAAATTAATAAGTGAATATGTATGTGTGTATATATTTATTAATTCTATTATCTAGCTGTTCAAAAGGAAAATAAGTCATGATTTATACACAATAACTTTTACATAAATAGTTCTTTTCTTTCCTTTATCTTTACTAACTGCGGGAGCTAGCTAGTTTATCTTCTCTTTCTGTGAAGATTTCAAGCAGTTTGATTTATCCCCATTCAAAGGGCCCTCCTCTGGTTGCCTCTTTTTATACCTTTTGAACGGTTGTTGAGGTTGTTAGAATTTCATAGTTGCCACGGTAATATCCGTAACTGAGCCAATGAGGAAGGCTGTAAATATTTGGAATTGTGCGAGTTCCCCCTCGAGTTTTTTTATCCAGGAAATGACAAACTCTGCAGCACATGTAATGATGTGGGCTAGGGACAGTGCAGCACATGTAATGATGTGGGCTAGGGACAGTGCAGCACATGTAATGATGTGGGCTAGGGACAGTGCAGCACATGTAATGATGTGGGCTAGGGACAGTGCAGCACATGTAATGATGTGGGCTAGGGACAGTGCAGCACATGTAATGATGTGGGCTAGGGACAGTGCAGCACATGTAATGATGTGGGCTAGGGACAGTGCAGCTACCGTGTTAAATTCTTTAGGTACCGTGACCTGAATTAAAGGGTCTGCTAACAGAATACAAGACAGAATTGCTTCATTTTAGTCACAAACACATTCATATGAAATTTCAACAAAGGCATTAACCAGTTTAAATGAAATGGGTTAAAACCTTTGTTAAAATAGAGGACAAAGGAATTTCATATGAATACATTATCGTGTTCATTGCTGAGACTTCACAGCAGATTTCAAGCCTAAGAATTTTAAAATGAACCAAACTTCCTCACTAGAGGTTCCCACTTGCAGAGTCCCAACCATCCAGACTTGATACTGCAACCCTGGTTTTAAGAAATTCCCAAAACAAGGATCCCACGAAATGCATTCCTTTTTTCAAAAAAGCGATGATGACTGTGTAGTCCCGTTTCCTACCTCTTGTACAGGTTCTGAGAGACAAAGAGGTTCAGTAGGCAGTTGTGCAGCTTCTGTCTGTCTCCCTGCTGTTGGAAGAGCCAGGGAAGTTCATCGGCATCACGCCATGTTACTCTGCCCTGACTGAAAAAACACAGATTAGTCATGAATGACAAGCGCCATACAAATCAAAAAGAACATATCTTGTACACCAAACAAACAAACATCAAGTGGAAATTAACTGGTTTAACAATCCATTCAGCTACAATCGATTACCTGTCAGATTTATAATAATTATGTTAATGATATATTTATTACAGTAAGTCAGGGTAGTTACACAGCAGTTTAGTGCACAGCTAAGGGTTTCTATCCATGGTTCCACATGTGGTGGGGTTGCAATCTCACGGTGAGATTGGGGGTTGTACTGTGCTAAGCCAAGCCTAGGTGTTTCTCTACAAGAAGGGAGCAAAAATGAGAGCGCGAGTGACTATCTTTTACACCTTGTAGCATCTGGTTACAAGGAACATTGGTGAAGGCATGGAACCAAGTCGTCTACCCATCCCCACCGTTAGGAGGACACAAGGACAGGAGAGGGGGATTTTTCTTTTAAATGGAAAAGGAAGAAATTTAAATAAATGATGAACTGAATTACTCGAAATACTGCTAATACTCATAGGACTAATAAATACCTCATTTGCTGTGAAAAATATTGCACCAGTTTTTCTCTGTACACTGCGATAGTATCCTTTTCTTCTTTCTCCATATATTGCAATCTCACTGCTTCCCAAGCCTTCAAACAAATCATAAGATCGTAAACATTAAACACTAAATACTATATATGATGAACTTCACCTACAGTGAAGGTTATTATAGGGACAAGACCCTCAAACAAGGTGACCACACAGGGACAGGAGCCACTTTGGGGCCAACGTTGGCTCAGTGGGTGGCACTCTCGCCTCCGAGTCAGGTCATGGGTTCAAACCCCACTCCAGACACTTGTGCACACAATCTCTGCTGGCACTCCAGTGCAGTACTGAGAGAGTGCTGTGCTGTTGGAGGTGCCGCCTTTTGGATGAGATGCTAAATGGAGGTCCCGCCTGCCCTCGCAGATGGACATAAAAGATCCCATGGCACTATTCGAAGAATAGCAGAGGAGTTCTCCTGGTGCCCTGACCATCATTTATCCCTCAGTCAACATCACTAAATAAAAAAGCTTATCTAGTCATTCCTCTCATTGCTGTTTGTGGGATCGTGCTGTGCACAAATTGGCTGCCACGTTTTCCTACATTCCAACAATAACTTAATTGGCTTTGGAACATCCTAAGGTTGTGAAGAGTGCTACGTAAATGCACAATTCTTTCTTTCTTTTCCAACGAAAGGTTATTCCAGGTGCTGATATCTTGCAACGTTTACTACAGGCAGCTCTGCGTATTTCCCAGTTAATCTGCTGTTATTAAATCTGTCGTATGATATGGAAGTGACTAGAAACCCGGGAGTTGTTTCTGTGAGCTTAATGCTTTCAGAATTATAAAAAGTATATTCAGCACGGTCACTGTTGCACACAACCATGACGATGCTACAGCTAAGTGTTTGCATGTCTTCATCTTGAGAGAAAGGTAATAGGAGAATGCAATTCGAAAGTAACTATTCTTACCTGAAGATGCTGAAACTTCAACAGTCCACAGCTGTACGTAATCACACATGTGCACTGCAAGCTATGCAGAAGAGAGGCTAGCACAGGCCAGCAAAGTTCTGGGCAAATCTCCAACAGTTCGCCTTCACTCACACCATTGTGACTCACATAGACTAGACACAAAATCTGAAAAGGAATTAAAAGATCGGTTAGAAAATACATACTCACACTTACTTAGAACAGAAAAGGCTTTGATTTAATGTAATTCAAATACAATATTTGTTATAAAAAGCTTAAATATGTACTTCAACCGCTCAAAATTGCTCATCAGAGAACAATCATGAGCTATGCTTTGCGTGTTCTGAAACAAAATAAGTGATACTGCACACAGCAGTTTTAAATAATGTCAACATTTGCGTGGGGGGGAAAATTGGGCAACGGGAATACAAAATGTGCCTATAACACTTCTTTTTCTTCTCCGGATACACTTGTGAATTTAACAATATATTTTCCTCTAAGAAAACGGGCTTAATTTCCAAAATTTCAGGAAATTTGGCAATCCTAAATCAGAACAGCGGATCTGTATGATTTTGGCGTGGACAAGATTTAAAAAAAAATCCGAATCCATTAGCAGGAACAAAAGAAACCAGCCATTTATGGCACCGTTGTAGTTACCGCCTATTTGCACTTCTCAAGCAGCTAAATTGTCATTTTAAAATGGCACAAGTGCTAAAAATCTGTGGGGTCAGCAAACCGTGCATATAATGGCTCCATGAAAATATCGAAATTGCAAATTTAACCACAAGGCTTGTGGGCTCACGTTAGGGCATCGCAAGGTGCTTCACAACCAACTTAATTACTTTTTGTATCCGGGGAAGCTTCCAGGCTATGTTGCATGGCAACTGACCCCAAGACACAAAGCAGTTTTTTGGGGGAATGTCATTTCATCCATTTGCATTGATCTCCATTGTGTTCTTTTGGGATGCTGACATTTAAATTGCGACAGTAGACGGTCACCCTATTGCATCTGACACAAACTGTATGTCAAAACGTGATTGAAGTGTTCCACACAGTGGATTGCAGATAAATCTTTATTGATTGCCGGTCTGCCATTGCTCCTTACACGTGGCAGCTATTGACATCCTGTTGAAATACTCGAAATGAGGATGACACAGTTGTTAAAATATACCCAGCACTATTGATAACACATTATTACAAAGCTCCATAAATTCGAGGAAACATTACTATTTTATTCAGATGTTCAATTTGTTTCAGTTATTTATTCCAATGTGGGGTTTATTTTTTACATTCTAATTTAATACCAATAAACCTTGCCCTCTCCTTGTGGAACTATTTTTTTAAGCATGCAACAATCTAACTTCACATATATTCTTTTCTCAGAATTAAAATGAACATGCTGACTATTGCTAATATTTCCAGGACATTCCTCACCTCTCTCATCAGCTGCCTGTCCCCATCAGTAGGCAGCGATTGTTGTACAGATTGCAGCACAAGCCTGTACAGAGACACAGTATCCTGACACTGAAAACATTGTTGGAGAATATCGTCGATGTCTTCCAGGCCTTTGGCACTAAATAAAGACAAGCACAGTTAAGCTCAATTATCAGTACCACTTCAGCGTTTAAATATGTTGAGCTTTTCCTGAATTTAGAGCAACTGCAGCACATTCTCTTTTACAACACCAACTTTGGGAGCCACACAAAGTGTACGCTACACAGAGAGATGATATACTGTGACCTCTGACCTAATGCATCTGTATGCGCATTATATTCATGGACATTAAAAAATTCCATTAGAGATTACGTCAATAATTCATACTAAATTTGTACTGGGCCCAGTAGCTGCAGCAATGGAAGGAGTATGTATGATGGCGGGAAGTAGAGATTGCCACTTAAAAGCAAAAAACTTTGAGCGGGAAGAAATATAGCATAACTTCAAAATGCACCTGTTGATGAATTGTATAATGTCCAAACTGCAGCGACATAGAGCGAGCAAAGCGCAAGTTGATGAGTTTAAGGCAGACACGACGAAGATTAAAACTGAGAGCGCTAGATTAGAAGTACTGGACCTATGCAGCTGCCTGTATTTGTCTCAAATTTAAAACTGGTTGCGGTAGAATTTCCCACTCATGCAAGAACAATTAGAGAAATTTGAAAGCACTTTACAGGACAAACTTACATACTGCACAAAGACAAAAAATATACAATCTGTAAACATGTAAATGAATGCCTCTCACCTCGTGATCATTTTGGCCAGAAGTGTAACGTATAGTGCGTTACATGTAGTCGCAGATCGACAGTGTTTCTCCAGCCTCTTCCCCTACAATTCATTAATGACATTCAAAACAAAACAAGTAAACAAACATTTCATTTCCTCACCAATTTCATCCCTTCGCTCCAGGTATGGTTCCACAGCGGCCAGTTATCCTTGGCTGCATCACCCAAGTGCCGCTATTCATGTGCAAGCCTAGACAACAAGCGTCATTCAGCTACTTGAGCTTAGCAGGCATCTCGTTGAGTCCAATTGTGTCCTCAATTAAAGCCCCCACAAACACAAACTGCAGCATTGAGCAGCGTTCAGTGCTGCTCTGACTGAAAGCAGCCAACCCCGCAAAGAGCAGGGATCAGATCTGGGTGCTTCCTGGTCCTGGTGACTCAGATACTCTCTGGATAAACTTGCTGAGCAATCGGGGAATTCCAAGCAAACATTTCTAACAAAAACACACGTTTCAAACTATTGTGACTGTAAAATTATCCATTTAATGAACTCTCCAGGGTTGGAATTCTGAGCAGCAGTGTGAGGTTAGCGGGGAAATCGGTGGTGGTTCGTTGGAGTGCGAGCAGTTTGGGTATGCAGCAACGTTCCCCCTAAGGTGCACGGCCGTGTATCAATCGGGAGGTCCGGCGCAGGCCGCTCAGCAGCTGCTGCTGCTGCAAAAGATACTACGCAAGCGCAGCCACCCAGCAAATTTAAAGGTATCGCACATCAAAAAAAGAGAGGGAACATTGGTATGCAGCTAGGCAGGAACCTGGAGTGCAGTGGAGAAAGGAGGGAGTTTTAAATTAACTAAATGATGTACTAAGTTGCTGAAAGGGTATTTTAAAGTTGTACGTCGTTTATGAATAGTTTTAGATCAGGGCCTTTGTGCACTGGGATGTGGAAGGTGAACTGAGAGCAATGGTCTGTGAATACTGCCACTTGTTTCCAATAGGCAGAGGTAAGCAGTTCAGACAGGCCTATCATTGTGAAAACTGTTGATTAAACACGGAGCAGAAGAACACAGTGGAATTGGAGAGTTGGATTCAGGTGCTCACAGGGATTGAAGTCAGTAGGAGAGACACTGGAGCAAAGGGGCTAGCTGTAATGTATAAGAAGCATACTGGAGAAGTGCCAGTGGAGGGAGAGGTCGACAAAGACGGCAAGGATTGGGTTGCAATGCACGGTCAGATCATATTTGGAGTATGGCGTTCAGTTCCGATCACCACACCACAAAAAGGACATAAAGGTACAGACAGAAGGAAAAGGATTGATCCCTAGTGGAGAGGAACAATGAGGGAAGATTAGAGAAGCTCAAGACGCAAAAAATAAGGCATTTATGGGAGGGAAAGGGAGGGGAGACACCATCAAGGTATATAAAATGTTAAGTACATTCCATTTCACCACCCCACTACACTTTCTAAATTCTCCATCCTTTCTTTAGTCTAACTTTCTTTAGTCTAACTTCTATGGTGCTATACCTGAGGAGTCAAGACCAAGTGTCGTCTCCAGGTGAAGCAGGGTTTAAAATGTAGATGGTGTTAAGACTGAATTCCCACTTGCACCAAATTCTCTTAAAAGTCAAAGTCTAATTGCTAAACTTTGCACAAGTATTAATTATAGACAAAAAACACACTCCTGCCCAACTACACTGAGGCTGAACTCCACACTACTCTGCCTGACCTCTCACATTCCACTGGCCTCTCACCGCTCGAGTCTTTTCCTTTTCAATGCCGCTGAAAGAATTCAATTTATTGGAAATGCGTTTCTTCATTCAATCCACTTTAAAATGAAAGGTAATGTGTGCAGATTTACCAAATGATCAAAGTTTATATTTTAAAGATCATAAATTTCAACTATAATTTGTAAACACTTCAGTTTACGCAAACAAAAATGTTTTAAACAAGAGGCATATTTTATTTAAGATTTATTATTTCTTTACTTTCCAGGGTGCAAGGAACAGCATTCCAGACACGAGCCGAAGCTCTGACTAGCTAAACGAGGCACTGGAGCACAAACCTGCTCTCGACTCAGTTTCACATCAGCGTTGCAGCATTCCAGGTTAATCAGAGTCTTGACATCCTTCGGACTCAGTGGATCAAGATGTAGAGTTGGCCACAACCTGATTGAAGCAAAATTAACAGGTGGATGACATCTTTCCATTTCACCAACTGGTGCACAAGGTCCAAATGTCACTCTATCTCACCATATCTTTTCAAATCACCTTTTAGCATATAGCGCAGGAACAGGCCATTCGACCCAACCAGTCCATGCCAGTGTTTATGCTCCACGTGAGCTTCCTCCCATCCTTCCTCATCTAACTCTATCAGCATAACCCTCTATTCCCTTCTCCCACATCTGTTTATTTAGCTTCCCCTTTATTCACCTCAACCACTCCCTGTGGGAGCGAGTTCCACATTCTCACCACTCTCTGGGTAAAGAAGTTTCTCCTGAATTCGCTATTTGATTTCTTTGTGACTATCTTATATTGATGGCCTTTAATTTTGCTCTTCCCCACAAGTGGAAACACTCTGTGTCTACTCGATCAAAATCTTTCATAATTTTAAAGACCTCTATTAGGTCACCCCTCAGCCTTCTCTTTTCAAGAGAAAAAGAGACCCAGCCTGTCCATCCTTTCCTGACAGGTATAACCTCACAGTTCTGGTATCATCCTTGTAAATCTTTTTCGCACCCTCGCCAATGCCTCTATATCCTTTTTATAATATGGCAATCAGAACTGTACATAGTACAGGAAACTCTTTATTAACTGGCACCGACGGGACCGGCGTGGTGCCGGTTAATCAAAAAGTCCGGATAACGGAGAGTTATATCTCCCAACGTACGAGAGCCCCGTACACATTGACATGCGCCTGCATTCGGAGCTCCGTCTCCCCGGGGACCGCCAGCTGACCATCTGTCATGTCCGCTGCCTACCCGGGCTGCACATTCCCCTCCCAATCTACACACTCCGATACAAGGCAAACGCCTCGGGTTTTTTTTTAAAGTTAATTTTAAACGAGAGATGAAGGAAAACCCCGGTTACCTACTCAAGAATTTTGCCGGTTAAGAGAGATTTCCGGATATTTGGGTGCCGGTTAATAAAGAGTTTCCTGTACTCCAAGTGTGGGCCAAGCAAGGTTCGATACAAGTTTAGCATAACTTCACTACTTTTCAATTCTATTCCTCTAGAAATAAACCCTAGTGCTTGGTTTGCTTTTTTTTTTATGGCCTTATTAACCTGCGTCGCTACTTTTAGTGATCTGTGTATTTGTATTCTGAGATCCCTTTGCTCCTCTACCCCATTTAGACACTTATTTTCCAAGTAATATGTGACCTCCTTATTGTTACCAAAATGTAATAACACATTTGCCAATTATATGCCCATTCTGCAAGTTTATTAATGTCTTCCTAGAATTTGTTGCAGTCCTCCTCAGTGTTGACTATCCCCCCCAATTTGGTGTTGTTAGAAAATGTGTTTTTGATTCCAAAGTTTAAATCGGTAATATAAATTGTGAACAACAGTGGTCCCAGCACTGATCCTTGTGGGACTACACTTTCCACCTTCTGCCACTCTGAACAGCAACCCTTTACTCCTACTCTCTGCTTTCTGTCTTGCAGCCAACTAGATATCCATTCTGCTACTTGTCCCCTGAATCCACATGCTCTGACCTTATTCATTATAGAAACATAGAAACATAGAATCTAGGAGCAGGAGTAGGCCATTCGGCCCGTCGAGCCTGCTCCACCATTCAATACGATCATGGCTGATCATCCAAATCCAGTACCCTGTCCCTGCTTTAATCCCCACAGTACACATATCCCACCCTACCCCCGTAACCCCACGTATTTAATTCCCCCTAACATATCCCATCCTATCCGCATAACCCCACATATTTAATCCCCCCCTAACACTAAGGGTCAATTTATCATAGCCAAATCAACCTAACCCGCACATTTTTGGACTGTGGGAGGAAACCGGAGCACCCGGAGGAAACCCACGCAGACACGGGGAGAATGTGCAAACTCCACACAGACAGTCACCCGAGGTCAGATTCGAACCCGGGTCCCTGGCGCTGTGAGGCACCAGTGCTAACCACTATGCCACCGTGTTGCCCTCAAGCCCATAATTAGTTTATTATGTGGTACCTTATCGAAAGCCTTTTGGAAATCTAGATTTATTACATCTACTACATTACCCTTGTCTACTCTCTTTATTATCTCTTCAAAGAATTCAATGGGGTTGCTCAAGCAAGACTTTCCCTTTTGAAATCCATGCTGACTATTCATTATTATATTTTTGGTTTCTAGATGGTTTCCTATTTTTTCCTTTAGTAGGGATTCCATTATCTTTCCTACCACCGATATTGAGCTGACTGGTCCATAGTTCCCTGGACATGTTCTATCTTAAATATATTGATTGAACATCCAATGGCATTGCTGAAAGTTCGTTTGGAGGCCCTGGGGTGGGATAAGAACGAGGCAGGTGACAGCAATACTGGGCAGGAGAGGCTGACAAAACAGGCGGAGAAAGAGTACAGCGTCACCTCGAGTGCAGGTAAGAATAATAGACATTACTGTTCTGGTGTTACCACTGATCTCAATATAGTGGAGGTATTATACCCTTACCAGCTCAAAAAATGCAACAGATTACATATGGATATATAGATAGATGCTGCTTAAACCTCAATACAAATTGATTTAAAAAATAATCCCATTTCTTGCCCCAGCCCCAATATCTCCAGTATTGCATTCATCGAATTGGTCACTTTCAGTTCTTTTAAGTTACTGTTTACGAGAGCATCAGTGATCCCTGCTTAAACAAATCAGGAATAAAAAGAGGAAAAAGATAACGGAGAAAGTGTATAGAGTCATAAAATCATAGTAATTTAGGGCACAGAAGGGGGCCATTCGGCCCATCGTGTCTGTGCCGGCCAAAAGAGCTATCGAGCCTAATCCCACTTTCCAGCTCTTGGTCCGTAGCCCTGTAGGTTACGACACTTCAAGTGCATATCCAAGTACTTTTTAAATGCGCTCAGGGTTTCTGCCTCTATCACCTTTTCAGGCAGTGAATTCCAGACCCCCGCCACCCTCTGGGTGAAAAAAGTTCTCCTCAACTCCCCTCTAATCCTTCTACCAATTACTTAAAATCTATGTCCCTGGTTATTGACCTGTCTGCTAAGGGAAATAGGTCCTAAACCTCAATTAAATCTCCCCTCAGCCTCCTCTGTTCCAAAGAAAACAACCCCAGCCTATCCAATCTTGCCTCATAGCTAAAATTCGCCAGTCCTGGCAACATCCTCATAAATCTCCTATGTACCCCCTCTAGTGCAATCACATCTTTTGTTATTTAACCAGTTGTCCCCTTCATGCTGCTGGGTGTTTCAGGCACAAAGAATCCACAGAAAATCTTGTCATTTTATCTTTTGGCCCACTGTCAGGAACCTATGCAGACAGAGAAGGAACCCGAGTTTACAGTGAAGGGAAGACATTTTTCACTAATGGATTTTTTGGCAAAGTACAGAAATTTACTTGAAGTACAAAGAGATCTGAAAAATTAGCAACGTTTCAGAGCTGCTAATTATGCTTTCAAAATGTTGCTAGTTTTTGTATGTGAACAGATGACTATAGCTGCGAATGATCTCATTGCAGATTGTGGCTAAGGACCTTACTGGAATACTCTTGCTATCTATTCTGAATTATTCGATGCAGGGCTCCCAGCAATGGCCTGGGGTCAACCACCGAATCAGTGCCATTAAAAAATTGTTTGCGAGCTCACCTGCTTTCAAGAGTTCTTACTTTAAATCCCCTCTCAAGAGGCCTTACTAAAATCACAGGTAACATTTAACAAACAAATCTGTGAAAAACAATTCTGATGGCTCAGTTAGTAAATGCATGGCTCAGTGTGAATTTGAACCACAGACCACAATCATCATAGGAACAGGAGGAGGCCATTCAACCCTTCGAGCCTGTTCCGCCATTCAATTAGATCACGGCTGATCTGTGCCTCAACTCCATTTACCTGCCTTTATTGCACATCCCTTGATAATCTTACCTAACCAAAAACTATCACGTGTAGTCTTGCAAAATTCAATTGACCTAGCCTCAACAGCTTTCTTCGGGAGAGTTCCAGATTTTCATCGCTCTGCAGTTACTCCATCTCCTCTCACCCTTTCCAAATTCATCACTTCCATAAGACCTATCTCCTGCTCCTTTGATTCCCTCCCATTCCATTCCTGATCACTCAACTACCTCTCCTGGCCCCCATGGCAACTGAGATTGTTAAAGCCCCTCTTCCCTCCCAGTCATCACTCCCACTCAGAAAAAGCATGCTCACCCCATCCATAATCTAACCTCCTTTTACTCACTAAGTTCCTCAAGCATGTCATCACCTCTTAACTCTGTGCCCATCTTTCCCAAATCTCCCTGTTCAAATCCCTCCAGTCCAGCTTCCACCCATCTCAGCACTACATTAGTCCTGGCCAAATTCACAAATGACGTGCTATGTATGACTGCGACCGTGGCATTTTATCCCTCCTTGTCCAGCTTAGTCCCTCTGCAGCATTTGACATGGTTGACCATGACATCCACCAACTCTCCACTTTTGTTCAACTCTGTGGGACAGCCCTTGTATTGTTCCACCTCTATCTAGGTGGACAAAGCCAATGCATTTCCATCAATGGCATCTCCTATCTCTTCCCCTACGCTCCCCCTCCCCCCACCCAAACCATCATCTCTATCCTTGGTGTCCTCCTCTTTCTCATCTATGCCCTTTCCCTGGGTGGCAGGATGTGCAGTCAGAGTCAGCTGTCATACATCTGCTGGTGACACCCATCTCTACCACTTCTCTCAACCATATGACCATTTCCATGCTGTCACACTTAATGAATTACAAACACCTTAAGCTGAACATCAGGAAGATCAAAGCCATCATTTTCAGTCCTCATCATCGACTCAATGCCCTGATCATTGATTTCATCCCACCCTGGCCACTCATTCAGGCTGAAGAAAACTATTTTCAACCTCAGGCATTGTGTTTGATCCGGAGATGAGTTTCATATCTCACATTTTCTTTATCACTAAGACTGCTAACTTCCACCTCCGTAACTTTGCTCACCTCTGCCCCCATCTCTCAATCCCACACCCCTCCGCTGCTAAAATTCTTAGCTATGCTGCACTTGCCCATCATCCCCAATGTTGATGAAATATGTTAACTCCTGTCCCCCAACACATCAAATTTAAAATCATTGTCCTCATCTTCAAATTGTCCTGTAGCCTCACAACTCCCTACACAGTAACTTCCTTCAGCCATACAGCTTTCGATCTTATGACTGTTGTTCCTGGGCATTCCTCCTCACCTCCCCCCCACCATTGGTAGCAGAGCTTTTAGTCACTTCTGGCAACTCTCTGGAACTGCATCCTAAAATATTCCACCTCTCTATTCCTCTCTCCTCTGTTTAAAAACCTTCTCTAAATCCACCTTTATGATCTAACCTTGAATCACTTCTCCCAACCTCTGCCATGTTTGTCATCCATTCCTCTTATTTACCTCTATACTGTGTCTCGGGACACTTTGTACATGAGAGTTGTTGCTGAAACCAGAAGAGAACAGTGATGTGGAGATGGGCCGTGGAGGAGATTCAATCGAGAAAAATGAACAGTCAACAATGTCAAAGTAAGTAGGGAGTCAAAAAGGTTGAAGAAGTATAGTATAGTGAACCATGGTCACAGTCACAAAGGACTTTGATGATTCTGTGGGAAGGTTGGAAACTGGAATTGAGGGGGGACTCCATCAGGGAATGGTGAGACAGATAAGCACACAGTTGAGTAATGGCGATGTGTTCAAGAACCCTGAAAAAAGACAAATTGGAAAAAGGGCTTAATTAGAGAGAATGCAGAAATTGAGGGTGGACTTTTTATGTGGAGGGGTAATGATGGCAGTGTTGAAAGGGGTGGAGAGTGTCAAGAGGATAGGAAAATGTTGACAATGTTTGCAAATGCATGGCCAACAAGGGAAGTTAGGTGGTTAGAAGGTGGACTGACTATTTTTGAAGGAGTGGTGGTTTTCACTGAAGAGAAGCTACGGATTGTGGCGAGTGAGAGCTACGTTGGAAGAATGTGGGGCAGGGTAAGGAGAGGAAGCAGAGTTGATTGCCTCAACTTTAGACACAAAGAACTCTATTAGATCCTCGCATTTAGTATTCAAGTGAGGAGCAGGCTCGAAGGGCCAAATGGCCTACTCCTGCTCCTATTTCTTATTGCAGCTACAGGAGGGAGATTGGAAGAGTCTGGGGTTATTCTTATTCTCTGGGATGACCCATGAGCTATCAGGATTTCTTCACCTTCATAATGTGTACGAGTACAACTTAACTAGCTAGCCCACAGAAAACTAGCAGTTTGTCAAATACAAAAAGCAAAATAAAGACGGTAATGTTTTGCATCAAGATTAAATCACTGGATTCAAGTAGAATGAGTATTACAAAGTTCAATTAAAAAAAGCTACAAACTCTACGAAACATTCAGTAACTAACCTCCATGCTTGGGGACAAGTTTCCACATTTACAGAAACAATTACCCTTACGTTGACAGGCAATGGATCAATCAGCCACTTCATATGCCGTTCAGCTTGCTAAAAGTACATAAATGCAACAATGATTTTCCAATGGATAAAGCGCCGTTTCCTAACGCACCAAGTGCACAATCCTTAGTTCAAATTTAAATGTAGGATTGTTCCAGTAAAAAAGTCAATAATGATGTCTTCCACTTTAAGGCACGATACATTCTACCAATGTTCCCTATGTTCCCTTTAAGCTGCGTGGCTGCACAGCGCTCTCGAGCTCCCGCGCAGCTGGCTCACCGGCTTTTAAGTCATTGCCAATTATCGCTTTGTTAAAAAGGTACTTACGCTGTTAATTACTAGACTTTACTTTCTGTGGCGAGTTTAATGGGTAATTAATGTGCAAATTTGCGCATCAATAACTTCGTGTGTCATTCAGACACAGATATTTTTTCAGCAAAATTTGGCCCCATATCTTTTAAATAAATCTATAAATTACAGTGCCAGGACCGAGCAAACACAAATGTATCCATTACTTTGAAGTGTAAAAACGGTTGAAATGATTTTGTGGTCCTCTAGTCTCATTCATACCTCAATCTGGTCAATGGAGTCTATGATAATGATGATGCTGCCTTGGTGACGTGCAGAGAGTTTTTCCAGCCATCGGGGAAACTCTTCCAGTAACTTACTTGGATCCAGTGCTAAGGCAGACATGGACCATGAATGCTGCAACAGCTAGAAATGAACAAATAAGTCCTGCATTATTATCGGCTCAATGTTTCAAGGCTGCACTCTGGCATGGAGCCCCGCTCTACGGGAGAACAGATTGGAGAATCTACTACAGAGGTTAGTACACTTGATTTGCAGAACCCCAAATTTTCTGATCAAACAAATTAACTACTGGAAAACCAAGAGTGCACGATTCTGTGATCTGCACTCCCCTCGAGCACAACCTTGCAAGATTGATCCTTCTATGAAGAAAGACCATCCCATGGATGTGCATTTCATTTAGAAGCAATGTTCTTTAAAAGAAAAATGGCTCTTTTGAAGAGCAATCCAGTTAGTCCCACTCCCCCGCTCTTTCCCCACATCCCTGCAATTTTTCTCCTTCAAGTATTTATCAATTCCCTTTTGAAGGCTACTATTGAATCTGTATCCACCACCCTATCAGGCAGTGCATTCCAAATCTTATCCACTCGTTGCATAAAATCGTTTTTCCTCATGTCGCCTCTGGTTCTTTTGCCAATCACCTTAAATCTGTGCCCTCTCGTTATCGACCCTTCAGCCATTGGAAACATATTCTCTTTATTTACTCTATCTGAATCCTTTGTGATTTTAAACACCTCTATCAAATCTCCTCTTGTCCTTCGCTGCTCCAAGGAGAACAACCCCAGCTTCTCTAGTATATCCATGTTAACTGTAATCCCTCATCCCTGGAACCATTCTAGTAAACCTCTTCTGTATCCTCTCCAAAGTCTTCATGTCCTTCCTAAAGTGCGGTGCCTAGAATTGGACACAATACTCCAGCTGGGGCCAAACTAGTGTTTTATATAGGTTTAGCGTAACTGCCTGGCTTTTGTACTCTATGCCTCTATTTATAAAGATCCCATATGCTTTATTAACTGCTTTGTTAACCTGTCCTGCCACCTTCAAAGATTTGTGCACAAACACCCCCAGGTCTCTCTGTTCTTGCACCCCCTTTAAAATTGTACCATTTAGTGTGTATGGTCTCTCCTCATTCTTCCTACCAAAATGCATCACCTCACACTTCTCTGTGTTGAATTTCATCTGCCATGTGTCCACCCATTCCATCAGCCTGTCTATGTGTGAATCTCTTATCAATGCCTATTACAAATAAAATAAACATTACTATCTTCCGTTTCTTAAATAGCATGAGGAATTACACTAGCAGTATCCAATTCTCTACCTTCACAGTGAGTCGTTTAATTATTAGTGCTGGCTCAGTGCTGGTGGACAGGGGCCTTCCCACAAAGTGATATAAAATTAAAGTGTTCGGGGAACCTTTTTGCTGGTGTTCAATCCTGTAAAAGTAAAAGATGACAAAAACAGTGAATGAAAAATGCAAAGCTCAGTATTATAGATCATGTCCCCTTCACATGCCATGTGTTTACAAAAAGGACCAAAGAGGAGGCAGAAATCCTGTGTATTATTTAATAATTGTAGACTGGGGACACAACAGACAGGGTGCCTTCCACTTCAGGTTTTGAGGGTCACTCACAATATGACAAAACCTTTTCAGAGTACATGGAATATGAAAACTGTTAATCTGTTCCTTTTAGCTACAAGTTCAGAACCATAGATCTGTTCTGCTGCACAGAATTTAAAAAAAAAATCAATTCAAATAAATTAAAAATTAGTCAACTATGAAAAACTTTCCTTTCCAATGTAGTGGCCCTTCCTCCCGCACCCCCCCCCCCCCCCCGCCCCGCACCCCCCTTCCACCATTTTCTCAGTAAAATAATGAAGTTTACAATGGTCTGGTTAGAGCATATGGGGTTATGGGGATAGGATGGGATATGTGTACTGTGGGGATTAAAGCAGGGACAGGGTACTGGATTTGGATGATCAGCCATGATCGTATTAAAATGGTGGAGCAGGCTCGACGGGCCGAATGGCCTACTCCTGCTCCTAGATTCTATGTTTCTATGTTTAAGACACATAAGTAGGATATAAAGAAATAGAAATATTTTACGAGTGTTAAAATATGAACGTACCATTTAGATAGCAAAAGAGATTTGCCAGAGCCTGGGCCACCTGACACAAGGAGCGGAGGTATCGGTGCAGGAGCTGTCACCAGATCATTCAGCCGTTCGTAATACTAAAAGCAGGTTACAACAGAGATTAAAGTGCATTGTTTCACGCTAGCTGAATTTCAGTTTACATCTCGAAGTTATTTTTTGTTTATGAAAACTATTATAAAGGAGGGCAAAATATCAACCAATATAGATGGACAATTTGCAACATCATTAAACCTTTCGGCCTGCAGAGCATTTCTGCACAAGACAAAATGCTACGTCATAGAAACCCTGTGAAGTAAGAATTGTTTTACTTTTCTATAGGTTTTGGTAAATCATTGCATATTTACAGATAATTTTTCAATTGAATGACAATGTTTGCAGATGTTAACAACTGAAAAGGATATGAAAAGATCAAAGAATTAATCACCAGTGTGACGATATTGGAAGATTGCCAACATGAGCTGCGTGTAATGAAATAATAAACCTATTCTTTATAAACAAATGTACAATTTATTAGATATAGCGCACAGAATAAATCCCTATAGTGTATAAATAATGGCAATCACCAAAACACTAACAAATATAATTGCATAGGCTATTTCGATAGCTTTTTGGGGGAGAAGTACAGATTAAATATAGTCTGTGCACAGATTTGATTGAGATTATACCTCATTAATAGTTTTCTAAGGTGCTCACGAATAAATGTTAGAAATGCCATCATAAAAAACTAGACTAAAATGAAAAGGATGATTTTCTTTGACATGGTAACTACTAAATGTGTCTCAGATTCAGATTTATAATATATGAAAACTGCATATACAATAAAAGCACAATCTGTCATTTGTTCAACAATCTGACATTTTAAATGATTTGATAATGCAATCTATTGAATATTTGTTTTGGATATTGGATAGCACACAGTAGGTTAATACACCTCTTCACATGGTCTGGACTGATGGATGAAAAGTCTTTGCTTTATGCTGGCTTGAAGGGTCCCAAGTGAAATAAAACTGGGGCCCAGTGAGAGCAAATCTATAGCGCAAAATTGTAAATAATTTGAAACTAAGTGGTAAAAAAAAATTGGTAGTCTCACTTGGAGAGGATACCAACGATAGCCAAGTGCAGTCATTGTGGTAGGGTAAAGGTCTATTGTTGAATATTGAGCTTTACAAGGCAGGTAACCCATGTTATACCCAGTCCAGCGAATGCTCGGTGATACCACATGGGTTGAAATCACACTGTGTGATACTAATAATGTGAGAGTTAATGTGTTCATAGGAAATTCTTTTGTCTGCTATTTTAACTAAGATATTAACCAGTTATTCAGCCAAAACTATCAAGTATGGCTTAACCGGTCAATCATCTCATTGCTGTTTATGGGATCTTGCTGTGCACAAAATAGCTGTCATTTTTGTCTACAATGCACAGTTACTACATTTCAAATTAACAACGCATGTGAAGCACTTTGGGACATCCCAAGAGACTCAATAAGGACCGATATAATTGCAATTCTCTTTGTTCTTTATTTAGCAGACTGAAACTTCATATCAACACGTGTTATTAATATTGTCCATGAGTGAGAAAATATTCCATTAGCCGGCATGGATCCACACACAAATTCACTGTTATAAAAAAATTTAATGTTTTCTCTCTTGGAAGAGTGTTAAGGAGCCCAAGTGAATGTCACCAGTTTCAACCTAATCCCTGGCAGGCAGGAGTCAGAGCACAAACTGACTGGGATTTTTCACTTTGGGTAATCCCACTGCAAGTCACAGACTGGAAAATCGCACTGGTTCAATAATGGATGCTCTTCACAGATTATGGATGTAGGCCCTGTAAAGTGAGCTACCACATTGCATCTATCCTCTGCTATGCTTAATCTGTATGATGATTTAATCTGTGTCTCTGGGCCAATATTTATCCCTCAATCAACATAACAAAAACAGATTATCTGGTCATTATCACATTGCTGTTTGCAAATTGGCTGTCGTGTTTCCTACATTACAACAGTGACTACACTTCAAATAGTACTTCATTGGCTGTAAAGGGCCTTGGGACGTCCTGAGGTCATGAAAGGCGCTGTAGAAATGCAAGTCTTCATTTACTGTAAGAGAAAATCATTCCAATCCACTGCAGTGATCCCTTATCTTGATGAGCACAAGCTTCACTTTTATTCCATTTTAATTCAGAGTTTATACGCGGCCAAGCACATTGACAATGTGATTCTAGCTCTGTGCTTCGCTGTGATGGTTATGTGATTAGAAATAAGTTGTGAGCACAAAGCAAGAGATACCTTCTCAAATCCCAATTCACAGGTTGATCCAACAGCTGCTTGAAAAGCTTCCAACTGTTCCTGCTCATCGTGCATATCCCATATCGCATCTCCAAAGTCCTCTTCTTCCCAGTTGGTGGCATCATCCTCAATTCCAGAATCTTTGTTTTCAAGATCTGTGCTTTCCCAACCCAGCAATTCCTAGACCAAAGCACAAAGATTTTAATAAAGACAGGATCTGATTGCTCCTTCTTACAGTCAGCATTGTTGCTGTGCAAGGCCAAGCCTTTCTACGCATTAGATAATGGAAAGCCGGCTAATGCACTGCAAAATGCAAAGAAAATTCAGTATTCATGAAGTCTCTAGGTTTCGGTCTTTACAGCACCTGTTTAATGATCTTTTCTATTTGGAAAAAAACTTTTCTTGCTCCCTCCTCTGCATTTCCATCATGCTCAATGATCTAAAAAGACAAGAAAATCTTGATATTTTAGTAAATAAATGCTAATTAAAGCCCCGTACAATATTGTGCATCTAGACTTTCAATAAGCCTCGAAAAAATGCTACATAGAAAGTTACTAAGCAAGGTTGAGATGTGTGGGTCAGGCAGCATCTGTGGAAAAACAGCAGTCAGCGCTTCAAGCCCTTGGCCCGTCACAGATGCTGTCTGACCCGCTGAGTGTTTCCATCTTCTGCAGTATTTTACTCAACAACAACAATTTGTATTTATATAGCACCTTTAACATAGTAAAACGTCCCAAGACCCGTCGCAGGAGTATTAGAAGACAAAATATTTGACACGAGCTGCATAAGATATTAGGGCAGGTGCCCAAAAGCTTGGTCAAAGAGGTAGGTTTTAAGGAGCGTCTTAAAAGGAGGAAAGAGAGGCGGAGAGGTTTAGGGAGGGAATTCCAGAGCTTAGGGCCCAGGCAGCTGAAGGCACGGCCACCAATGGTGGAGCGATTATAATCAGGGATGCTCAAGAGGGTAGAATTAGAGGAGCGCAGATATCACAGGGGGTTGTGGGGCTGAAGGAGATTACAGAGATAGGGAGGGGCAAGGCCATGGAGGGATTTGAAAACAAGGATGAGAATTTTGAAATCAAGGCATTGCTTAACCGGGAGCCAATGTGGGTCAGCGAGCACAGGGGTGATGGGTGAACGGGACTTGGTGTGAGTTAGGACACGGGGCAGCCGAGTTTTAGATGAGCTCAAGTTTATGTAGGGTAGAACGTGGGAGGCCGGCCAGGAGTGTGTTGGAATAGTCAAGTCTAGAGGTAACAAAGGCATGGATGAGGGTTTCAGCAGCAGTGACGGGTGATGTGCACATTTATTTATTTTTTAATTAAGTTTTGTGGGATTGGCGAGCAGATTTGGGGTTGGATAAGGGACTGCGAAAATTCCTATAGACAGTGGGTAGTTACTAAAGTAAATTGTTCTGCATAGGGGCCAGTCACTGGAGGCCACAGGGATCAACGTTAGAGCCGTTGCTCTTCATTTTAATAAACAAATTAGATGAAGGCGTTGGGGGAAACTATCTGCAAGTTTGAAGATAACATCATCAACAAGCATTTATAGAACACATTTAACAGAAAACTTCCCACCGTGCTTCACACAAGTGTAATCATACACAAAAGTGGGCAAGCTAAAGGAGGAGAGATTAGGAGCGGTGACCAGAAGGTTGGTTTTAAGGAGGGTCTTAAAGGAGAAGAGGGGTTTAGGGAAAGAATTCCTAATTGTGGGTACTAGATAGCTGAAGTCATGGCTAATGGTGGGGCAAAGGGGAGGAGGTATGCACAAGAGGTAAATGTCAGAGGCATGAAGAGTTCTGGGGGGGGGGGGGGGGGGTCGGGGGCGTTGTAGGGCTGGAGGAGGCTACAGAGATAGGAAGGGATTTAAACACAAGAATGAGAATTTTATATTGGAGGGGTTGAGAGACTGAGAGTCAATGGAAGGACAGGAGTGATGTGCGAGCAGGACTTGGTGCGGGATAGAATGTGGACAACAGAGTTCTGATTGAGCTGAAGTTTACAGAGCATGCAGGATGGTAGGCTAGCCAAAAGAGAATTATGAGTTTGGAGGTGACAAAGACATGGATGAGGATTGCTGAGGCAGGGGCGAAAAGAGCAATGTTACAGAGGTGGAAATAGATCGTCTTTGTGATGGAGAGGAGCTACCCTTGGGTAGGGGCAACTCCAAGCACGTATACACCAGGCAAGGTTGTGTGCTGAAGGCTGCAGAGCAGAAGAACAACCTGGGGGTGATAGTACGTGAGTTATTGAAAATCCATGACCAATACCGTGCAGGTTTTGTGAAATTGAATATGGTAATTAGGATGTATTACCAGGACAATTAAATATTTAAAAAACTATTCTTTCTTTGTACACAATGCCAGGATGGACAGGCTCAACGGACCAGTTGATCTTTTCCTGTCCTTTTTCATATGTTTGTGCACTTCCTGCATTTTATACAGATGCACACAAGGCATGTTTCCATTTTCTGATGAAGGGTCATCAACCTGAAACGTTAACTCTGTTTCTCTCTCTACAGATGCTGCCTGACTTGCTGAGTATTACCAGCATTTTCTGTTTTTATTTCATGTTTCCATGTAGTGTTGACCATGGTTCCAGCCCATACTCCATTTAATTTCTGATGTATGTAAATATAGTGGAATCCTACCGCACATTTGAATTACGTTGCCTCCAGAAATCAGCCAGGGCTGAAAAAAGCTGCATACAACTCAGACTATACAAGCAGCAAAACCGAAATGTGCTCACAATTTTCACACTTCCAAAACTATCATTCCTTCAGTATATTCATGCATATTCAATTGTATTACTGGACAATTACACTTAGGAATAAATAACATTTGTATAGAAAATGCATACCATAAATTCATCTGAGCTGCGTCAAAACACAAATGTTTGAATGTTATTTTAGGCAAATAAAAACTAAATACAAGGTACAGTTGGCAATTAATGCAAATTAAGCCCGGTTTTCCTATCACAGCTGCAGTTCTCAAGTTCCATTATTAATATACCAAATTGCATTAATCCATTTCACATTGTGGTTTCTTTGAACACCACAATTAGTCCCTCTTGTTTCTCTACTATTTCCTCTCCGATTCCTGTAACTTAATACACTTCAGTGTGTCTGCAGCCTCAACACAAATGCAGATTTTAGACAATATTTCTTGTTTCTGCCCTTATTTAAGGCTGCAAATCAAACCTGCATCTTTAAAACAAAATCACACGTTTTCTGAAATACTATAGAATGTTCCATAAAAACAAATGTTGTTAGAATTGTTGACAAGCCAACAGATAACAGTTTGCTTTTCATTGCGGTCTACCAGGGCTCTTCGCCATGTATGAAGCTTGTCTAAATGAACCACCATTGAGACAAGCCAAACGGTATAGGTAGAAAACTATTCTGCCCAAGCTTAACCCTCACTGCATTTAAAAGTTTATACGGGTCAAATCTTTAAGTTCTTTCTCCCTTCTTTACTGGAAGTGGTGACTCAAGGGGTGCAGCTCCATGGACACCGTATCCCCCATACCTCCGTGCATGAACCCATACGGGGTATCCGCAGGATATTTCACTGTGGGGGGGCATCACAGCTACATCCAAACCTGTCCTCACTCAATGTCCACACAGGGATTGCTGGATAGAAGATGAGCCCTGGTTGACTTTTCCCCTTTCTAGCTTGAGGACACAGGCGCTGATTGCAATACCTACTCCAGGCTGATATGTTTTCCAGTTAAACTGAAGGCTCAAAATCCGCCCCAGTTGACAACTTAACACAATTATCACCATTGTTCCTCATCTTGAAAGTCAAAAAAAAAATTAAAAGTGCAGCTGTGTATAGTGACTGTGAGCATTAGCAGGAGACTTCAAAATAAGAAGATGCAATGGGTAAGTTAAAAAGGCCGAAGCAGATTGAACGAGAAGATTCTTCAATGATTCCACATACTACCTTTGCTTTTCGGGAATGGTTTGCATCAGATACTTTGCCAATCATTTGGAGTGCTACATCTGAACCATCACTGCTCTCCTCCAATCTGTGGTATATTACCAAAGGTCTGGTGTCAGCATTCTTCAGGAAACTTTCTTCACAGTCCTCTTCCATACACCTTCCATTAAACACAACAGTGCAGGGTTATACATGAGGGCAAGTAACTATGACTATATCTCAGCATCATTATAACATTGTGTATCCACAGCCCTGGAATACTCTGTGGGTCGAATTCAAATATACGAGGTGGAATTGTTCTTACAAGTATTAGCGTATGAAGACGGTTATGTCTTTGCGTGCAGTGTGATTCCATCATTAAATGATTTCATTAAAAACTAAGTAAATCTGTGGTCTGGGGCTTTCTTCATATTTTGAGTGAAAACATCCTGTACTTATCTAAGTAAGCCCAAGGTCAGTCTTTCTCCTACATGTTGTGGAGGATGCTGAACAAAGAAAAATGACTACTCTCCACCCAGAACAAAATACACATTCTAACAAGGTGCTTTAACATTTAGTTTCCACAGTATATTTCTGCATTTTATAGACAAAATGTTCAAAAAACAATGAATACTGTACAATTGCAAGAAATGGCCCAACTATATAAACTGCAAAAAAAACACAAGTGGGCTTATGTCAACTGAATCAATAGATGAATATTTTCCCTATTCATTGGTTCTTGACATGTGTAATGGTTACATCAAGAAACAAGACAGCAAATACCATCACTTTCAAATTTTTATTTCCTAACAAGACTGTTCCAAGAAATGGAACAGTCCTTAAATGTACTGAATGATGCAAAAAGCAGTTGCTTTGAATGTGTAGAGATAACACAGACACACACCATCGCACATGGGGTTAAGACTAAGTGTAGTCTTCAGGTAAAGCAGTGTTACAGGGTGGGCGATAATTAGACCAGGGCACATAGATGCAACTCAGTCCCCACTTTAAAGTCATACACACTATTTTTATATATTTACAATATAAATTCCTATGTCCATATTTAGAATTAAAACTGCCCACTTAAGCTTGTAATGCTGTAATAATGTTCTCCCACCATAAGTGGCATTGAGCTGCCTTCACACAAGAACTGCCATAGTAATAATTTACAATGACTTTTTTGAACTGTCAACTAAATTTAGGTGGGATAATTACCTGGTTTCAAAATACAACAAGCGCATTTTTTTTTAAATTGAACCAACATGAAGACTCTCTCTGACCCCACCCCCGCCCCCGCCCCCGCCCCATCCCCACCACTCTTGGACCAGAGAAGACGGACAAGCCTCTGTTTTTTTTTAAAAACACAATATAAATTTTATCTCAATAAAGCTTTTGAAACTTGTCCTCTTGTTTTTCAAAATTATTTGAAGAAAAACTACTGATCAGCAAGTGCTAGAAGCTGAAGAAAAAGATTCCATCAATGCAGCTGATGGACCGAGACTGATCCCTCTCAGGAAATGAGGTACACAGCATAGCTCACAGAATCACAACTCTGGGCAAGGATATCAAGCCCAAGCTATTGGGAGAGGCAGAGTCTTTCAAATGAAAATGTTAATGAAGGCATTAAGAGAGACAAAAGAAATCACTGGATATATTTAATTATATTTTTGTCAGATATGTATTTTCTTGAATTTTTGTTTAAACTCTTATTTGTGACATGAGAAATTTCAGTGGCTGAGAGAAAAAAATTGCAATGAAAACTCAGAAAGCATTGTGAGCAATTTGTGAGAACCCAGCGGGCAAGTTTGTGCAATCACAGGGGGACGAGTTTACATAGGAAAAGGCCACTGGAAATGCAAACATTGGAAAGCTGCTACAAAAATGTGACAAAACATAACAGGAAGTCAGGTTGTGCATACAAGAAATGTGTGCAGATTTCAGATTTTTAATAAGATATAAATAGATATTACGTATGAAAATTTCAGATACAAGGATAGAAATGACAATCAGTGGTATTCTCATACAAATGTTGAATACCCTTAAATCAAATTCCTCTCTGCATTGTTTTAACACAGGCGTCAAACTATAAAAGAAGTGGGCTAATGCCAGCATTAACAGCAGCAAGAGGAATTTGTTATGAGCGAGCTAAGCATTCATACGAGAACAGAATAAATCACAATTTCTACCCTATATTATGAGTGCTGAAATCTCCTTACCTAGGCAAAGAAGAACCTAGAAGGAAAAGACACAAGGAGCTTTTCTCAATCTCTCGCCTCCTCTCCGATAGGTACTGACTTGAACTCTCCACTGGGAATTGTACTATAAGAAAGAAGTGTCCAAGACTCTCGCACATAATTTGCAGCTTTGGCAAGTACTCCTACAAGCAACAGAAGACACACGTTATAATAAAATCAAAACTTCAAACCAGAAAGATATCACTAAAATAGATGGCGCTCATTTGAGGATCTGTAAATGACAGAATTTAATCCATGGGTGAGGAAGACTCTCGCCCAGAACAGAACCTGCTGCCATTTACTTTCACCACCAATGGTGCTTTGCTTTTGGAGGCATGAAACAAAAACCATCTTCTGAAGTGGTATCCTGTGACTCTAAAGCCATGCAAGCCATTCTTGTGTCCCAGACACTTCTACATTAAATAGAGTATTACAGTCTGATCTTTTTATCCCTCTGAAGAACTGGCTGGGATTCTACATTTTCCATTAAGTATCCCTCCCAAAAACTACATTCCTCAAAATATAACAGCAAAAAGAAAGCAAGACTTTGGGGGTGATTTTGTTAATGGGGGCGCGTTGGAGGCGGGACTGCTGCTTGGTGGGTCGATGTCCCGCCTCCATCGATTTGTGGCCAACCCACGCTATTTTCCCTTGATTGACCTTGTTAAGCCCACCCAGCGCTTGATGTAGTGTATATGGACTTTAGCAAGGCTTTTGATAAGGTTCCACATGGCAGACTGGTCACGAAGTTAAAAGCCCATGGGATCCAGGGCAAAGTGTCAAGCTGGATTCAAGACTGACTCGGAGACAGGAAGCAGAGGGTAATGGTTGATGGGTGTTTTTGTGACTGGAAGGCTGTTTCCAGTGGGGTTCCGCAGGGCTCAGTACTAGGTCCCTTGCTTTTTGTGGTATATATCAACGATCTTGACTTAAATATAGGGGGTATGATTAAGAAGTTTGCAGATGATACTAAAATCGGCTGTGTGGTTGAGACTGAAGAAGGAAGCTGTAGACTGCAGGAAGATATCAATAAATTGGTCAGGTGGGCAGAACAGTGGCAAATAGAATTCAATCTGCAGAAGTGTGAGGTAATGCATTTGGGGAGGGCTAACAAGGAAAGGGAATACACGTTAAATGGTAGGACACTGAGTAGTGTAGAGGCACAAAGGGACCTTGGAGTGCATGTCCACAGATCCCTGAAGGTAGTAGGCCAAGTAGATAAGGTGGTTAAGAAGGCATACGGAATGCTTGCCTTTATTAGCCGTAGCACAGAATACAAGAACTGTATAAAACACTAGTTAGGCCTCAGCTAGAATACTGCATGCAGTTCTGGTCACCACATTACAGGAAAGATGTGATTGCACTAGAGAGGGTACAGAGGAGATTTACAAGGATGTTGCTGGGAGTAGAGAAGCTTAGCTATGAGGAAAGACTGGATAGGCTGGGTCTGTTTTCCTTGGAACAGAGGAGGCTGAGGGGAGACCTTATTGAGGTGTATAAAATTATGAGGGGCATAGATAAAGTAGATAGAAAGGACCTATTTCCCTTAGCAGAGGGGTCAAAAACCAGGGGGCACAGATTTAAATTAACTGCGGGAAGGTTTAGAGGGGATTTGAGGGGAAATTTCTTCACCCAGAGGGTTGTGGGGGTCTGGAACTCACTGTCTGAAAGGGTGGTAGGGGCAGGAACCCTAACCACATTTAAAAAGTACTTGGATGTGCACTTGGGATGCTCTAACCTGCAGGGCTACGGACCAAGAGCTGGGAAGTGGGATTAGGCTGGATAGCTCTTTGTTGGCCGACGCGGACACGATGGGCCGAAATGGCCTCCTTCCGTGCTGTAACTTTCTATGATTCAATTAAGGGAAAGCCGGTTGCAGGGAACGCCAACGTATGACGTTTCATCTGTCAAAAATTTTTGACAGATGACTTGTCATCGTTTCACAGCTCTGTGAAGCTGTCAAACAGTGACATTCTCTGTAGTTTGATGAGGTCTTGAATTCAAGACCTCATCAAACTTCTTTCTTTTGCAGAAATGAGATGGTTGTTGCATCTGAGAATGCAACGGCCATTTCTCATCTGCAACACGGAGGACCGAGACTCTCCGCATACACACCGACTGAAGCCTGCAGGAAGAAACAAAGGTAAGTACACTTTTACTAACACTTTGCACTTACCTCAGATACTCACCTCTACACTCTTGCACCCATCACTTACCTTCACACCACACTTTTGCACCCCCCCGACCCCCGCAGACCCAGTACTCGCCTCGCTGACCTGGCGGGTTTTGGAGCCTTTGGGAAGCCCGCACTTGAGGGCAAAAAGGGGATAATCCTATTTTCTGCCTGTTAACTACCTGTTAACAGGCAGTTAATAGGCTTTAATCCCTTCCCGCCTCCAAGGAGACGGGACCCGGCGCGGGACAGTTACCCGCCTCCTAGGAAGATGGCATGGAGGCGGGTTGCCGGCGCCCCCAAATTCTGCCATTTTCCCGGCAGTCCTGCCTCCATACCCGCCTCCCCAGGGCTGGCAAAATCGCCCGCCTTATATTTATATGGCACCTTTCATCACGTCAGGATAGCCTAAAAAGTTTTACAGCCAATGAAGTAAATTTTGAAGTGTAGTCATTGTTGTAATGTAGGAAACGCTACAGCCAATTTGTGCACAGCAAGCTCCCACAAACAGCAATGAAATAAATAACTAGATAAACTGTTGGTTGAGGGATAAACGTTGGCTAGGACAGCAGGAGAACTCCTCTGCTCTACTTCAAATAACGCCTTGGGATCTTTTACGTCCACTCAAGAGGGCAGACGGGCCTCAGTTTAACGTCTCATCAAATAATATATATATACACAATGAGAACAGCAGAGGACATAATGGGCTGGTCATAATCAGTAGTCCAATTTGAAGAAATCAAAGTTACAACTAGTGATTTAGGAAAGAGGATTATAATTCAAAGATATTGATCTGAACATTATTGTTTTTTTACATGTCTGTGCTAATGCCAGAGAATTGCAAATCTGTACACTGTTGGCAGCAAACTCCAATTATATTCAGTAGCACAAGTGCTATTTTGGACCACTTACTTAATACATATTCACATTACATCCATCTTTCAGATGAGACAATAAACCGAGGCCCCGTCTGCTCTCTCAGGTGGATGTAAAAGATCCCATGGCACTATTTCGAAGAAGAGCAGGGGAGTTCTCCCCGGTGTCCTGGGCCAATATTTATCCCTCAAATCAACATCACGAAAACAGATGATCTGGTCATTATCACATTGCTGTTTGTGGGAGCTTGCTGTGTGCAAGTTGGCTGCCGCGTTTCCTACATTACAACAATGACTGCACTTCAAAAAGCACTTCATTGGCTGTAAAACGCTTTGGGATGTCCGGTGGTCGTGAAAAGTGCTGTATAAATGCAAGTCTTTCTTTCTTTCTTACATCATTTACTTGTATTTCCAATTCCTTACATCTACCTGTAAGTGAGGAAACTGCCTCAATAGAACGTGTTTTCTACTTGGCTGTGGAGTAGCCACAACTTGTAAAACTTCACTGAAAATCGCTCTGCGGCCGCTGGACTGTAAGCATACGATTTCTGACTGAAGAGGTTTGGTGAATTGTGATCATGCAGGTGGGAAGAGTCCTCCAGCACCTCTCCCAATGGGCATCGTGTACATGGGAGCCTGGACACGAAGTGCTAGAAGGGTATTCAACCAACAGGAAGTGTATTGTTCATAGGTCCATTTAAAGGATTTGTTACTGGATTGTATATTTCTTTTTTAATTTAAACACGGGAGGATCCCTGGAAGTTAGAGTTTCCACTACCTAGAAAGGTACTGATCCACACGGGGAAGGGAAGCCCCAGAGTCAGTCGCTGAGTTTTCCAGTCTCTGCCGAGGCAGTGGTGGGGTGCTGCAAACAATCACCACACTCCAGGCTAGGAAGGGAGGAAATTTCCTTCAATCTCATCATCACAGTGGACTCCTGTCCTGTCCTGTCCTGACCTATTATCCATACACTGTACTGTCCACCAATGGTCATGTAATCAATGAAATGGACCTGGGCCAATTTCCCCTTCCCTAGTCCTGGCACACTGAGGCCAGTTATAACACAACAGTCAATTCACTAGCTGAAATCAGAGCGCTCAGCCAGATCAGGGACAAGAACAGGGTCGTCTTAGTCTGTACGGTTCAGTAACATTTCATGCTTAGCCAGCAATGGAGTCCCAGTACCTAATCCTTGGAGCCAATCTACAAATAAGTTACTTAACTAACAGCAGATAATTGTTGCCTTACTCGGAGGAGCGTGTCCACTTCCGGCTGGGTGTCTGCAGTATTCATAAGATAACAGCGCACTGTATTGCTCCAATGGGTCTGAGGAAGGAATGGTGTGACCTGCAGTAAGCTGGCCACAGCAGCATCCCAGTCATCTGGAAAAAGTCAACGGAATTAAACAAATCAGCTCTTAAAAAATGTGATTCACACATACCACTAATCATCCACTTTAGCCTTTTTATTCATGATTATAAAACAAGTGTAAAAACAAAACACATTAAAACTTAAGCTTCATTTTATACTGTTGTGCAAGACCAATAAATGATGTTGAAGTGACATGTGCTAACTTGTCTCATGCTTCTTATTCGCTTTCCCAGGTACAGTTGCTTTCTCCCACCTCCCCTCAAACAAGTCAGACTGGTTTTGACTTAATTCCAAAAACTTATGCAGCTTTAAAAATCAGCTCTTTTACATCTTCTCAGTGCCTGTTCAGATGACCTAGCATAGACTGGGCACTCCCCAAAGGAGGAAATTACAGGCGTGAACCTACATCCTCTACCTTACCTCGCACAGCACACTAAACTAATACCTCAGAGCCCGGACCGCTGGCCCAGAATTTGCTGTCAAAATAACAGTAAGGCTAATGGCACAGCAACTTCAGACGTGGGCAGATGTGCGACTAAACGCGGAAATCCAAAAGTTGCTGTCCAAGACCCATCGCTCTGCTGTTAGCTTTGCGAAAACTGTATCTCAGTGTCTGGCACGCCGCTGTAAATGCATTGAACGACGTGACGTTCCTTTACTTGCGCGGTACATCCGAACTAAACTGGCCACAGAAAGTTAAGCCTTGTCCATTTCAGTGTAAGGACCCTTTTAACAATGTGATAAGTGTTAATTAATGCCAGTCAACCTCTCTGGCACTGAACATTTAACTATTACAGGTGTGGAATCTCATTCCTTTAAGTTTTAATTATTGTTGGAGACTTTTTAAAAAGTCAAATTTTTTTTTTACTTTACTTTCTGTCTTTTTCTCTTTCCCTTAATCCAATCTTTATTTCCCCCTCTTTATGTCGCTTTCTGTACCCGATTTGATATTGAATTCACCCATTCTAACTTGCACTTCCTTCTCAGTCATTGCGCTGTTAATTTCACAATTGGCCGGAATTTGCGGTGGGTAATACAGCATTCACTGTTATTACCCCTTTGAAACTGACCGCAACTCCAGGATGTAGCACGTGCGCATCCAAATAGGGAAATCCTGAAGTTGCGATCAGTCATTCACTGCTCCGACACTGGCTGCGCTGTGGAACCACAACCTTCCCCCACCCAACAACAGAGCCGGCAATCAGAGAAACTGACGAAAACGTGGTCTTTTCCAAGGTAATATAGCTGTTAAATAACCCATTAAAAGTTAGGCCTTGTTGGATTAGGTGTAACTGGGGTTTTAACAGTGTATTGACTGCTAAACAAACATTATGGCCCTGAAAAATGAATTTTTATTTTGTATAGTGTCAAATTTCTCCCTGATAAAAATTACAATTTTTAAGAAAGTTTAAAAAAAATATTTTTTATATTTAAAAAAATTTTGTTCATGAATATTTCCCATGTGAAAGCCCCAATCTTTGTTTTGCTCTCTGTAACAAGTCGGAGATAAAAGCGGGTTCTCATTTCCTGCTTTCCTGTCTGTGAGAATTCAGCAATGTGATTGGCTGCTTAGACAGCTTCTTGATGTCACAGCAGATTGCGTTAGGGATTCCCCACTGTACTGCACTGAAATCACTTACTCGTCGAAAAAGGCAAACTTCTCGCCAGAGAGATGGCGAGATCTCTATGGGCAGCTTTCTTCGGGGCCAGCAGCGAACGCCTTTGCTTCGCCGCTGACCACAAATTCCAGGCCATTTAATGCTTCAATCGGATTGGTGAAACAGATGCACGGTTGCTTGCCCTGTTCACTCGGGTCCCAGGTGCCTGGTTTCCCTCGCTGTGCCGTTATTAATTCACTCTTTCAGCATCTTGCCACACAAAGATTTAAAAAACCTTTGAGAAGCCATTAGATGCCCTGCCCTGCCACAGCAAATTATGGCCCAATATATTTAAATGCTAAGAAACGAATGGTCTAATCTCGGTACTAGTAATGAATAGCTTACCTCGGTTAACATTGGCAAAAGGTCCTTCTACATCTATCGAACTTTGTGCAAACTCTGGGCCTCGGAACGTCTGCTGAAGCTGTATCATGCTGCCCATAGACGGCTCACTCCCCAGGACCCCACCGCTCCAGTAATCACACTGAGTGCCTGTAGCTGAAAGACACAAAGAGGGCACCAAGCTTTAGGGAGACACAGCTAATAAAAGAATTGAAACACAAAGTCCGATTTCAACAGAACCAAAAGGAAACGTCTAAAGCTGCCGTAGCCAGAGTCACCAGTTTAATGTCCTGCTTGCAGCACCAAAATGAAGTATTTACAAATTAGTACCCGAATCACAGTGCGATCCTGTAGAGGCCAGGCTGGTATGAAAATGGAAGTCCTGCGAGTAAATATTTGCAGGTACTTCTCTGAATCCCTACCACTCCTGCCTAACTATCCACTTAGCTTTTCCTCACCCATCATCATCTGCCTTACTGTCACATTAAGTTTTTTTTTAAATCTCATCAGAAATACACATCATATCCTTTCAAAAACTTAATTACCAGAAAAATATATCTACATGATCATATATGCAATGAACGTGTTGATGTAATTTTCTGCTACTTTAACTTTTGAAAGGAGACAGAAGCAGTGCGCGATAGATTTTTGGGCTCTAGGGGAATCAAGGGATATGGGGATCAGGCGGGAAAGTGGAGTTGAGGTCAAAGATCAGCCGTGATCTTACTGAATGGTGGAACAGGCTCAAGGGGCCGTATGGCCGACTCCTGCTCCTAATTCTTATATTCTTATGATGGTGAACCAGTTACCAAAGGCTTTGCGGAGCTGTTCTCTCAGAGCTGAGCTATAAAGTATAGAGGACAGTTCTGACAGAAATAACAAAGCAGAATATAAGCAAATGGCATCATTAAATTATAACAAAAAGGAAGGAAGAATGAGAAAGAGTCAGGCACAGAAATACTGACACTTATGAACTCTTTAACCATCACCAACATTTTCAAATTCTATCATAGCATATGAAAGTGAGCACATTCCGATAGATTTTAAGAATTTATATATGTTATGTTTCACCAGTCAAGAATGGAAATATTTTAAAATCTACCATG
Organism: Squalus acanthias; assembly: GCA_030390025.1. Taxonomy (NCBI): domain Eukaryota; kingdom Metazoa; phylum Chordata; class Chondrichthyes; order Squaliformes; family Squalidae; genus Squalus; species Squalus acanthias. The sequence continues at coordinate 637,246 of CM059428.1, read as the reverse complement.
TTAACTGTTTGCAATGATTAAGTGACCGGGTAAAAGAATAAACATTGGGACAAATTGTCCCAAAGTTTCGATTTACTATGTGCAAATCTGTATGCAAATTCAGCTGCTATCGTTTCAGTTTGCATATGTGCACAAAGTCGCTATTTTTCTTTATAGCTGTGTACATTCAAATATCGGCAGACATCAGCCCCTCCCACCTCCTCCTGGAGTGCTGCCTGACTCCAGCATCAATTGCCAACCCAAACACAAGTTTCTCTTTCATCTGTGCATGCTGCACCAGCTTCAGCACAACCTGTCCCCTTAATCCCAATCCAGTGCATGTGGCACGCCAGCTTACTGTGTGCCCTGGACTACAATAAAGATAATACAGAGAAATTCAACACATTAGTGAAGGAACATGTGCAAGAAGCACACAGGGACATAGAAAGAGAGAGAGAGAGAGAGAGAGAGAGAGAGAGAGAGAGAGAGAGAGAGAGCGCAGACAGAAGAAAGGAGAGACTTACACAAAGAGTGAGAAAAAGTCAGGAAGCGAGAGATAGTTAACAATATTGTGAAGAAGTAGTGAAGAGTCTATATTGTGAGCCTATGCCCAGTGGGAACTAGGTTGAAGCTGCCTAAATTGATTTCACACAAGACCTTTATACCCAGAGGACATTTTCATCTGAAGCACTGTGGATCAGATTTGGACCCTGGCACCGGAGGTTTCGCCCACTTCACCACCCAGTCCCCCAGGTAACTGTAACAAAAAACTTCTGGATGGACAGCAATTAAACTATGGGCTCATATGAGAAGGAAAAGAGAGAAGATAGAGAGAGATTAAAGGTGTATTACAGTCTTACCCGTGACATCAGTATGGTTGTCATCGGAGTCGGAGTCTGTTGGATCGAACACTTGAATCCCCTGAGCCTGCAGCCTCTGAAGTTTGGCTTCTAACTCCCGCTTAGCTCGCAATAGGTCTTGAATCTCCTTCTCCTTAGTTTCTCTGAAAATCTGAAATAAAACCATGCCACATTTACAGTTAATACTGAGGGATTTATATACATTTCACCATTACCTTCATTTTATAACATAGCAATATCACAATATCAATAGGTTGTGGAAATGTCCATGAGCTAAATAATCCTACCTCCCTGAGTAATAACAAACTACAGGGAAGAAAGAACAGGTGAAAGATATAAAACTAATCACAATTTAGTTTTTAAACTCAGGTTGCAAGAAAGCTTCAAAAATTTCACAATGATCGAGCAGATTGAAGCCTCGATGGGAACAAAGCCAATTTGCATATTTAACTACCTACAAAGATTGAGAAAAACAAAAGTAGTCTGTTTCAAATAGTAATTGGACGACTTTGCAATATTTTTCAGATTTCATTCAATGCATGAGATAGTTTACAAATAACAGTGAAGAAAACACCACCACATCATATTACAGTAATTTCTTCTGGATATGTCACACCTTGGTGCATGTTTTACATCCTCTAAATAAAGGAAAGTAATTTCACAGATAGAAGCATTTTTTTAAAAACTGAAATGGAAACCATAATCCTCCTGACTCCCCAAAGCCTTTCCACCATCTACAAGGCACAAGTTAGGAGAGTGATGGAATACTCTCCACTTGCCTGGATGAGCACAGCTCCAACAACACTCAAGAAGCTCGACACCATCCAGGACAAAGTAGCCTGCTTGATTGGCACCCCATCCACCACCTTAAACATTCACTCCCTCCACCACCGGCGTACCGTGGCTGCAGTGTGTACCATCTACAAGAGGCACTGCAGCAACTCGCCAAGGTTTCTTCAGCAGCACCTCCCAAACCCGTGACCTCTTCCACCTAGAAGGACAAGGGCAGCAGGCGCATGGGAACACCACCACCTCCAAGTTCCCCTCCAGATCACACACCATCCTGACTTGGAAATATATCGCCGTTCCTTCATCATCGCTGGGTCAAAATCCTGGAACTCCCTCCCTAACAGCAATGTGGGAGTACCTTCCTCACCACCACCTTCACAAGGGCAATTAAGGATGGGCAATAATGCTGGCCTTGCCAGCGACGACCACATCCCATGAACGAATAAAAAAAAAATACGCTGAATTTTATATATGAAAGGGAAAAATAAACTATTTCATGGCTTGACTTAAAAAAAAGTCTATAAAGGAACTCGACATAACAATCATTTGGTGAGAAATACCAAGTGACAAGGGAAGCTAAAATACCAGGAGTTGTGATGGATTCTGGAATAATGTGACGTTCATTTAGTCGGCTAAACCAGTACAGAGGACAAAGCCAAATACTTCGCTTGTTGCATCCACTGCTTTATGTACACGGCCTATAGAAGGAGCAGGCTTGATGTTTGAATGCTTTATCTTGTTCCTTGCTCCCCTTATGTACAATATTAGTATTTAATAAAATTTCACAAAAACAGCAGATCCAATTAATGGCAGTAAAGTTGTAATGACCATGACAGACATAGCTGACCAACAGGAAATGGATTTCATAATATGTGGCTTTTCCAGTCTTTAAAACATTTTTTAACTAAGTTTTTGACAAACTATATAAAAATTTGAAAGTAAAAGCTAAACGTTGCCTTTCTACCTTTCTCCACCATCAGAGTAATTTGTTCTCCTACTCCTCCCTTTACTCAGGAGGATGGGTTTTCATCTCCCTCATTCCTACTCAATGTTGAAAAGAAAAGAAAGACTTGCATTTCTATAGCACCTTTCCCGACCTCAGGATGTCCCAAAGCGCTTTACAGCCAATTAAGTACTTTTTGAAGTGTAGTCACTGTTGTAATATAGGAAACGCGGCAGCCAATTTACACACAGCAAGCTCCCACAAACAGCAACGTGATAATGACCGGATAATCTGTTTTAGTGATGTTGATTGAGGGATAAATATTGTCCAGGACACCAGGGAGAACTCCCCTGCTCTTCTTCAAAATAGTGCCATGGGATCTTTTACATCCACCTGAGAGAGCAGACGGGTTTAAAGCCTCATCTGAAAGACGGCACCTCCGACAGTGCAGCACTCCCTCAGCACTGCACTGGAGTGTCAGCCTAGATTTTTGTGCTCAAGTCTCTGGAGTGGGACTTGAACCCACAACCTTCTGACTCAGAGGTGAGGGTGCTACCAACTGAGCCATGGCTGACAGCTCCTGTTGCTCAAAGGGTAAAATGCAGATTGGCCAACTTGGCTTTGGCAATGCCAGTTTTTTGTCCCTAATGGGAAACATTGCTACTTTATGGCACTCCATCTGGTGTGCCAACTCTACAATGAAGAAATGCAGCCAAACAAAGTCAGGCAGCCAGGGCATTGAAACAAGTGACTGGCTCCTGGGCAGATCACACCACAACACGACCTAAAGAGCTGCCTAACAATGTAATTGTGTAAATTCACCACAACAGTACTTTTACTGCACATTAAAGAACTAGTGTGTTATTGATGCACCAACCAGTTTAAAAAAAAAATTCTGATCCAAAAATGTCCTTAAGACCTGGTGTTTGGTTGAATTTACCTTAAACTGCCTTTTTACTTTATCCCGATCGTGCTCAAAAGTAGCAGCTCTCTCCATGGCCTGGTATTTTGCCTCAAGGGCACTTTCCTTCTCTCGAAGTATTTTCTGGTAGGTTTTCTGGAGTGCCTGTAAGATACAGCATCACGAGTTAACCATCTGAACAATGCACCGCCGATGGCTCAGCGAGTTCACCCAGTGAGCGGAAGAGCCACACCAGACCAGGAAGATCTCCAGTTTGGTGTCCAATCTGTGCATGGGAAGTCATTACAGAGAAATCTTTAAAGTCCCTCTGCAATATGTGTAAACTCCCAATACACTGCGGTAAGTTTCGTAACTTCTCTTTTTCTTCTTCTATGATGTGATTTGGATGAAATTGACATTTTCTATTTTAAAAAGTACACGGAATTATTTAATTTGTTATAAAGGTCCCATCATGATTTTCTTCTCCAATTGAAAACAAATGGGATTGCAAATACGCACAAAGGATTAACACATTGATTATGATGCAGTTTTAGCACCATAGGAGAACACAAGGACGTTTGAACCAAGCACACCAAGGAGCTTCACTGATCTGTCAAAGGTACTAAATCCACTCCTCAGATACTGTCACAATGTTGATATAGGTCAAGGATTGATGAACTTGTGTGTCTATTTCTTGGTTGAATGTGTGTGCATGTGTCTTTGTTTGAACTTTTGAAGCAGAAAGCTTTATATTGGTTAAAGCTTTCAGTGAGATCACAGTGGCGGCTTGCAATGATAAATTATTCCCACACTGAAAACACGAGTGCATGCAAACATCACCCTGCTGGGGGTAGCTTGCATTTTCACTTTTTTCTTCCAGTTGAAGTCATTGCTTTTGGAGGAAGGGAATTAATTATACTGTTAATTTTTCCTGGTTTTATTTCAGATTGACAGTTGTAACAATTGGAGTTACTTTACTCATCTTGTAGGAAAAATAATATAATTTATCCATAGTAAAAGCCATAGCATGTAGCTTTAAAAGGTACAAAAACATAGTACTGCACAGTACAAGGTTTATAAATTAGATTCATGAATATTAAAATGTGAACATGTCAGGGTATTGGGTCGTGCCGTACATTAAAACAGTGTCCTTTGACTTCTGGGTCCCAGATACATCCAGGCAAGACAGCCGAGATGAAAGTCTTCTCTCTCTCACTCAGACAGTTACACAAATCCTCCATGGAACAAGTCTACAGCACAAAATAACTAACTGCCAATCTCACTCAGAGGAGTCACAAGGTTGACTGTTCGGAGAAATTGAAATTTTACACTGGTGCAGTGGGAGTGCTCTTCCTAACTTGAGGCAAACCAGAGACCGTTTTACTTTGCATCAAAATGTTGCCAATGGTCCACTTTTGGAACAAACAGTACACTTTACTGGGTGCTGTTTGTACTGCTCATCCTGCGGCTGCAAAGTCCATTGACTCGCGCTATAATGCATCATAGCTCAGCTCTTCTGTGCACATGTGAGATTTCAGCGTGTGCACAGAAGAGTTGAGCTGTGATATTTTACAGTGAGACTTCAAGCTGCTCAGATCAGCGGACAATGGAGCAACAGTAGTTACAGCAGAGTTGCTTCTGTGGCAATTAGTTGGGAATTTAGAAATCGGTATGAAATCCTGCAGTTGTTGCCAGGATATATTAAAGTGCTGTATATAAATGTGGTAAAAGCGAGTCAGTAATTACAGACTGGAGACTATGTCCAGTTTTCACGTGCTCCTGCAGCAGCTGCAGTCAATTGTGAGCTGATGTGTCCAATGCTGCTGAAAATGCTAAACAGTGGGTTGATGTAAAGATGCACTTCTTCCAAGGTAAAGCTTTGTTCTATTTCATAAAGATAATGAGAGGGCACAGATTTAAGGTGATTGGCAAAAGAACCAGAGGGGACATGAGGAAAAACTTTATACAACGAGTGGTTAGGATTTGGAATGCACTGCCCCATAGGGTGGTGAATACAGATTCAATAGTAGCCTTCAAAAGGGAATTGGATAAATATTTGAAGGAGAAAAAATTGCAGGGAAATGGGGAAAGAGCGGGGGAGTGGGACTAACTGGACTGCTCTTCGAAAGAGCCGGCACAGACTCGATGGGCTGAATGGCCTCCTTCTATGCTGTACTATTCCATGATTACATAGGATATACAGCACAGAAACAGGCCATTCGGCCCAACCAGACTCTATTAGGTCACCCTTGTAATTCTGTAAGTCACATAAATATGTCTGCCTCGACAATTGGACCTGTACCTCCTCTGCTGCACCGGTCAAGATTTAATTTCCACACTATCTGTCTTTATGGCCTCTTTGATTCAGTGGCAATTTGTGCTGAATCTGGGCAATTTGCCTGTGTCCACTCGCAATTTGGGCTGAAACTGGTCAAATTCATTTCATGTAGGTTCCTTACAAGCAGGAATGACAGAACTGCATCGCACCATTCGGACCTGGATCCAAATGGAAAAGTGCCACGAGAGTGTGTTAACTCACTGCACCATCCAACCCCGGCCTTTCTTTCAGCAGTTAGGACCTTACCTGAAGCTCTGCCCTCAGCCTTTTGTTTTCCTTGTCAATCTTGCTTTCTTTCTTCTGCATGGAGGCAATCTCATTGTTTTTACTGACGCGAAAGATTTCATATTCTTTCTTTAGTCGCTCATATTCTGCAGCATATTCAAGGTCAACTGAAGCTGTTGATTTAAAGCTGGCGCCAATTACACGCGGACCTCGTCTAAATGAGCTGCGCAGCAGTCTGGCCTTGGGTTTGACTTCCACTGGGATTTCGCAGGCTTCCCCTCCACCACCATCGGTGTCTTCAATTACTTCATTTGGACCAATCAGCGAAGATGCCGTTCCCATTTTGCCAATGGCTTTTCACACGTTTAGCCCATAGTTTCTTCACAGCTACAACTGAAAATGCATTACTGTAAGCAAATATGCAAGCAACTGCAACAAAATTTAAATTGGTTCAAGCGGTTTAAATTAACATGCTGGTAATTTTACAACTCCGACAATGAATTGTCCCAAAAATTCAAAAGCACCTCGTTAAAGGAAAATTTCAGGCTCCAAACATTTCAAACCGTCTACTCTTGATACGAAAGCTGAATTATCCAATCATTTGAATTAAACAATGTAAATAACACAGCAAATTGGGAACATACTGCTGAAGAGAATGATTGGCTACGCTGCATTTTCAATATTGCGCCCAGGTTTTAGGCAATTTACGTTAGGAAGGATGCCAAGGTCGTGCAGAGGGTGCAAGAGATTCACCAGGGATGAGAGGCTATGAGCAGAGATTAGAGAAAGTGAGGAGTTTACACTCTAGAAAAGGTTAAGAGGAGAATGATAAATGTGCTCAATGTTATGAAGTTCTGATGAGGTAAGTGAGAAAAAAATTATTTCCATAAGTCAATGAGTTGATAATTAGAAGGCATAATTTTAAAATCACCAAAAGAATGAAGGGAGAAGTTAGGAGAGAACTTTTATTTAATGCAGAGGATTATTAGCACATGGAATATGCTAATAGAAACAATAGTGGAAGCAGAATCATTTCTAGAGGAATAGAATTGAAAAGCAGGGAAGTTATGTTAAACGTATATAGAACCTTGGTTACACCACACTTAGAGTATTGTGTACAGTTCTGGTCTTCATTTTGGTAGGAAGAATAAGGAGGCCACATACTCCTTGGAAAATAGGGTAGAGGAAAAAGGGATCTTGGGGTACAGATACACAGAACACTAAAAGCAGCGACGCAGGTTAATAAGGCCATAAAAACAGCAAAGCACTGGGGTTCATTACTGGAGAGATAGAATTGAAAAGCAGAGAAGTTATATTAAACTTGTATGGAACCTTGCTTAGACTACACTTGGGAGTACTGTGAAGAGTTCTGGTCTCCATATTATAAAAAGGATATAGAGGCACTGGAGAAGGTGCAAAAAAGATTTACAAGGATGATACCAGAACGGAGAGGTTATAACCATCAAGAAAGACTGAAAAGGCTGGGACTCTTCTCTAGAAAGAGAGAAAGCTGAGGGGTGACCTACAACAACAACAACTTGTATTTATATAGCGCCTTTAACGTAGTAAAACGTCCCAAGGCGCTTCACAGGAGTATTTTAAGACAAAAAATTTGACGCCAATCCACATAAGGATAAATTAGGGCATGTGACCAAAAGCTTGGTCAAAAAGGTAGGTTTTAGGGAGTGTCTTAAAGGAGGAAAGAGAGGTAAAGAGGCAGAGAGGTTTAGGGAGGGAATTCCAGAGCTTAGGGCCCAGGCAACAGAAGGCACGGCCACCAAAGGTTGAGCGATTATAATCAGAGATGCTCAAGAGGGCAGAATTAGAGGAGCGCAGATATCTCAGGGGGTTGTGGAGCTGAAGGAGATTACAGAGATAGGAAGGGGCGAGGCCATGGAGGGATTTGAAAACAAGGATGAGAATTTTGAAATCAAGGCGCTGCTTAACCGGGAGCCAATGTAGGTCACTGAGCACAGGGGTGATGGACGAACGGGACTCGGTGCGGGTTAGGACACGGGCAGCCGAGTTTTGGATGACCTCAAGTTTAGGTAGTGTGGAATGTGGGAGGCCGGCCAGAAGTGCGTTGGAATAGTCAAGTCTAGAGGTAACAAAGGCACGGATGAGGGTTTCAGCAGCGGATGAGCTGAGGCAAGGGTGGAGACGGGTGATGTTACGGAGGTGGAAGTAGGCCGTCTTTGTTATGGTCGGAAGCTCATTTCAGGGTCAAATATGACACCAAGGTTGCGAAGCCAACACTGAGTGCAGCGAGCACAGAGTGAACAACTGCGAGTTTGGCAAGTGTGAGAGTTCGGTGAAGTGGGGGAAGGAGGTGCTTGCTTTTCTTAACTTCCCCCACAGAGCGGCAGCGGACCCGAGCGGGAGCAGACCGAGACCCAAGAGCAGGGATAAAAGCAGCAACAGACCTGCATCAACAAGAGAAAACTGCAGTGTGACGTCACAGGTAAGGCAGGCAAGTGATTGGTAGTGACTGTGGGCTAAGTTTTAAGTTAACATATAACTAAATTTTAAGAACTAAATTTAGTTTAATTAATTTAATAAACTAAACGAGGTAAACAATTTGATTAATACTAAATGAATTAATTAAATAAATAAAATAATGGGCGAACAGGAGATGTGTTGCTGCTGCAACATGTGGGAGCTTGTGGACATTTTTGTCCAGGGCGACTACATCTGCGGTAAGTGTCTGCGGCTCGAGGAACTTCGGCTCCGAGTTGAGGAGCTGGAGTCCGAGCAGCAGACATTGCGAGACATCAGGGAGGGAGAAAGTTACCTGGACCTTTTGCTCCAGGAGACAGCCACACCCCTTAGATTAAATACTTTAGAATTGACACGTGGTCAGGGACAGGAGGGTGTGACTGCGAGTGAGGCAGGTACGGGGATACAGGAGGTAGTATTGCAGGAGCCTCAGTCCCTGCACTTGTCCAATAGATTCGAGGTTCTTGCAACCCTTGTGGACAAGTGCGGGGACTGTGGGGAGGACGAACAAACTGACCACGGCACCGTGGTACAGGAAGCCGTTCAAGTGGGGGGAGTAAAAAGGAAGGTGGTTGTAGTAGGTGACAGTATAGTTAGGGGGATAGACAACTGTTTTCTGCAGCCAGGAGCGTGAGTCCCGAAGGCTATGTTGCCTACCTGGTGCCAGGGTAAAGGACATCTCCTCCGGGCTGGAGAAGAACTTGGAGTGGGAGGGGGGAAGATCCAGTTGTTGTGGTCCACGTAGGTACCAACGACGTAGGTAGGACAAAGAAAGAGGTTCTGATGAGAGAGTTTGAGCAGCTAGGGACTAAATTAAAAAGCAGAACCACAAAGGTCATAATCTCTGGATTATTACCGGAGCCACGAGCAAATTGGCATTGGGTCAATAGGATCAGGGAGATGAATATGTGGCTCAAAGATTGGTGTGGGAGAAGTGGGTTTCGATTCGTGGGGCACTGGCACCAGTACTGGGGAAAGAGAGAGCTGTTCCGTTGCGACGGACTACACCTGAACCATGCTGGGACCAGAGTTCTAGCGAATTGAATAACTAGGGAGGTAGATAGGGCTTTAAACTAAAAGGGGGGGAGAAATCTAGAATGCTAAAGAGAAAAGACAAGGAAACAGTGCAGGAAAGTGATTGGGGTAAGGATAACCAGATTGTGTCAGGAAGGGACAGAGCGTACAAACAAAGGAGTGCACTAATAAATAGGGTCCGGATAAGAAAAAATGGTAATAAGACAAATAAGGCCATAGTATAAAAAAATGTTAAGATGTCTAAAAATGTTAAAAAGACAAATCTAAAGGCACTGTATCTGAATGCACGAAGCATTCATAATAAGGTAGACGAATTAACTGCGCAAATAGATGTAAACGGATACGATATAATTGCGATTACGGAGACATGGCTGCAGGGTGACCAAGGCTGGGAGCTGAATATCCAAGGATTTTCGATATTTAGGAAGGACAGGCAAAAAGGAAAAGGAGGTGGGGTGGCCTTGTTAGTAAAGGATGAAATCAGAGCAATAGTGAGAAAGGATATTGGCTCAGAAAATCAAGATGTAGAATCAGTCTGGGTGGAGCCAAGAAGCACCAAGGGGCAGAAAACATTGGTGGGAGTTGTCTATAGGCCTCCAAACAGTAGTGGTATTTAGGGGATGGCATCAAACAGGAAATTAGAGGTGCATGTAACAAGGGTACTACAGTAATCATGGGTGGCTTTAATCTACATATAGACTGGCCAAACCAAATTAGCAATAATATTGTGGAGGATGAATTCCTGGAGTGTGTACGAGATGGTTTTTTAGACCAGTACGTTGAGGAGCCAACTAGGGAACAGGCTATCCTAGATTGGGTATTGTGCAATGAGAAGGGGTTAATTAATAATCTTGTTGTGCGGGGTCCTTTAGAGAAGAGTGACCCTAACATGATAGAATTCTTCATTAAGATAGAAAGTGAAGAAGTCCAATCCGAAACTAGGGTCCTAAATCTAAACAAAGGAAACTACAAAGGTATGAGGAGTGAGTTGGCTATGATAGATTGGGGAGCTTCATTAAAAGGCATGATGGTGGATAGGCAATGGCTAACATTTAAGGAACGAATGCATGAATTGCTTTCCTGGTACAAAAACACAAAAGGAAAAGCGGCCCAACCATGGCTAACAAAAGAAATTAAGGATAGTATTAGATCCAAAGAGGAGTCACATAAAGTTGCCAGAAAAAGTAGCAAGCCGGAGGATTGGGAGCAGTTTAGAGTTCAGCAAAAAAGGACCAAGAGATTGAGTAAGAGGGGAAAAATAGAGTATGAGAGTAAACTTGCAAGGAACATAAAAGCGGATTGTAAAAGCTTCTACAAGTATGTAAAAAGAAAAAGATTAGTGAAGACAAATGTAGGTCCCTTACAGTCAGAAACGGGAGAATTTATAATGGGGAACAAGGAAATGGCTGAGCAATTAAACAAATACTTTGGTTCTGTCTTCATGGAAGAGGACACAAATAACTTCCCAGAAATGTTAGGGAACCAAGGGTCTAGTGAGAAGGAGGAATTAAAGGAAATTAGTATTAGTAAAAAAATAGTGCTGGAGAAATTAATGGGACTGAAAGCTGATAAATCCCCAGGGCCTGATAATCTGCATCCCAGAGTACTAAAAGAGGTAGCCATGGAAATAGTGGATGCATTGGTTATCATCTTCCAAAATTCTATAGATTATGGAACAGTTCCTGCAGATTGGAGGGTGACAAATGTAACCCCGCTATTTAAAAAAGGAGGGAGAGAGAAAACAGGGAACTACAGCCTAACATCTGTATTAGGGAAAATGCTAGAGTCTATTATAAAGGATGTGATAACAGGACACTTAGAAAATATCAACGGGATTAGACAAAGTCAACATGGATTTATGAAAGGGAAATCGTGTTTGACAAACCTACTGGAGGTTTTTGAGGATATAACTGGTAGAATAGATAAGGGAGAACCAGTGAATGTGGTGTATTTGGATTTTCAGAAGGCCTTTGATAAAGTCCCACATAAGAGGTTAGTGTGCAAAATTAAAGCACATGGGATTGGGGGTAATATACTGGCATGGATTGAAAATTGGTTAACAGACAGGAAACAGAGAGTAGGAATAAATGGGTCTTTTTTGGGGTGGCAGGCGGTGACTAGTGGGGTACTGCAGGGATCAGTGCTTGGGCCCCAGCTATTCACAATATATATCAGTGATTTGGATGAGGGAACCAAATGTAATATTTCCAAGTTTGTTGACGACACAAAACTAGGTGGGATTGTGAGTTGTGAGGAGGATGCAAAGAGGCTTCAAGGCGATTTAGACAAGTTGAGTGAGTGGGCAAATACATGGCAGATGCAGTATAACGTGGATAAATGTGAAGTTATCCACTTCAGTAGGAAAAACAGAAAGGTAGAGTATTATTTAAATGGTGATAGATTGGGAAATGTTGATGTACAAAGGGACCTGGGTGTCCTTGTACACCAGTCACTGAAAGCAAACATGCAGGTGCAGCAAGCAGTTAGAAAGGCAAATGGTACGTTGGCCTTCATTGCAAGAGGATTTGAGTACAGGAGCAAGGATGTCTTACTATAGTTATACAGGGCCTTGGTGAGCCAACACCTGGAGTACTGTGTGCAGTTTTGGTCTCCTTACCTAAGAAAGGATATACTTGCCATAGAGGGATTGCAGCGAAGGTTCACCAGACTGATTCCTGAGATGGCAGGACTGTCGTATGAGGAGAGATTGGGTTGACTAGGCCTGTATTCACTAGAGTTTAGAAGAATGAGAGGGGATCTCATTGAAACGTATAAAACTCTGACAGGGCTAGACAGACTGGATGCAGGGAGGATGTTTCCCCTGGCTGGGGGGTCGAGAACGAGGGGTCACAGTCTCAGGATACAGGGTAGGACATTTAGAACTGCGATGAAGAGAAATTTCTTCACTCAGAGGGTGGTGAACTTGTGGAATTCTCTACCACAGAAGGCTGTGGAGGCCAAGTCACTGAATATATTTAAGAAGGAGACAGACACAAAAGGCATCAAGGGGTATGGGGAGAGAACGGGAATATGGTATTGAGATAGAGGATCAGCCATGATCATATTGAATGGCGGAGCAGGCTCGAAGGGCCAAATGGCCTACTCCTGCTCCTATTTTCTATGTTTCTATGAACAGTGTGGTTCAGCCTCAGACAGATGTTAGGGAGAGGGATGGAGTCAGTGGCTAGGGAATGGAGTTTGTGGCAGGGACCGAAAACAATGGCTTCCCAATATTTAATTGGAGAAAATTTTTACTCATCAGAACTGTATGTCGGACAAGCAGTCTGACAATTTAGACACCGTGGAGGGGTCGAGAGAAGAGGTAGTGAGGTAGAGCTGGGTGTCGTCAGCGTGCATGTGGAAACTGACGCTGTGCTTTCAGATGATGACCTAATAGAGGTCTTTAAAATTATGAAGGGGTTTGATAGGTTAGACGCCATAAATATAAGATAGTCACTAATAAATCCAATAAAGAAGTCAGTAGAAGCATCTGTAACCAGAGAGTGGTTAGAATGTGGAACTCGCTACCACATGGAGTAGTGGAGGGGAATAGCATAGATGACTTTAAGGGGAAGATTGATAAGTACACGGGGGAAAATGGTTAGAATATTATGCTGATAGGGTGAGATGAAGTAGGGGTGGGAGGAGGCTCGTGTGGAGCATAAACACCGGCAGAGACCAGTTGGGGTGAATTCTATGAACCTTTGATAGGTTTTTCAAAAAGAAAAATGTTGACGTGTATGAAGAAAGTGCAAGGGGATGGGACTTGGCAGATGGCTCTTTGAGAACCAGCACAGGCATGGCGGTCAATGGCCCCTTCCGTGCTGTAAATTCCATGATTCTATAAATTTGAATTATCAGAGAATTTTAATCAAGTATGTTTAAATTAAGAGTAGACTGTACATACAACACTCTTACAATATCAAGTTCCTTGTACTAGTTAATTTGGCTCAATCCTGCAGATTAAAATTGACTGCTTCCATTGAAAACACAACTCGCCTTTAATGCATTGTTATCCTACTCAGGTCCTCACTGAGGAATATTTCTCCTGTGCATTGTGTACAACAAAATCGTCAATGCATTCATAAAAAAAAAAACAGGTTTAGAATTTTGGTACACATAGTACAGAGGATATCTTCCCCCAGACAAGCAAGAAGTGTATTCTACTGAATCGTCACAATCAGAAATGATGTAAAGGGAGAGATCTGTACAATTATCCATATTGTTCAGCCACCCTTCATCAAAGTGCTTTATTCATGAGGCCGGATCAAAAAGAGCTCTACACAAAAGTCTCTTTATAACGTGAAGAATTGTGCACATTCACTGATGTCTCAGCTGCTTACCCTGCTCAGAAACATACAACAATTTGTGATGACCTACAACATTATCATGCCTGGGTCTTAAACAACTATTGACTGTAAAAGATAAACAGTTCCAGATCAGCTTGATAAGAAGCTGTTTACTCTGGACCAGCCACAGCAAAGTCCTTCAGAAAATCCAGATTCCTCTGAGCACCCGAGAAGGTTGTGGAGCAGCTCCAGCCTTGCTATTGAAGAACTATCACCTCAGGCTTGATATAAACCATTGCCTCCCTCTGAACAACAACTCTTCCGATCTGTTCCTTTTGAGTGCTCAGACAACATCCTTCAGGGTTATTCCCTTGTAATTTAGAGTGAAGCCGCTAAGCATTGTTCTCCTGATTAATGTGTGTGCGTACATCATATGTGTATCTATATCTGTATTAAAAACCCTATGTCTGTGGACTCTTCCTGTCTGTGCCACCTGAATTCCTGCTGTCATGTTTTCGCCACTATTTTTGTGTCAACTTTTCCCATGTCCACATTTAAAATGGAAAATCCTTCGGTAAACTCATCACCCTGATTGTTCAAGTCAGCCACTGGGTTCGCGCAATGCTCTTGAAATGTTTCATCTGCCATTTTTTTCTCAGTAACTGAAATTTCTCAACCAAATTAAGGGTTAAAAAAATTCTAAAATGTTACAGGTTTCACAGTAACATGACTACATTTATCAACTGAATTATCATTTAATGCCACCATTAAAGTTTTTACTTAAAGATCTCATCCTCTCGCAAAAGCATAGGCTTGGAGTTGATATTTTTGCTCAGGATTGCCATACTGCGAGCTGAATTGGACTGTGCAGTATACCTACTTTCCCAGGATGCGCTAATACTGCCAGTCAGCCATATTGAAGAAGGATCTTTCCTTTAGCTTCTAGCACTTTCTGTTTAGAGGTTTTGCAAAATTATTTGAAGAAAAGCTACAGGACAAATTTCAAAGCTTTACTGAGGTAAAATTCACTTTTTTTAAATTAAACTTAAGATGTTCTGTGAGTGAAAGATGGTGAGACTTCTCTCTTAACACCAGTTATAGCCTTTGTTTTGTGTTCTATGAACTTTAAAAAGTGGAAGAGAGAGAGAGCGAGAGACAGAGACTGGACAGGGAAGGAAATAAGTATGTTTTATGTAATGTTACTTCAATAAAGCAGTTGAATTTTGAAGCCAGCTAATGACCTCATCTATTTTGTTGAGTTAGAAAAGGGCAATGTCAAACAGGGATTCTAAATCTAACTTCTAACACTGTTAGGAGGGAGAGAGAGACAGAGAGACAGATGGAGAGACGGAGAGAAAGGCAGACCGGAATTTTCTTTTCTCATTTGAATTTTGTTGCTTTTAAAAAAAGATCAAATTAAACTTTTAAAGCAAAGTCTCTGAGGGAAACAGAGAGGAGGGAAACTGGTTGAGGCTGAGCCTGTCTAGCCTGTCACCATCTGTCCTTGGGAGAAGCGAGTAGGAGAAGTGGATGCTGGGTTAAGTGTGCAGTGAGTCACATCAGAGCAAAGGGGAGCGGAGGTTCAAAGGGTTGAGTGGGTAGTTCAAAGAAGGTAGTGACAGTCTGGAAGGAAGGGGAATGGGTAGACAGTAGATGAAGGAGATGGGACAACAATGGAACAGGTGGGTTGGTGAGGGAGAGGGAATGGTAAGAGAGTTAATGAGGGTCATAATTTCCCTGTAACTCCCAACCCAAATGCAGCCTACAGCATTGGAGGCTCCTTTCATGGTCATTATATCACTTTTTTTTTAAACCTTTGAACATTTGCTTAAAGAGATTATTTAGAGTATGAATGTTCTAAAGCAGCACGATACAAGAGTCCCGTTAGCACTAGTGTTACAACAACAACTTGTATTTATATAGCATAGTAAAACATCCCAAGGCACTTCACAGGAGTGTTATAAGACAAAAAAAATTGACACTGAGCCACATAAGGAGAAATTAGAGCAGATGACCAACGCTTGGTCAAAGAGGTAGGTTTTAAGGAGTGTCTTAAAGGAGGAGAGAGAGGCGGGGAGGTTTAGGGAGGGAATTCCAGAGCTTAGGGCCCAGGCAGCTGAAGGCACAGCCACCAATGGTGGAGCGATTAAAATTGTGGATGCTCAAGAGGCCAGAATTAGAGGAGCGCAGATATCTCCGGGGGGGCATTGTGGGGCTGGAGGAGATTACAGAGATAGGGAGGACAAGTTGAGAAGGCTGTTAAAAAAGCAGATGGATCCTAGGTTTTATAAACAGAGGCAGAGAGTACAAAAGCAAGGAAGTTATACTAAACCTTTATAAATCATTGGTTAGGCCCCAGCTGGAGTATTGTGTTCAATTCTGGGCACCACATTCTAGGAAGGATGTAGAGGAGATTTACTAGAATGGTACCAGGGATAAGGGACTTCGGTCACATGGAGAGACTTGAGAAGCTGAGATTGTTCTCCTTAGAGCAGAGAAGATTAAGAGGAGATTTGATAGAGGTGCTCAAAATCATGAAGGGTTTTGATAGAGTAAATAAGGAGAAACTGTTTCCAGTGGCAGGAGGGTCGGTAACCAGAGGACACAGATTTAAGGTAATTGGTTAAAAGAAAAAAAAGAGGCGAAATGAGAATTTTTTTTATGCAGTGTGTTGTTGTGATCTGGAATGTGCTGCCTGAAAGGGTGGTGGAAGCAGATTCAATAATAACTTTCAAAAGGAAATTGGATAAATACATGAAGGGGAACAATCTGCAAGTCTATGGGGAAAGGGCAGGGGAGTGGGACTAATTGGACAGCTCTTTCAAAGAGCCGGCACAGGCATGGTGGGCCAAATGGCCTCCTTCTGTGCAGTATTATTCTATGATTCTAAGAGGCCAGTCTGGAGAGCATTGGAATAGTCGAGTCTGGAGATAACAAAAGCACGGATGAGGGTTTCAGCATCAGATGAGCTGGGGCGGAGACAGGTGTTATTACATTGGTGGAAGTAGGTGGTCTTTATGATGGAGAGGATACAGCATCAAAAGCTCAGCTCAGGGTGAAATAGAACACCGAGGTTGCGAACTGTTTGCTTCAGCCCGAAACAGTGGCTGGGAATGGGGATGGAATCGGTGGCGAGCGACGGAGTTTGTGATAGGGGCCGAGGACAATGGCTTTGGACTTCCCAATTGGAGGTAACTGCAGCTCATCCAGAACTGGATGTCTGACAAGCAGGCTAATAGTGGAGGGGTCGAGAGAGGTGGTGATGAGGTAGAGCTGGGTTTCATCAGCGTACATGTGGAAACTGACGCCATGTCTTTGGAAAATGTCGCCGAGGGGCAGTCTGTAGATGAGAAATAAGAGGGGACCAAGGATAGATTCGGGGGGGCGGGCAGCGAAGAGAAGCTATTGCAGGAGATTCTCTGGCTATGCCTGTATCGGCAAGAGTAGAACCAGGCGAGGGCAGTTCCACTCAGTTGAACAATGGAGGAGGCGGGTTGGAGGAGGATGGCATGGTTCAATGTGTCAAAGGCAGTCGTGAAGGTTGAGGCGAGATAGTGCACCATGGTCACAGAAGATGTTATTTGTGACTTTGATGAGGGCTGATTCAGAGTTGTGATAGGGGCAGAAACCTGATTGGAGAGGTTCAAACATGGAGCGGAGGGAAAGATGGGCGTGGATCCGGAAGACGACAACACATTCAAAAACTGGAGAGGGAAGGGAGGTAGGATGGGAAAGAGAGGGGAGGCAAAATGGGTTGGATGGGAAGGTTGAGAAAGAAAGACTTGCATTTATAGAGTGCCTTTCACAACCACTGGCTGTCCCAAAGTGCTTTACAGCCAATGAAGTACTTTTTGAAGTGTAGTCACTGTTGTAATGTAGGAAACGCAGCAGCCTATTTGCACACAGCAAGCTCCCACAAACAACAATGTGATAATGACCAGATAATCTGTATTAGATGTTGGCCCCAGGACACCAGGGATAACCCCCCTGCACTTCTTCGAAATAGTGCCGTGGGATCTTTTACATCCACCTGAGAGAGCAGACGGGGCCTCGGTTTAACGTCTCATCTGAAAGACGGCACCTCTGACAGTGCAGCACTCCCTCAGCACTGCACTGGAGAGTCAGCCTAGAATTTTGTGCTCAAGTCTCTGGATAGGGACTTGAACACACAACCTTCTGACTCAGAGACGAGGGTGCTACCCACTGAGCCACGGCTGAAGAGAGCCTGAGAGAGGTGGCACTGGAAAATGCGTTCTGCAGAGCTGGCCAGCTCCTTCTCCCTCCTGAAAGGAAAGAAAAAGGCAGAGAGAAACAGAAGAGACAGAGAATGAAGTGGCGACACAAACACGACAGAGACTTGCGAGAGAGAGGCGATGTTATCTGACTTACCACGTACATCAGCACAGGGGGCCGTGGCTATGCCCAGACCATGTCCCCAATCCGTTTAAGGGGCAGTCATTGGGAGCACTTGTCTTGTCCTGTCTCGTCTCATGCAGTCCAGCTACACTCCGCCAACTTTGTACGGGCTGACTCTTCTTAAAGGGGCACAAGCAATAAAAACTCTAACTTAAACCAAAATTAAAGGAAACTTTAACAAATTAAATCAAAATTCTATTTTTCAGGGTGATTATGCCCTCCAATCCCTCCGGTGCTCACTGGCCGAGTGAAACAGTGAAATTACTAATTCAAACTCTTCAGATGATGTTGAAATGTGTGTAGTGAGCTTGCAGTTACTATTTCCATATCTAACAGGCCCCCCTGTCTGTCACACACTCTCTCTGTCACACACTCTCTCCCTCTCTGGCTGGCTGGCTCTCTCTCTCACTCTCTGTCTGTGTCTCTCTCTCCCCCTCTCACTATCTATCTGTCTCCCTCCCTCGCTCACTCTCTCTCTCTCCCTATCTCACACTCTATCTGTCTAACTCTCTCTCTCTCCCTATCTCACACTCTATCTGTCTAACTCTCTCTCTCTCCCTATCTCACACTCTATCTGTCTAACTCTCTCTCTCTCCCTATCTCACACTCTATCTGTCTAACTCTCTCTCTCTCCCTATCTCACACTCTATCTGTCTAACTCTCTCTCTCTCCCTATCTCACACTCTATCTGTCTAACTCTCTCTCTCTCCCTATCTCACACTCTATCTGTCTAACTCTCTCTCTCTCTCCCTATCTCACACTCTATCTGTCTAACTCTCTCTCTCTCCCTATCTCACACTCTATCTGTCTAACTCTCTCTCTCTCTCCCTATCTCACACTCTATCTGTCTAACTCTCTCTCTCTCCCTATCTCACACTCTATCTGTCTAACTCTCTCTCTCTCCCTATCTCACACTCTATCTGTCTAACTCTCTCTATCTCCCTATCTCACACTCTATCTGTCTAACTCTCTCTATCTCCCTATCTCACACGCTATCTGTCTAACTCTCTCTCTCTCTCTATCTCACACGCTATCTGTCTAACTCTCTCTCTCTCTCTCTCCCTATCTCACACTCTGTCTAACTCTCTCTATCTCCCTATCTCACACTCTATCTGTCTAACTCTCTCTATCTCCCTATCTCACACTCTATCTGTCTAACTCTCTCTATCTCCCTATCTCACACTCTATCTGTCTAACTCTCCCTATCTCCCTATCTCACACTCTATCTGTCTAACTCTCTCTATCTCCCTATCTCACACTCTATCTGTCTAACTCTCCCTATCTCCCTATCTCACACTCTATCTGTCTAACTCTCTCTATCTCCCTATCTCACACTCTATCTGTCTAACTCTCTCTCTCTCTCTCTCTCCCTATCTCACACTCTATCTGTCTAACTCTCTCTCTCTCCCTATCTCACACTCTATCTGTCTAACTCTCTCTCTCTCTCCCTATCTCACACTCTATCTGTCTAACTCTCTCTCTCTCCCTATCTCACACTCTATCTGTCTAACTCTCTCTCTCTCTCCCTATCTCACACTCTATCTGTCTAACTCTCTCTCTCTCCCTATCTCACACTCTATCTGTCTAACTCTCTCTCTCTCCCTATCTCTCTAACTCTCTCTCTCTCCCTATCTCACACTCTATCTGTCTAACTCTCTCTCTCTCCCTATCTCACACTCTGTCTAACTCTCTCTCTCTCCCTATCTCACACTCTATCTGTCTAACTCTCTCTCTCTCCCTATCTCACACTCTATCTGTCTAACTCTCTCTATCTCCCTATCTCACACTCTATCTGTCTAACTCTCTCTATCTCCCTATCTCACACGCTATCTGTCTAACTCTCTCTCTCTCTCTATCTCACACGCTATCTGTCTAACTCTCTCTCTCTCTCTCTCCCTATCTCACACTCTGTCTAACTCTCTCTATCTCCCTATCTCACACTCTATCTGTCTAACTCTCTCTATCTCCCTATCTCACACTCTATCTGTCTAACTCTCTCTATCTCCCTATCTCACACTCTATCTGTCTAACTCTCCCTATCTCCCTATCTCACACTCTATCTGTCTAACTCTCTCTATCTCCCTATCTCACACTCTATCTGTCTAACTCTCCCTATCTCCCTATCTCACACTCTATCTGTCTAACTCTCTCTATCTCCCTATCTCACACTCTATCTGTCTAACTCTCTCTCTCTCTCTCTCTCCCTATCTCACACTCTATCTGTCTAACTCTCTCTCTCTCTCTCTCTCCCTATCTCACACTCTGTCTAACTCTCTCTATCTCCCTATCTCACTCTATCTGTCTAACTCTCTCTATCTCCCTATCTCACACTCTATCTGTCTAACTCTCTCTATCTCCCTATCTCACACTCTATCTGTCTAACTCTCCCTATCTCCCTATCTCACACTCTATCTGTCTAACTCTCCCTATCTCCCTATCTCACACTCTATCTGTCTAACTCTCCCTATCTCCCTATCTCACACTCTATCTGTCTAACTCTCCCTATCTCCCTATCTCACACTCTATCTGTCTAACTCTCTCTATCTCCCTATCTCACTCTATCTGTCTAACTCTCTCTATCTCCCTATCTCACACTCTATCTGTCTAACTCTCTCTATCTCCCTATCTCACACTCTATCTGTCTAACTCTCCCTATCTCCCTATCTCACACTCTATCTGTCTAACTCTCTCTATCTCCCTATCTCACACGCTATCTGTCTAACTCTCTCTCTCTCTCTCTCCCTATCTCACACTCTATCTGTCTAACTCTCTCTATCTCCCTATCTCACTCTATCTGTCTAACTCTCTCTATCTCCCTATCTCACACTCTATCTGTCTAACTCTCCCTATCTCACTCTATCTGTCTCCCTGGTTACACCGACAGCCTGTAGTGCGCATGCGCGCTGCCCCTACGGTGTCCCGGCCGCGCCAACTGGCGACCGCCGTTCCCGATTGGGCGGGAGCTCTGCCCTCAGCCCCTCCCCTCAACCCCTTTAATTGTTTCCCCCCTATTGTCAATGTAATTGCTGCACCCCGCCGGGTTTGGGAAGCATCCCCCTTCCCCCCATCTTTAAAATATATATTTTAAACCGTTCCAAACCTCATTAGGCTGTCTGAGGGGGAGGTGACCTTTCACCCTGACGCAAGCCCCGGATGGAAATCTCCGCCATTCGGAGCGAGTGAGGCGGAGACACGGAGATCGAGAGAGACGGACTGAGCGAGCCTCGTCACCTCACCGCCCCCCGCCAGAGCCTCGCACCCCGGCACCCGCCCGCCCACCGACCCGCAGCGCGCCATGGGCCGACTCCACCAGCTGCCGCTGCTCCTGCTGCTGCTCCTGGCCTCCCCCCTCAGCCTGCTGCAGCAGCGCGGCCCCGGTAAGCGGCTCAAAATGGCGGGCGGGGGGCGAGCGGGAGAGAGAGACAGACCAGACACAGACACACTGTCCCCCCGGGGATTGCGGCCCTCAGCCTCCGTCTGCCGGGCCGGCGGGCTGACGGTGTGCGGGACACCCTCTCTCTCTCTCTCTCCCGCCGGGTGGGTTATTAGTCGGTGCCGGGCGGCTGTGAGTGGAGCCGGGGCTGGCGGGCCAGAGCTGACGTGTCAGTCCCTGCTCTCACTCATTGCTGCAAGCTTTGCTCGCTGCTCCTTACTCAACGCTTTTACTGATTTATTTTTTGCACGTTGAATTGTACAAGTGCGAAAATGCATCATTTCTAGGCTTTAATGTTGTATTTTTTTATTTAAAGTTTTAATGGAATCTACTGATTTGCATCATGCTCTATAATAGCACTTCATTAAATTGGGCTCTTCAGAAAATCTGGAATTTT
This sequence comes from Squalus acanthias, assembly GCA_030390025.1. Taxonomy (NCBI): domain Eukaryota; kingdom Metazoa; phylum Chordata; class Chondrichthyes; order Squaliformes; family Squalidae; genus Squalus; species Squalus acanthias. Next base: position 615,145 of record CM059428.1, on the reverse strand, counting down.
AATTGCGCACTTATTGCTATGGGGTAGCTTTAAGAGTAGTTTTAAACGCTGCTTTGTTCTATGTGCAATATGCATAACTTTTTCTTCTATAGATTTCTCAAACTGTCAAATCGATCCAATTTTTAATATTCATAGTTATACAGCACAGAAAGAGGCCCTTCGGCCCATCGTGTCTGCGCCGGCCAACAAGCCCTGTCTATTTTCATTTTCACTTTTCCAGTGTAATTGTTCTTTGTTAAATGTGTAGAGTTCAGAATATAGTTTTAACAGGGATAGTGTAATTTGTTAAATTTTTTTCAATCCATCGACTTGGTGACTCTTGCCTTATTTTCAGTGTTGTTGAGCAGCTCCATGATGGTTTGAAAAAAAATCCTAGTTTAATTAAAACTAATGTTAACGTTATTTAAAATGTATTTTAAAAGTTATAGTAGCTCTCTGAACTTATTTGTGTGATCGTTTGACACTGGCTTTATTTCTGCACAAGAAGTCTGCTAGAGTAGATGGAAGCTTGTGTTTGCCACTAAACTTGCAGCCCTAATATATTTTGTGACTGTGCATTAACCTCTCCTTATCTGCAGCGTTCAATATGGTTGACCATGTAATTCTCCTCCAGCTCTTCTGACACTAGCTCTGTGGGACTTCCTTTGGTTGGTTTTTATTCTTGCCTCTACAAATATAACCAGTGCATCTCCAACAATGTTTTCTATTCCCTTCCCCACACTGTCATCTCTTGAGTCTCCCAAGGATCTATCCTCCTGGTCTACATGCTTCCCTATTGATATCATCCACAGGCATGTTTCACACGTATGGCAATGACACCCAGCCCTACTTCTGTGCTGTTGGAGTGCTTGTCCTACATTCAGTTTTGGATGATTCATAACCTCCTCCAGCTCAATGTTGGGAAGACCAAAACCAACATCTTCAGCCCAAGCCAGTGTCTGAGGTTTAACTAGGCTGTTTGTAATCTTGGATTCCTGTTTGACCGCTAACTTGAGTTTCAGATCTGAGATCCCCTCCATGACAAAGGCTATTTACTGCCACCTCTACTATATTGCCTGCATCTGCCCCACCTCAGCTTCATTGCTGCTGAAACCCTTTTGCATTTCTTTGTCACCTTCAGACTTGACTATTCTGCCACACTCCTTGCTCGCTGACCTTCCATCCTCAAGATTACTTGCCTAAAACTCTGCTGCACATATCCTGTCCTGTAGAGTCCCATTTTCCCATCACTTACATTTTTCTTTTATTTGTTTATGGGATGTGGGCATCACTGGCAAGGCCAGCATTTATTGCCCATCCCTAATTGCCCTTGAGAAGGTGGTGGTGAGCTGCATTCTTGAACCACTGTAGTCCGTGTGGTAAAGGTACTCCCACAGTGCTGTTAGGTAGGGAGTTCCAGGATTTTGACCCAGCAACAATGAAGGATCGGCGATATACTTCTAAGTCAGGATGGTGTGTGACTTGGAGGTGTTGGTGTTCCCATGCGCCTGCTGCCCTTGTCCTTCTAGGTGGAAGAGGTCACGGGTTTGGGAGGTGCTGCCGAAGAAGCCTTGGCGAGTTGCTGCAGTGCATCTTGTAGATGGTACACACTGCAGCCACGGTACGCTGGTGGTGGAGGGAGTGAATGTTTAAGGTGGTGGATGGGGTGCCAATCAAGCGGGCTGCTTTGTCTTGGATGGTGTCAAGCTTCCTGAGTGTTGTTGGAGCTGTGCTCATCCAGGCAAGTGGAGAGTATTCCATCACACTCCTGACTTGTGCCTTGTAGATGGTGGAAAGGCTTTGGGGAGTCAGGAGGTGAGACACTAGCTGCAGAATACCCAGCCTCTGACCTGCTCTTGTTGCCACAGTATTTATGTGGCTGGTCAAGTTAAGTTTCTGGTCAATGGTGACCCCCAGGATGTTGATGTTGGGGAATTCGGTGATGGTAATGCCTTTGAATGTCAAGGAGCGGTGGTTAGGTTCTCGCTTGTTGGAGATAGTCATCGCCCCCCACCCCCCAAATTTAAATTCCTTGTTTTTGTTTTCCTTGGCTGTGCACCACACTAACTCTGCAATTTCTTCCAGATCTAATATAAGCTTCTCTCGCTTCTTTTCCTGATCTCTTTCCCCCCCCCCCCCCCCCCACCCGCCCCAAAGTTCATCTGACTTCAACCTTTTGTGCATCACTCCCTTCACACCACCAATTGTGGCAGAACCTTCAGTTGCCTAGATCCTTCTGTCTACAATTTATCCCTGGCACTCTACTTCTCTCTCCTTTAGCCTTTATCCACTTGGACCCTGCTGTCTGGAATTTCTTCCCCAACCTCTCCACCTCTCCTTTTTAAAATCTTCCTTGAAATTTAACTTTCCGTTCAAGCTTTCAGTCACACTCCTAATCATTTCCCAGCCTGGCTTGGCATCCATTAAAGGTGTTTCATTAATGCAAGTTGTTGTTGCTTATACAGAGGTACAAACCAGACTTGCAGTAGCACTGTTAAACAGAAATTCAAGTGTTCCACGAAAAGGAAAACCTAATGCTAGAAATCTGAAATGAAAATAGAAGTGAGAGTAATACACAGCGGGTCAGTCAGCATTATTAAAGAGCGTGTGGTCTACCCTTCCTCAGTTCTAAGAGTATGCTCCCAGAATATCATCATGTACCTTTTGCTCTTTGAGAAGACGCTGACTGACCTGCTTTTGCATTTCCTGCATTTTCTATTTTTATTACAAATGTTTAATTTCAGGAAAGCACTTCAATTTTTTAAAAATCTGAATGCTCTTTAGCCACTGCGAAGGCGCTGGGCTGTTCACATTGAGTGAGCCGTGGAAGTTTACAGCACAGGAAGAAGCCATTTGGCCCATCAAGTCAGTGCTGGCTCTTTGCTAGAGCGATCCAGCACTAATCCTGTTCGTGGTCCACAGCCATGTATCTTCCTCTGCTTTATTTATCCACTTTTCTGTTAAAAGATGCAACAATGTCTGTCACAACTGCTCCCTGTGGCAAAACATTCCTTGTTCTAAAAATTCACTGCATGAAGAAATTTATCCGAACCACTCTTCTCACTTTCTTTGTAGCCATTTTAAAATGGTAATTGCTTGTCACTGACTTCCCAACCAGAGGAAACCATCTTTCCCTATTCACCCTATGAAAAGCCTTCATAATTTAAATTAAAAACCTCTTAAATCTCCTTAGCTTTCCCTGCAGTATGGAAATAGTCTGAATTCCTCATAATTATAGTTTCTTATCCCTGGTATCTTAATAAATCTACATTGTATGATCTCTATGGCTTTAACAAACTTTCTATAATGGGGTGTCCCCAAACTACACAGAGTACTCTTAACTGTGACCTAAGCATTAAATATTAATCATTACCTCTTTAACTCAATGTCCCTATTTATAAAACTGAGATGCCCTGTTATTAAAACCCCAAATCCTGTTGACTGTGGCTTTATCTACTTGCACTCACATTTATAAAGAGTTGTGTTTAAACTGGTGGATCTCTGTTCATTAACACCTTTCAGCATCTTTGCATCATTTGTATGCTTGCATTTTTTTACCCCTCAAAATGCATACCCTCAGTAGGTGAGACTTAAGGTTCATTGAATTCAAGAAGCTTCATTCAAAAGTCTTAAGTTGAGACCTCACTAGAGATTGAAATTATTGTACAAACTTCATTCTGGAGTGTCCACTGAGTACTGGAGTACTTCAGGCCTTTTTGTAGCAATGAGGAGAGCCAGCAACATTGATGATATGCTGCTTGCTAACAAAATTCTGCATAAAATTGGGGGGGGGGGGGGGTGGAAGGGAGAAGTGTACCTGTTTGGCATAGGATGATGTGTTGCGATGTTCCACTGCTTCCCCAAGTGGGAACATATTTCATGGGCATGACTGCCCATTTTGGTGTATTTTGTTCCCCTCTGAAAGCTGCAAGCAGAGGTTGGGATTTCACAAAAGGGAAAACGCGAGCACCAGTCACCCGAAGTTGCTTGATGCCCCCCCTCCCCAACCATCTTCATCTTAACATTCACATTGTTTTCCCTCTGTATTTCTAACTGTTGGTTTGGGAAAATCTTTTCCCCAGGAGAACAAACAATCACGGATGTGCTTATCGATCAGTCACTGAGCATCTGGTGATTTTTAGTGCTGTTAGAGAGACGAATTCAAGTACTCCGATCTGTCTTGAAGGCATTTAATCCTAAATTAAAAGATGAGGTTTCACACCTGAGGCCATGTTTAGCATATTGAGTGCAAGTTTAGACACCCTGCCGACCCTTCACATTGCACAAAGTTTGAGAACAGCAAGGATAATTCCTAGATGGGGACTTTAGATTCTGAATAGAGGCTTGTGGGACTGAACTCCTCTATTGGCGAATAGCTTGTGGGGACGTAATCCTTAGGTGAAAAGAGATAGAGACCATTTTGTTTCTTTCGTCTCCCGAGTAGGGGTGCTTGGATTATACTAGGAGCGCCTACACCTTTTTTGTCTTCGTGGGCTGCTTAGTTGCATACCATGGTGCTTCAAGGGCTACATATAAACTTTATATCAGCGCCTCCCTTGACTTGCATTTCTCAAGTTGCTGATACTAACAGATCTTGATGGATAAATCTTAAATCACAATGTCAATAGGCTACAGTGCTAAGAACTTCCCTTTCCAACCGTTCAAACTCATGAACATGGCAAGCGCAAGTAGGATCGAGTTCCTTGGGCCTCTGAGCAACACATGGCTATAATTTGGATGCTGCTGGTGTAGATTTAAAAACTGGATGGATAGTATTTATTTAAGAACAAGATTACAGGCTATAGAAGGAATTTTCTGCAGTCCACCGCAGTTTTTGTCTGCTGACGCTGCGGAGGAAATGATTTGTGGAGCGCGAATGAGCGGCATTGTATGATATCTGTTTTTACCTGGCTGGGATGGTGGGAGAAACTTTACAGAACAATGTCTTGGAGGTGTCACCGGAGGTTAATCGCCCCTCCATGGAAGATTGAATGAGTTGAGCAGAGTCCATGATGGAATAAACTAGTGGCTGTGAATGATAAAAGCTTGGTGGATGTGAACGGTCTTATTGCATGGGCTTTTATGTTCTTTAGATCTGCAAATAATTTCATTTTTTTTTGGGGTGGGGGGGGGTGGAGAGTGGTTAACTGTACAAAGTCCTTTTTGCAAGACTTTTTTCGTAATCTTGTTCCTGGTAGGTTAATATAGCACTAGATTCTTCTCTGACGTTAGTGACATTTGGACTGTGCTTCAGCTAAACATTTTGCTGCCCTTAGTCTCTGGACCATTGACTTGCTAAACACTGAGGCAAGTTTGAGCAATAACTTTGTCCTTTTAAATGTCTCCAATTGCCGCTGGATTCAAGGACTGGTTATTTCTGCTGGTTTCCCTTCTAAAGAAAGTCATCAAAAACAGATTTTGCCAGTCCCTATCTAAACTAACCTAGTCGTCTTGTTGCATTAAGATCACCCTTTGGTGAAATGTTCCCATATGCAATGATATATTTTTGTCTTTGAAGCTGCTATGTGATGGTTAAACTGCATTCAGCATAAACCTGACCAGTTTTAAAATGGAGCCCTGCAGGTTTTGCGAGTGGAATCTTGTTTATTACACAAGCTAGCTTGCGCTTCTGCTCTAAACCTGCATCTCTCGCTACCTTAATTGCCTGGCAACTGAATCAATTTGAAGTCTTGCCTGTTTTATGGGTCGTATGGTGTTAAAGCACATTGATATGCCATACGCTGTGCCCTTTATTGGCATAGCATCGGTTCATCTTCAGAGTCCACAAATCGTAGGTGCCCAATCTGAGCTATACCAAGAACTATGGGGAAAGAGAATAACCTTCAGTGATTGGGGGCAGGGACAAGAAGTGACCAAATGCATTTAGGTCTACCTTCAATTTGAGAACTATTTTGTGTTTAAAAAAAATTAAAAAAAAATTCAAGCTAAATATGAGCATTATGGAACTGTTGATTCTTAATTCACAGCAAGTACAGTAATGAAACTGACCCAACCAGATACTGGTTTCAAAATTGGGGGTGGAAAGTATCGCAGTACTGTGATTGCTTGGATTGGTCAAGAGTAAACCTGCCCAGAAACAAGTGTGTAGAAATCTCTACTAACCATTTACACAGCACTGGGGGGGGGGAAACTACAAGCAGCACATCACCACATGGCACACTGAAACATGTCTTGTGCACTAAGTTGAATTTAAATTTGAAATAGCTTTTATCATTTTACAAAATAGAAGTTTTAATCTCTAAATAGAAAATTATTATACTTGGATGACTAAAATACACTTTTTTTGGTATCAACAGGTGCGGGGCCTTTAGTTGCTGCAGATGACCCAACAGAGGATGAGGAAGGTGTAGATGATTCTGTAGTGGAGGATGAGGACGATGAAGCGGAAATCGAAGAGGATGAGCCGACGGACATTGTGAGTTAACAACGGAAAACGCTGGAAAAACTCAGCTGGCCAGGCAGCATCCGTGGAGAGAGAAACAGAGTTAACGTTTCAGGTCGAAAACCTTTCGTCAGAACTGGAAAAAAGCAGGAAATGAAATAGATTTAAAGCAAGGATAAAGCTGGGGAAAGGGGGAGGGGATGAAAGAACAAAAGGAGAGATTAAGGGACATTGAGATACATTAACAGATAATCAAGGCAAGAGGAGGTGTTAATGTGACAGGTTGAGGCTAAAGGAAGTGTGAAATGCACTGGCAGAATGAAGGACAGCTGCCAGCTTCTGGGAGGGGGAAAAAAGGGGGGGGCCAAACAAAAAGCTGGATGAAAAAATAAAATATAAATGTGATAGGGGCTGAGGTTATGATCTAAAATTGTTGAACTCGATGTTGAGTCCAGAGGGCTGTAGGGTGCCTAAACGAAAGATGAGGTGCTGTTCCTCGAGCTTATGCTGAGCTTCCGTGGAACAGTGTAATAGGCCGAGGACGGTGAGGTCAGAGTGGGAGTGGAGCAGGTGAATTAAAGTGACAGGCCACCGGGAGCTCGGGGTCCCCCTTACGGACTGAATGGAGGTGTTCCGCAAAGCGGTCACCCAATCTGCGTTTGGTCTCCCCAATGTAGAGGAGACCTCATCGTGAGCAGCGAATACAGTATACTAAATTGCAGGAAGTACAAGTAAATCGCTGTTTCACCTGGAAGGGGTGTTTGGGGCCCTGGACAGTGGGAAGAGGGGAGGTATAAGGGCATGTGTTGCATCTCCTGTGCTTGCACGGGAAGGTGCCAGGGGAAGGGGTGGTGGAGGAGTGGACTAGGGTGTCGCGGAGGGAGCGGTCCCTGCAGAATGCTGAAAGGGGAGGTGAGGGGAAGATGCGTTTGGTGGTGGGATCACGCTGTAGGTGGCGGAAATGGCGGAGGATGATCCGTTGAATGTGGAGGCTGGTGGGGTGAAAGGTGAGGACAAGGGGAACTCTATCGTGGTTCCGGGAGGGGCAGGGGTGAGGGCAGAAGTGCGGGAGATAGAACGGACACGGTCGAGGGCCGTGTCAACCACTGTAGACATTGTGAGTTCTTCAGTTCTGCTTAAACTGTAATGTGTAAGGACTCCACATTCCTAACATCGCCAGCAGTGCGTTTTAATAGTTTCTGCAGTCTTCCTCTTGTGCAGTACTGTTTGAAGATGTAGAATTGTTTTTGTTGAATGTATAGTGCATTCTGTGCAGTGTGATTTCATAGTGGATTGTAGTTTATATTTAACATTGTAGGGAACACATTTTCCTGAAAATTATGGATGGATATTGATTTGTACATGCTGCAAATAAGCTGCTTTTGATTTATCTTTATGGCAGCATCTAAAAGTTTTCACTTTTGTAATTTCAGTTATAACACTCGCCTGATATGTTTAACTTTTCTAACTGATTAACGTTTTAGATGTAAGTTATTCATAATTCCAAATGTGGTCATTCCATAATACAAGACAATATTGCTTTGATTTATAGCATAATCATGTGCTCATTTCTATTTAAGGGATGATGTTTGACATTTTAGTATTCCAGTTAATATAATCTCTCCTTTTAACTGGTATTGAGTACAGCAGGTCAGGTACCCGTTGTTCAAATCTGAGGATGTTCTTGTATCTGAGTGTTGAGCATATTGTTGATTTTCAAAAAGTTGCAACTAACCTGTCCTAAAGTTTTGTGATTTTTTTTTTTATTGTGTTGTGATCATGTGATTTTGTTTGCCACTATAGATGGAAGATGAGAAAGAAGAGGAAGAGGAGGAGGAAGAAGACTCAACGTCCGGGGAACCAAAAGCTTCTCCCAATGCTGACACAACTATTCTGTTTGTGAAGGGAGAAGGTAGGGAAAACAATTGTAAGCATAAAATACATTATTACGCCATCTAATCTAAACCTCAATGTATTTTTTTTTGCACTAAAATGTATTCAGTTTACAAATCCAACATAGGAGCAACACTTGTCACACTGTGTTAACTGCCCTGCTGTTATTTAAATGTCTGTTTTACAGTCCTGTTAACTGTTACTTGGTGTACAATATTCCTTGGTTAGAGGCTAGGAAGGAGACCTACTGTGATAAATCTCTTATAGAAAAGTGACTTATTTTACAACTTTCTGCATTTGTCTTTTTAAAATATATCATTGGGTTCTCCAATGCTTCTCATCCCATGTCACCATGCACATTCTCTCAAACCGTGGCTGAGGTTGCACATGCTCCTCCTAAGTCAGAAGGTTGTGGGTTCAAGTCCCACTCCAGAGACTTGAGCACAAAATCCAGGCTGACACTCCCAGTGCGGTACTAAGGGAGTGCTGCACTGTCGGAGGTGCCATTCTCTGGATGAGAGGTTTATCCGAGGCCCCGTCGGCTCCTTCAGTGGGCATAAAAGATCCCATGGCACACTGAGTAATCCCTGGTGTTCTGGCCAATATTTATACCTCCCAGTCAATACCATTAAAACAGATTATTTGGTCAATATCTTGTCATTATCACATTGTTGTTTGTGGGACCTTGCTGTGCACAAATTGGCTGCCACATTTCAGTGACTGCACTTCAAAAGCACTTAAATAAAAACAGAAAATGGTGGAAACACTCAGCCAGTTGACCAGCATTGGTGGAGAGAAAGAGAAACAGTTAACGTTTCAGAATGATGACCTTTCATCAGAACTGGAAGAAGTTAGAGATTTAACAGTTTATAAGTGCAGAGGCAGGGGGAAAAGGGGATGGGGAGGAAAGAAGCAAGGGATAGGTCTATGATAGTGTGGAAGGTTGGAGAGATTAAATGATGACAAAGGATGATCGTGCAAGTCAAAAGGGGGTAGTAATGGGACAAGTAAATAAACAAAATTGGGTCCAGAGGTGTTGTAAATGGTTACAGCAGAACCATTACTAGCACCTGCTGTCTGAGGAAAATAGGAGCAGTGGTTATGGTCTGAAATTGTTGAACTCAATGTTGAGGCCAGAAGGCTGTAAAATGCCTAACCGAAAGATGAGGTGCTGTTCCTCGCGCTTCCGTTCAGCTTCATTGGAACAGGAGGCTGAGGTCCGAGTGGGATGGAAAATTAAAGTGACAAATGACCAGAAGCTCAGGGTTACGATTGCGGACTGAACTGAGCTGTTCAGCACGGCGATCGCCCATTATGCATTTGGTCTCCCCAATGTAGAGGAGCGAATACAATATACTAAATTGAAAGTACAAGTAAATCGCTGTTTCACCTGGAAGGAGCCTTTGGAGCCCTGGATGATGGGAAGAGAGGAGGTGAAAGGGCAGCTGTTGCATCTCCTGCGATTGAATGGGAAGGTGCTGGCAAAAAGGAGTGGATGTTGGGGGTTATTGAAGAGTGGACCAGGGTGTTGCAGAAGGAAGATGTGTTCGGTGGTGGCATCATGCTGGAAATGTCAGAAGATGATCCGTTGAATGTGGTAGGTGAGGACAAGGGGAACCCTATCGTGGTTCTGGGAGGAAGGGGCAGGGTGAGGGTAGAAGTGCAGGAAATGGGCCGGACACGATCGAGGGCCCTGTCGACCATAGTGGAGGGGAGTCCTCAATTGAGTAATAAGGAAGACATATCAGAAGCACTGGTATGGAAGGTAGCATCATCTGAACAGATGCACGGAGAAACTGGGAGAATGGAATAGAGTCCTTGCAGGAAGTGGGGTGGGAGGAAGTGTAATCAAGGTAGCTGTGGGAGTTGGTGACCTTATCGTAGATATTGGTGGACAGCCTAGCCCCAGAAATGGAGGTCGAGGAAGGGAAGAGTCTGAGCAGGTGAAGGCGAGGGTGGGGTGGAAATTGGAAGCAATTGCTTCTAAAGTACTTCATGGCTGTAAAGCGCTTTCGGACGTCCTGATGTTGTGAAAGTCCTTTTTACACACTCTCCCCATAGCCATGGTTTTTGTGTCAGTGCTGCTCAGCACTTTAATACATCAGGTACATAGTGCTGTCACAGGTGGGAAGGAAAATGCCGCTCTTGACTTCGATAGATGTCTGTGACCATATCTGCTCCTTCCCTCGCTGGAGGAGGTCTGTGCACATTTGTGGGGGATGGAGGGAAAGGGGAGGTTATTCTGTAGAATTTTTTAAATAATTTTTAACCATCCTTTAGATTTCCCAGCTAACAACATTGTGAAATTCTTGGTTGGTTTTACCAACAAGGGCAGTGAAGAGTTTGTGGTGGAATCTTTGGATGCCTCATTTCGTTATCCTCAGGACTATCAGTTCTACATTCAGAATGTGAGTACTTTTAATTGTTAGTCTTAATGACCATGTTAAATAAAGTGGATCTGACATTGATATTAAAATAACGTCAATCTGATTTTACTTGAATTATTTGTGGTCCAATAACCTTGCATACTTCTACCCATTTCGGTAACTCTTTGAATTGGCAGGTGGAATGCAACATGTTCCGTCGCACTTCATTCAAACCCTTATCTCGGCAGTCTTCTGAATTAACTTTTTTGTCCAACATTTAAATTTCAATCATCTTAATGCTGACTCTCTCCTGTAGCAGTGAGTTTTATAGTGCATGTTCACTCTCTTGACCAAAAGTCTATCCTTTATCCGTAGTGCAGAATAAAGTTAAACTTCAGTCTGAGAGTAATGCAAGTGCATCTTTTCTCTTGCAGTTCACTGCGCTACAGCTGAACACACTGGTACAGTCCCAACGTCAAGCTACGTTTGAGTATTCATTTATCCCTGCTGAACCAATGGGAGGCCGGCCATTTGGATTAGTCATCAACCTCAACTACAGGGATGCCAGTGTAAGTGCTTCCATCTCAATCACGTTGGAGTCATGTGAGGTGGCTGAAAGTGTTGTTTATAATCTGGATAGCTGACGTTTCCTTTCTCTTTAGGGCAATATTTTCCGTGATGCTGTTTTCAACCAGACTGTTACAATAACTGAGCGAGAAGATGGGCTGGATGGAGAAACGTAAGTGTTCAAAAAGAGAAGTTAACTTATCCCATTTCTGTAGCAGAATCAGAGATGATTTTTTGTGAAGTTGAATTTTTTTTTCTGGTCAGAGTGGTTTGTGTTTTAATTTCTATTGATTTTAATTATTACAGTGCTGTATTTAAATGTTGCTGTTGCAGAAGTGATTTATCCCCTTTTTTTTGCTTCCCACCACCATGCTCCAATTTTGTGAACAAACTTCATTAATCCAGTGTCTTCTGCAATCATCCTGAACTGGTTATTGGAGGTAACAACCTGGGAGTCCTTTAAAAGGCAGTTGGGTGTTACGGGACTAGTAGGATGTTTCTAGATGTAGTTGTTAAGATGGGCCAAACCCATGTTTAACTTGTGCCTTTAATGTTGGATATCGGTGTTTACATGCAATAGCTTTTCTATTATATCCAAGAAAGTATGTGTCTTGTGCACAGTTACATTATTGTACCCATTTGCAATTAGACCCACTTAATAAAGATACATTTTTCTCACATCATGTTAACTAGAGAAGCTGGAATTGATAGAATGGCCTTTTAAAAGATGTGCTTCAATGCTTAACTGCAGATACATGTTTTCAGTTAAATCATACCAATCTATAAATCATCCCAATTCATGAATAATTGGACATGCCCCACAGTCTGTTCAACCTGAAAATGCTTGACTACTTCTCTGGAGACTAGTCTGTTTCCATTTGATATCTATATTTTGTAGTTTATTTACTCTAGGAAATCTGTTAATGAATTCAACTTGGAATGTATGGTATAGTTTTACTACTCCATTTTAATCTTTGCTATACATTTTTATCCGTTGCAATTCCTGTACTGCATAGAAGAAGTCTGCCTATCCTTAAAATTTGCACCCAACCTTGATTTGATTTAAAGTCTTTTCCCCAACCTGGTGCCACAGTATAGTTTGACAGTTTCAATTAATATTTGAGCCCAGTTACACAATAGAAATTGAGTAGTAAGCTATGGGTTAAGTCTATCCAACTGGACTGAGGGATGAAATTCATACTTAACTTATTTAAAACAAGTCATCACTTTTTTTCCTAAATAAATGGACATCTGATTACTTTTGCCCTATCTTTTAATTATTTCAAAGAGTTGTCTGTAGGATTATTGTGAATCATCAGGCTAGAATTAATTTTCCATAATTCACAATGTTGTTTTCAATAACCTGTGGCTTATGACAAAATCAGCATGCAGTCTGTAGCAACTTGAAGTTTAATCCCCTTGTGTTAATGCAGGTTTCACTGTTTAGGGACCTAACTATTTTAGTTATGTGAAATGGATTACATTCTTTGAAAATACTCCTAGGGTGACCCTTTTGTGTAACACTTATCACAGCTTGAACTTTATTTCTAGAGCAAGCAACATAAATAGGAGCAGGAGTAGGCCATTTGGCCCCTCAAGCCTACTCCGCCATTCAATAAGATCATGGCTGATCTTCTACCTCATCTCCACTTTCCTGCACTATCCCCATATCCCTTGATTCCCTCAATATCCAAAAATTTATTGATCTATGTCTTGAATATACTCAATGACTGAGCCTCCACAGCCCTCTGGGGTAAAGAATTCCAAAGATTCACCACCCTCTGAGTGAAGAAATTTCTCCTCATCTCAGTCCTAAATGGCCGACACCTTATTCTGAGACTGTGACCCCTGTTTCTAGACTCCCCAGTCAGGGGAAACATCCTCCCTGCATCTACCCTGTCAAGCCCTGTATGTTGCAATGAGATCACCTCTCATTCTTAACTCTAGAGAATATAGGCCTAGTCTATTCAATCTCTCCTCATGGGACAATCCCCCTATCCCAGGAATCCGTCTGGTGAACCTTCATTGCACTCCCTCTATGGCAAGTATATCCTTCCTTAGGTAAGGAGACCAAAACTGTACACAATACTCCAGGTGTGGTCTCACCAGCGCCCTATATAATTGCAGTAAGACATCTTTACTCTTATACTCAAATCCTCTTGTAATAAAGGCCAACATACCATTTGCTTTCTTAATTGCTTGCTGTACCTGCATGTTAACTTTGTGCTTCGTGTCCCTCTGAACACCAACATTTCCCAATCTCTCTCCATTTAAAAAAAATACTCTGCTTTTCTATTTTCATACCAAAGTGGATAACTTCACATTTCTCCATTATATTCCATTTGCCATGTTCTTGCCCACTCACTTAGCCTGTCTATATCCCCTTGTAGCCTCTTTGCATCCTCCTCACAACTTACATTCCCACCCAGCTTTGTATCATCAGCAAACTTTGGTATATTACATTTGGTCCCCTCATCCAAATCATTGATATAGATTGTAAATAGCTGAGGCCCAAGCACTGATCCTTGCGGTACCCCACTAGTTGCAGTCTGCCAACCCAAAAATAACCCATTTATTCCTACTCTGTTTTCTGTCCGTTAACCAATCCTCAATCCATGCTCGTATATTACCCCCAATCCCATGAGCCCTAATTTTGTTTAATAACCTCTTGTGTGGCACCTTATTGAATGCCTTCTGAAAATCCAAATACACCACATCCACTGGTTCCCCCTTATCTATTCTGCTAGTTACAACCTCAAAAATCTAACAGATTCATCAAACACGATTTCCCTTTCATAAATCCATGTTGACTCTGCCCAATCCTATTATTATTTTCTAAATGCCCTGTTACCACGTCCTTAATAGATACTAGCATTTTCCCTACTACTGATGTCCGGTTAACTGGTCTGTAGTTCCCTGTTTTCTCTCCCTCCTTTCTTAAATAGTGGGGTTACATTTGCAAATCCATTGCAAAGCAGTGACTTTTTTTAATATTTAAAAAAAAATTCTATTCTAATAATTCTGCCAATTGTAGGCAACTGCTTGTAGCATGTGTTTTCAACCATGAAGTCCCTCAAAAATATTACAGATGGCATTGTATTTATGGGTATACACTCAATCTCCAGCCCGGGCCCCCTGTCTATGGGTAGACTGCCTTTCTCCATGCTACTCTGAAGTGGCTGCTAAGAGATGTGTAAGAGCAACATATCGGTGGGAAAATCCATGCGTGTGAACCCACATCCCACCTCAGTGTGGTGTCCATTTCTAATTTATCCGTGGAGTAGGGCTCTGAAACTCAATGGTTGAAAGTATAGATTTTTTTTTTCTTCCATTCAGACTGGTGCTTTTTCTAAACTAAAATTTTCTGCACCCGATCCAGGTACTGAATTTAATATAAGCACTTTAATTTCTAGAATCTTCTTGTACATGTTCCTGACTGGTCTTGGTTTACTTGTTGTGGTTGGTATCCACCAGCTCCTAGAATCTAGGAAGGTACGTACAGTTCGTCTGAGTTTAAATTCTGATGCATTTCACTTTTTTTGTCATCCCTTTCTGAATTTATTGGCATCTGTAGTTGGACCTAAGCTGCACTGCACTCCTACCTTGTTCGTTCTTTATTCTCCAGAGGGACAAGTGTTGAAACTGGTTTCAATAACATGATAACCCTTTACATGTTGACAGGATGGTGTTGGTTTGACATGTGATCTCCATTGCAAATGCATAGGTGTGCTGTGCTATTGCCACACAAAAAACTAACGATTCAGATACTGAATTTGACCGTAGAATTTTTTGTATCCTGTCTAATACTGTCATTATTTTCTTTTTATGCAAAAGTTATAGATTTCAGGCAGCGAAGTAATATTGCAATATGGTACTGTAGTTATTTTTTAACCAAAATTAGTAAATACATCTATTATAATTGGCTTTATTAGAACTTGCACAGGTTTAATGCAAATATTTTTTCAATGGAGGAATGTTCCATAGAAACATAGAATCTAGGAGCAGGAGTAGGCCATTCGGCCCGTCGAGCCTGCTCCACCATTCAATACGATCATGGCTGATCATTCAAATCCAGTACCCTGTCCCTGCTTTAATCCCCACAGTACACATATCCCAGCCTACCCCCGTAACCCCACGTATTTAATTCCCCCTAACATATCCCATCCTATCCCCATAACCCCACATATTTAATCCCCCCCTAACACTAAGGGTCAATTTATCATAGCCAAATCAACCTAACCCGCACATTTTTGGACTGTGGGAGGAAACCGGAGCACCCGGAGGAAACCCACGCAGACACGGAGAATGTGCAAACTCCACACAGACAGTCACCCGAGGTCAGATTCGAACCTGGGTCCCTGGCGCTGAGGCACCAGTGCTAACCACTATGCCACCGTGTTGCCCCTTTTAGTTTAACATCCAAGTACTTGGAAAATGTCACTTTGTTACTTATAATCTAGGTATTCACCTGTTATCCAGCAAGGAGTTGACAGTTTTGACCAGAATTCTGCATACTGGACAATTACAACATTCAGACTCATTTCTGCAAAAATCAGATGATGCCAGTAAATGCGATCCCACTATGTAGTTGCCATTCTAATCTGAATTAACTGGGGTCGACATGAAATTGCACCCAGGCCCCTCCCAATGTAGCTGCCGAACCCACTATTAAGAAGCGGCACAATTGTCTTGGGGTTTGTTTTCTCCTCTTCTGCTCAGTCCCACTCTGTCCATGCTAACCACATGGGAAAGCCCACTACTTTTTAAACAGTGTTGTATCAAACTTCTGTGCCACTTTACCGTGCCTGAATGTTTTAACACTCAAATTCTGTGATTCTTCAAATTTAATGTACCTTTTAATATTCAGTTTAAAATAAGTGGCTCACACTTTGTATGCTGTGCTTAATACCAAGAGTTGTATCCTCGCTTTCACCCTGTGTAAAATCAATCTGTTTAAAATGTCAGCCTAGACAACAGAGTATTTTGATCCAACTTGTTTGTGAAACCGATGTATTTTGGTTGCTTTAACATTTCTTTTCCCCCAATCAGAGACGACGACCAACTTCTAAAGTAGAGATGGGTACATCGAACCACAATAATGTGGACATGAGTTGGATTCCTCAAGAAACCCTCAACCAAATCAGTAAGTAACTTGCAGATTAAGAAACTATCTGAAAGTGGGCAAACAGCGTTGCAGTTCTTGCATTTACATCTAACCTGCTTTGTTGCCTTGCCTTGTTTGGGTTGGTGTTTGCAGTTAGATTTGTGCGGTATTGAAGAGTTATTTATAAATGTTAGTATTGCTAAATAATTGAGACTGACTTATCACTGACCAAGTGTAATACTCATTTAACACTTGGGTTGATGGAAGGAGACAATTGTGAAGAGAAATCTTCTGCCTATAGAATTGGATTTGGATCCATGGCGAACTGAGATATAATTGTGTGACTCGTGAGGAACTGTACCATAAACTGAATCTTTTAATAAACTAAACACCAACCCAATGGGTTAACATTTGGTAAATGGGTGTGCTGAGATTGCACTAATTTGTAAGACTGCACATATATTTCTTTTACTTCACCCCCACCCCCGGCCTGCCTTTTTTTTTGGTTGGGGGGGGGGGGGGGGGCGTGCGGCGTGTGGAGCTTAGGTGCTTAACTCGAGCGGTGCTACGGAATTGCCAGCCAGCTTTTGGTGGGCTATTTGTATCTGGTGGGGAGTTTTGTACAAGTATGTGTTACAAACTATTGTTTTGGCTTGTTCAGGTGGCCCTCCTAATCAAGAGTATCTTGCTGTGCATGATTTTAACTTGTAGTCGCATCAGTGCGAGATCTGTTGCTGGCTGAGTGCAGTTGAGTCTGTCGTGGCTCCACGACAGCTTCTGCCTCTGATGCTTTTTATTTGTCATCCTGCTCTTTGTGCAAAACTTGCACAGTTTCATTTTAAGGATCTTTGCATAAATTCAGTAATTAGTAGGTCTCTTGCAAATTGTTTCATTGACTTGCTGCTAACATTGTGTAAGGCCACAAGTTTACTGCCCCTTTGTCTAATTCATGTATATTTAAGATTTAACAAAATACATTAGCAATGAACACCTTTTCAAGCAGCACTTGTTATAACTGGCCATGCTTGGATAAACACCATTGATGGTTCTCTCTCGTTTGTAAAAGGTTGGTTGCCATCTTGCTGGTAGAACTCCGCTTGATATAATGGTCATGTTTTTAAAAAAGGCAAATTATTAATAGACCTACATAGATTATGCTTAGCTGTTCTGTATTATCCATGTTTAAACTTAAGCAAAACAGCACATTGCCCAAAAAAAGAGATGCCATGCCTCTTGATGCTCTCCCTCACCGTTGCACACCTGCTTTGCAAAATTCAAATCTGAATTGTAGCATCTTAAGTGCATGCACCAGTCCTCTAACTGCAAGGCTTTTAAAAAGCAGTTTCAATATAGAAGTGCTACTGCTTCTGATTTGGACATTTTCTGCTGCTGTGCGCTTCTCCATTGTGAATGGAATGTAACTGAAATTGGTTTCCTGCATGTTTGTGGACACATTTCTACTGTAAGTTTGAGAAACACATGCATCTTATTGCTCTTGTACAAATCTGCACTTCTGAATCTTTGTTTCAACAGAAAATGGTTTGTAAGACCTTGATTCTAATATATTTGCTATCTTTTGCTTTGCCTTTCTTGTGCCTTCAGTGCAGAGTAGACGAGGTGAGATCAAACGTTTCCATTGTTCATGTATATTTTACTAAAAGTAGCTCAAAATTGAGGTTGGAATACTGCTGTTTTATTCGAGTTTTGGGTGGGGTGCCTGTTAAGATTTTGGATTCAATTTTCTAAAAGGGGTTTGGGAATCCAGTAGTGATTATGACCAAAGGTTCTGTTTTGTACCTTTCTGCCACGCCTATTTTCTGTATGGTAAATCGCATACTTTTGTTCAGTGTGGTCTCTTCCATTTGTACAAATGCACATTAGAAAATCGCTTTCACTTATGTTACTGATTCTGTTT
Organism: Squalus acanthias; assembly: GCA_030390025.1. Taxonomy (NCBI): domain Eukaryota; kingdom Metazoa; phylum Chordata; class Chondrichthyes; order Squaliformes; family Squalidae; genus Squalus; species Squalus acanthias. The sequence goes on along the minus strand of CM059428.1, from coordinate 596,918 downwards.
TAATGTGTGCATGCTCCACCTTCATGTTCTTCAGGCACTTTGTGTGAAATAGGGAGGCACGCACCATAGAAAATATTCTGTAATGCACAATAAAGTCCAGCATTAAAGGGGGAAAAAGCATGCAGAGCCAATGCTGGTGCCATGGCTACAGGGCTTCTGATGATAGGAGTGTACTGAGGAAGAGATCAAGCTGAACAAAACTATACACTATATATTCTAAAATTCTGCAGATATTTAAAACCCTTTTGTCCTTGGTTTGGATGGTTTTAATTAAAGTATATGGTCCCCATGATTTAAGACTGTTTTGTGAAGTCTCTAGGCATGGCAACAGTTAGAAAATGAGCCCTTTACCTCCACTTACTTCTATTGACATTTAGTGACGCCAACCTTCACACAACTAAAAGCAAGTCTGAATGGAACTAAATAATGACTCTGGGTTTGACACCATCTTTGAATACTTCAATCCAGTATTATAACCTTAATTATGACAGTCAAATTTCAGTACCTATCGAATGATTTTTTTGATCAGATGTGCACCGATCCTACAGCGCTATTAAATGCTGGAGCCAAAAACCTGTTCCCGGTTCATGACATTTGACTGGACATTTGACATTTTCCTACTAACTGTTTATAAAAGTTGGATTTCTGTATTTCACCCAATTGTTGACATTGTAAATTTCTAAATGTTTGCTTTGAAATATTATCTAATTGTGCTTAAAAAACCTTTAGTGACCTGAGGATCTGAATGAATGGCGTGTTACTCTCAATCATTCCAACTCTTGGTTTTTTGTAATACTGACAGATTCCAGATTTGATTGAAAATTATGATTCCCATTCAAGTAACCTTTCTGCCTAAAAATGAGGTTCCATTCATCAGATGAAATACCTCTGAATTCTTGATCTCTGCAATGTGGCTGTGCAGGCCGAGGAGGAAAGAGAAGAATTGCTGCACTGTTGCATGCTTTCTTTCTGCTGGTTCGGAGTGTCTTTAGCAGAAGGCAGCGAGCAGGTTGTTTACCTGTCCTCTTGTTCAACACTACCTTGAGCCTGGGAAGACCAAGGCAGAAAATGGAAAGTTACACTCCAACTTAAATATTAAACTTCATAGATGGAAAATAACCTGTTTGAGTTTGTCCTGTTTAGTTGTAGCTATAAGGTCACAAATTACCTTTTTTGAAAATTGGGTTTTTACTTGTCACTTAATTTCTTTTGCTCGATAGATACTTCTTGATTAGAAATTATAGCTGTTCTAATTATGTATTTAACTTTACTTCACTACAGACAAAACTTCCCCAAGGAGGTCACCCCGTAAGCGAGCGAAGAGAACTGTGGGATCAGACGAGTAGTAACTTCAGTTTTTAACCTTCAGTGTTTGATCCTGTCCATTTTTGTTCAACGGTGGGGATATTGCAGAAATGCCATCTAAACATATTTTTTAAAAAATCAGTGGACTGAGCGGTAGAACCATTTAAGAATACATTTATTTTTTGGACAAGAGCTTTTCATGGAAATGCACTTGGCTGTAGACTGAATTGCTGATTTTTGCCTTTTCAACATGTTTTAAGCTTTTGTTTAAGAAAAATTGCAGCTGGTCAATATTTTGACAACGTAATGTGAATGATTCTACAAAGAAAATGGTTTATGTATACTTTTGCAATGGATACAAAGAATTGAATTCTGATAGGGTGGCTTAATGCCTTTTGCTTTCCCTTAAGATGTCAGAGCAGAGAGGCAATATTACGAGTTTTTTTTTCTGCACGGTCCATTTGATACGAACATGTTGGGATGTCATTACTTTATGGTTCATATCTGAAATGATATTGGCACATGTACGTAATCATTGCATCATCCTTTTGATCCTAGTCCTGAATGCTTCTGTTCTCGGGTGTATGCTGTGAACCAGTGTGTGTCTAGTTATTACGGTTTGGGTAAAAGAAACCATTGCACAGGCTTAAGATTTTGCTCAGCCATTATAATAATATCATAGAACAGTGAAAATGTACGAGAGTTCATCTGTATCTCAGGAAACGAAACCAGATTGTGATGAGTGTTTTCTAGAGTCAGATACTATCCGAATGAGAATAATTTTGTATGTTGTTTTGACGTGAACTTGGAATTTACGGACTTAATTTGGTTGAGTGTGCCATGGGTGGTGAAATCAAAGGTAACTTTTTCAAATGGATAACTTCCTCATTGATCGGAGACCATTCTGCAAAATATACTCGGACAGAGTTTCACGAACTCGTGTGAGCATTAAGATGTTTTCAACTTCAAAGATTACCTGTTTTTAAAAGTGGATGAGAAGACAATAAAGTAAACAAACTGAGTTACTATGTATTTTTTCTTTGACTTTTTAATCCTATTTTCAGTTGGCTTCCACCCTCGCCCAAGGGGACAGGAGAGGATGGAGGAGGGTATTCAACACTGAGATTCTAATCTTTCATTGGCCTTCAATAGGTTCATTTTATTCTACACTTTTTTTTGTGGAGGCTGACCGTTTTTTTTTGCATTACCTCTATTTGCATCACTGGCATCGCGAGTCAGTAATTGTACAGGTATTATCCTCCCTTCCCCACCACCAACAGCAAAAAAAGCTTTGAATTGGCATTTTATTAACGTGCATGTGTTGTTGCTGGAATCTGTAGCTGCTGTTTGAATTGTTGTCATGGTAACTAATGGGCCTGGTTTCTGTGCAGCGAGTTAAATTTCACTCATTCTCATTCTTTCTGGTTGTAGGTAACCTTGACCCGATTTCTGCTGTTTGAAATTTCAAAAAAATATATAACCAAAGTGTTTTTGATGTAATCATGATTTTAAATAATAAAACTACAGTTGGAAACGTTCATTTCCCACCTGTCCAAGGCACAGATGAATTAAAAATGCAAAGCCATTTAATGCTAATCTTTGCAAGTAATGCTGTTGTTTTATCCATTCACTTAATTTTTGGAAGTTTATAATTCATGCCTCACACCATTGATATTAGATTCTCTAAACATACTTGTTTATATTTTTAAGATTAACTTCGTGTGGTCTAGAGTTGATTTTTAGTGCTGAAATGCTAATACGGGGAGATTGCACACTAATGTACATGCCACTTCAGGCTTACTCCATCAATGTTAGATGAGTATGGGAAAAATGGACTAAGCCTAGAAATGTTCTGGTATATCTATTTCAAATTAGCAGGGCATCATTAACTATGAAACTGGTTCAGTTTTGGGAACTCAATACATTAGTAAATTTAGTAAATTCTAATGAATACTGTGGCTTTAGTAATTTAGTAAATTCTAATGAATACTGTGGCTTTTAACTTGCACGCAAACTACTTTTTGCCTCATCTACGTTGAACTGCCAGTATCATTTTGATTCGGAGGCGTGCCTGTATTGATGCCTTTCTAATTTTTCTGTCCTTGTGGCTTTTATTTTTAAGGGTCCTTTATGGTATGTAAAAAGTAAAGTTGCCTGGCCTGCTAAATGGGATGCCAGGAGTAGCTGAAATTAAGTACACTTCACTAAACAGTTTAGACCATCGCTGCTGCTTCTAAAATCCCTGTGCCTTGATGTTTGAATCCAATCCAAATCTAGGTGTTCTAATTTCACTGCTTATCCTCAAAATAGTTTTGAATGATTATGAAGGTTGCCATGGGAAAGACATTTCCAGTCTTGTGTTGCCAACATAGATTATCCTGTGGATTCTGGCTGTTGATGCTTGGGGGTTTTATCCTTTTTATTCTACATCTGTGTTGAAATGTTTGTAAATTCGATGAATTATTTTTTCAAAACTTCAGATATTATGGCTGAAAATGTTCATCTTTTCTCTCTAAATTCTAATACTTAATCCATGGCAACCTATTAACACCTGCAAAGCAATCTAAACCAACTCTTATATGGCCTGTTAGCATATTACAGCTCTCTGCACTTGTAAGCAGTCGTTATTTGATAGATTCAAACTAAAAGGAAGGACATCCTGTGGAATAAATGCTGTAGCCAATGGCTGGAATGGCCCACTGATTGTGGGAAGCAGGAATTCTGGAGGCAAAGCAATAGCAGTTATCATTGCTTCCAATCTGAGGAGGGAGAATTGCCTAAGCTATACACTAGATTTCTATAACTAGCAGAATAGGTGCAGAAACACCAGGATATAACTAAAATATGATTTACTAAAAGGTTAACTTGTTTTTAATTGATAATCTGGTTCAGACAGCTATCACCTATGAGGTGTAAGGAGGATAGAAAATAAAATGAATGAAGCTTTTACTTTAAGTAAATTTGGAACAGATTCTTGAGGATTGAAAAGTAGCTGATGTAACTTTCCTTTCCCCCCAAAAAAATCAAAACCTGCCTGGATGTTCAGACTGCTAAATTTAACATCTGTTGTAGGGAAAGTCAAAATGATCTTGAGAGCTAATGGGTAAAAGCTTGGCAAAGCATAACCGGTTAAAGAATTCAGAAAGGAGAGGTCACGTTTGCCCTGCTGGGACATGCAGACATAGTAGACCGGGAAGTTAACTTTTTGTGGATTTTCGAAACATTTTGACGAGGTTCCACATCTGTATTTAATGCCTAAAGTAAGGAGTTACACAAGAAGGCAACAGAAAATTGGCTTAAAACAGCAAACTGAAAGTAGCCGTGAATGGGAATGGAAGGAGGTTATGAAGTGGGACCCTTGCTACTTTTATATATTAATGACTTGGATGAGGATATAGTAAGCAAAACCTCTTTGCTGGTAATACCAAAATAGAGGCAGGAGGAATAATGGATTCAGTTCCAGATCTTTCAGGTAATTGGGCCAATAGCTGGCAGATGCAGTTCAATCTAGATAAGTATAAAGTCACTTACTCTGGGAGCAAGGAGCCAAAATAAGCAATGTAGGGAACTGTGGTATCCCATGCTGATCAGGGAACGCCATCACTTGCAGGCTGGTGGTGCAGTGTGTCCCTTGTACTCTGGAATGATGTTCCATTCTTTGTTGGCACTATCAGTTCATGGACGATGGGTAGGGGCATTGATGACACAATTGTCCACCCCAAGCCTCAAATAACGATGTTCCTGCGGAGAGGGAGGGGTTCACTGATTTGTCTCGTATCTGTCTACACTGGCACGGGCTGTAGCTTAAAGCCCGTCCCATCTCTTGCTTTAGCATGCCATTGTTGTCTGTCGGTGGCCAGCTAGGTCACTGAGAACGGCGCAAGAGGTAACAGGACAGCAATGGGTTCAGCACTTTGAGGAGTTGCTGTCTTCTATTGCTGAGGAGCTGTTGGACCTCCTCCTGCAAGAGCAGGTCTAACGGGTCCTACAGGGATTAGTGCTGGGGCCTCAACTATTTTACAATCTATATTAATGACTTGGATGAAGGGACCAAGTGTACTGTTGCCAAATTTGCTGATGATACAAAGATAGGTGGGAAAGCAAGTTGTGAGTACACACTGCAAAGAGATATAGATAGGTTAAGTGAGGGGGCAAAAGTTTGGCAGATGGAGTATAATGTGGGAAAATGTGAGGTTATCCACTTTGGTAGGAAGAATAAAAAAGCAAAATATTATTTAAATGGAGAGAGACTACAGAATGCTGCGGTACAGAGGGATCTGGGTGTCCTCGTACATGAAATGCAAAAAGTTAGCATGCAGATACAGCAAGTAATTAGGAAGGCAATATTGGCCTTTATTCCAAGGGGGATGAAGTATAAAAGTAGGCAAGTCTTGCTACAACTGTACAGGGCGTTGGTGAGACCACACCTGGAGTACTGCGTACAGTTTTGGTCTCATTTAAGGAAGGATATACGTGTATTGGAGGCTGTTCAGTGAAGGTTCACTAGGTTGATTCCAGAGATGAAGGGGTTATCTTGAGGAAAGGCCTATACTCATTGGAGTTTAGAAGAATGAGAGGTGATCTTATTGAAACATAAGATTCTGAGGGGGCTTGACTGGGTCGATGCAGAGAGGATGTTTCCCCCTCGTGGGGCAATCTAGAACTAGGGGGCATAGTTTCAGAATAAGGGGTTATAGAAAAATAGGAGCAGGTGTAGGCCATTCGGCCCTTCGAGCCTGCTCTGCCATTCAATAGGATCATGGCTGATCCTCTATCTCTTTGATGCCTTTTGTGTCTAGAGGGTCACCCATTTAAAATGGAGATGAGGAATTTCTTCTGAGGGTTGTGAATCTTTGGAATTCTCTACCCCGGAGAGCTGTGGAGGCTGAGTCATTGAATATATTCAAGGCGGACATAGACAGATTTTTTGAAAAATGGGAATCGAGGGTAGGCAGGAAAGTGGAGTTGAGGCCAAGGTCAGATCAGCCATGATCTTATTGATGGAGCAGGCTCAAGGGGCCGAATGGCCTATTCCTGCTCCTATTTCTTATGTTCTTATGAGGCCAATGTTGGCATCATGGATGCTTCACCAACCATGGGGAAATGGAGGGCACCACGAGTTGAGAATGGCAAAGGACTGACCCGATGGCATCCCTGGACAGATATCTGCTCTTGCTGAGCACCTGAACAAGAATTTCTGCCTAATCTGGCGAGAGCACCCAATTAATATCAAGACATGCAAGAACAGAGGTGAGAAGTCAGACTGCAGTAACTATCAGAGCATCTCACTTCCATCTATTCTGGCAAGATTCTGAGTTGGATTCTTCTCAAATGGCAGTGCAGTTTTGGGGTGCCAAGAGACTACGGACATGATCCTCATTGCTCTCCAAATTGAGGAGAAATGTAGGGAACAAAATCAAGACCTATAATATGGCATTTGTTGACTTGGCCAAAGCTTCTTTTCTTCCTGCAATGAAGACCTTTTTTTGTTGCTTAACAAGACGATACAGTCCAACCTCTATTTAAAAACTGAGCTACATTGATGAACAAACGTCACACCTGTGTAATCCGTATCTTGAATAAAGATTTTAAAATTTGTCTAGAGTGATGAGCTTTTTTTTAAAAAAAATAGACTTATCGATTATAGCTCATGGATCCTGGGAGATATGGGGCCGTGCGCAATCCAGATTCAGCTCGCTCACGGGACTGGGTACAAATATGAAATCCAAGCTTAGACTTTTTAGAGAGGTGAGATTATAACTAATTTCCTTATTAATTAACTCACTGATTTTGCTTCTTAATACTTTTATATAAACACACATGTGCAATCATAATTAGCACACAAAGCAAAGTAACCAGTCTAGCAGCAAGGGTAGCCAGGAAAATAAGCTAACTTGACTGACTTTAATAAAGAACGCACCCAGCTTGACGTAATAGACAATAGAGCATTGAAGCTGTCCAGTAGGGTGAGACCTTGGAACTCACCAGGCTATGGAACTTTGAGAATAACAAGGCACAGCTGGCCTGGGATCTGTACAGCAGCAGAAACCAGACTGATAAGGTAGCAAAACACAGATAGGAAAGGGGCCTGCGTGTGAACCAAGGTCCTTTTAAAATAGCTTAGCTATTGTGGAAAAATACACAAGAATGAACCTGGGTAAGGTCAAGTGTAAGTCAGTGATTGTTTCAGGGAACCTCCATAGGTTTGCATTGAAAGTAAAAGTATTGAAAAAGAATCCTACAAAGGGTTAATTGTAAAAGACTGGGGCCTGACACTGAGGCGAGAATAGTGGACCCAGAGGGTGCAGACAACTCGTACTGTGACTTTTACCCAAGGCATAATGGGGTAGTATGATTATGCTTTGTTACTGCTGCTTAAGACACCGTAAGGCATGTTGATCCTTGCTTGTACTGAATAAAATCAATGAATAAAGTTTTAATCTCTGCCACCAATTTGAGTCAACGTCGAATCTTTTGTAATCAAAGATCTCACGGAGATCTTGCAGGTCCTCAACGCATTAAAACACACACACACAATTCAATGGATAAATTGGGTTGTGGAAATATATATTTTTTGTTTAAACCCTTATTTTGGACAATAGAAATTTCGCTTACTGAGGGGAAAATGGCAGATGAAAAGCGTTTTGCAAATAGAATGCATTTTGAGCGATATGTGGGAACCCAATAGCCAAATGATGTAACCAGGGTGACTACGTAAGCAAAACCGATTTTAAGTGTGAATGTAGGAATTTATAATGAGATGGGCGGGGGTGGAGAGAGGAATTTGGCAAGTGTGATAACATGAGGTTAAGTTGTGCAGACACCAGGTATTTAGTAAGATTGTGTGTGTATTTCCTGTGATGCCACTCAGATCATCAGAGAATGTGCTGTAAGTATTCTAACACATGCAGTATTCTGCTGTTGAGGTGTAGCGTGTGTCATTGATGGATGAGGCATAATTATTCTTCCTGCAATGAATGTTTGAGTTCATTTCAGTTCCATTCGCAACTCCTCAGAGAATGAAGCAGTCCATGCCAGCATGCAGCAAGACCTAGACGACATTCAGGCTTGGGCTGATAAGTGGCAGGTAACATTCGCCCTACACAAATGCCAGGCAATAACTATCTCCAACAAGCGACAGTCTAACCACCGACCCTTGATACTCAACGGCATTACCGTCGCCGAATCTCCCACCATCAACATCCTGGGGGGTCACCATTGACCAGAAACTTAACTGGACCAGCCACATAAATACTGTGGCTACAAGAGCAGGTCAGAGGGTAGGTATTCTGCGGTGAGTGTCTCGCCTCCTGACTCCCCAAAGCCTTTCCACCATCTACAAGGCACAAGTCAGGAGTGTGATGGAATACTCTCCACTTGCCTGGATGAGTGAAGCTCCAACAACACTAAAGAAGCTCGACACCATCCAGGACAAAGCAGCTCGCTTGATTGGCACCCCATCCACCACCTTAAACATTCACTCCCTCCACCACCAGCACACCATGACTGCAGTGTGTACCATCTACAAGATGCACTGCAGCAACTCGCCAAGGCTTCTTCGGCAGCACCTCCCACACCCGCGACCTCTTCCACCTGGAAGGATTAGGCAGCAGGTGCATGGGAACACCACCACCTCCATGTTCCCCTCCAAGTCACACACCATCCTGACTTGGAAATATATCGCCGATCCTTCATCGTCGCTGGGCCAAAATCCTGGAATTCCCTCCCTAACAGCACTGTGGGAGCACCTTCACCACACGGACTGCAGCGGTTCAAGAAGGCGGCTCACCACCACCTTCTCAAGAGCAATTAGGGATGGGCAATAAATGCTGGCCTTGCCAGCGACACCCAGGACGAATAAAAAAAAAATACAGGTCTGACAGCATTTTGTGTGTGTTTAACAAAGTCTTAACTGTTCTCTTTTTTTAAAAAAAGTTTGAGGTTACAACGTTTAATAGTTTGATGTGAGAACAGTGGGGATTCGAATGCATTTGGTCAGATTTAGGCTGCCATTCAGAAGAACACAGCATTTTAAGATTGTTTTTTTCACCTGTAATACTGCCTGTACTGCAAAGAAACTCTTGTGTTCAACCACCTCTGCTTCTCAAATATAAAAAAATTAAATATTAAATAAAATCTAAGGGTACTATGTATTACTTTTAAGATGGGCAAATACATTTGTTCGCCCTAAAAACTTGGATTTCTGTGGCATCTTTCACGACCTGGGGACGTCTCAAAGCACTTCACAGTCAAAGGAGTACGGCTGAAGTGCAGTCACTGTTGTAATGTAGAGAAACATGACAGCCAATTTGCACACAGCAGTGAGATAAACTACCAGTTCATCCAGGAGAACCCCTTTTTTTTTAATTCGTAAAGTGACGAGGGTTCTTTTACATCCCCCTGAGAGATGGGACAGGTTTAACATCTCTTCAGAAAAATGGTCCCTCTGACAGTGCAGTACTCACATTGACATGTCATCTTAGATTATGTACTAGAAGTTTCAATGGCGGGGGTTTGAACCCACAGCCTTCTGACCCAGAGGCGAGTGAGCTACCACTGAGCCAAGGCTGACTCTCTAGTCCAAGCATCCCCCACCCTCTAATCCCAACTGCAGACTACACTTGGCCCTGACTCCCCACGCCATGGGAAATTGACTTGTGCTTGAGCAGCTCTCCATGTTGGTTCGCCCGTGTAATGAAAGCACATTTCTCCACAATAGTGGACAAAATAATTACTGTGAACTATAAGGTGGGAATGAAAAGTACAGGAACTCCACACGATGGAGAAAAGGTACATGCATTTTCATGCTCAGGGAGATGAGAAGTGCAAGTTCAGCTGGATAATTGCAACAAATATTCAGATTCATTTTTAAAGCACGTGATGTAACGTGTCTGTCTCTGGAATTTATTTGAATGAGAAATCTTAAATCTTTAGAAACAAAACCTAGTTTGGACCTAGAAATGTCACGTGCATTCTTTCATCATCTCCCTGTTGGATTGCAAACATACAGCTGAGCCTGAATATACCGCACTAGATGGCAGCCTATTCCAAAAAATAATCCACTTTGTTTATGGTGTAGTGGTTACATATAAACCTATATAACTCATGACTTCCTAAGCTTCTAATTTGTCCCCGGAAGCTCATTCCCAAGTTGTGCAAGTCCTTCTCTGCCTCCTGTGATGATGTTTCGTGGAGGAATGGTCTTGTGTGCTGCTGGTAAATCATCAGACTGAGACTGTCCTTAAACCCTGAGTGCTTAGTGAAACAGCAAGTGTTCCTTTGGGTTCACAGTCCATCCAGTGTCTGTCAGCTGAATCAACAGGAGAGGGACCTGGGGCCACAGTCTGATAGGTCACTGGGGAGCTCCGATTGCGCTCTGAGAGCCGATTCCTCAGCAGAAGGTCAAATGACCAGACTTGTGTTGGAATGTGTCGAACACTGTGTACTGGGTATTTTATACTTTACGTTACATTTGATAGAGTAAATAAGACGAAACTGTTTCCAGTGGCAGGAGGGTCAGTAACCAGAGGACACAGATTTAAGATAACTGGTAAAAGAACCAGAGGCGACATGAGGAGACATTTTTTACGCAGCGAGTTGTTGTGATCTGGAATGCGCTGCCTGAAAGCAGATTCAATAGTAACTTTCAAAAGGGAATTGGATAAATACTTAAAAAGGAAAAATTTGCAGGGCTGTGGGGAAAGAGCAGGGGGAGTGGGACCAATTGGAGAGCTCTTTCAAAGAGCCGGCACAGGCACGATAGGGCAATTGACCTCTTTCTGTGCTGTATCATTCTATGACTCTATTGACTTCTCTATTACTCCAGAGAGTTTCAGCGCCCTTGTCTGGAGTTTTGACTGTGCAAGGGTGCACCAGATTTCAGTGTTTAATTCATGGTGCTGATAAAACATTTCGGGGAGAAATTCATTATAACCCCATAAAGGTCAAGGGTGGGACCAACAAACCCAGGGAACCCTGGATGTCAAGGGATATACAAGAATGGATTAGGAAAAAAAGGGAGGCTTTTGGCAGATACAAAGGACTAAAAACAGTGGAAGCCCTAGAGGAGTATAGAAAGTGCAGGGGGGGTACTTAAAAAAGAAATTAGGAGAGCAAAGAGGGGGCATGAAAAAATACTGGCGGGCAAAATAAAGGAAAATCCCAAGGTGTTTTATAAGTATATTAAGGGCAAGAGGATAACCAGGGAAAGAGTAGGGCCCATTAGGGACCAAAGTGGCAATCTGTGTGTAGAGCCGGAAGATGTAGGTGAGGTTTTAAATGAATATTTTGCATCTGTGTTCACTATGGAGAAGGACGATACAGGCATAGAAATCAGGCAGGGGGATTGTGATATACTTGAACAAATTAGTATTGAGAGGGAGGAGGTACTCGCGGTTTTAGCGGGTTTAAAAGTGGATAAATCCCCAGGCCCTGATGAGACGTATCCCAGGCTGCTGTGTGAGGCAAGGGAGGAGATTGCAGGGGCTCTGACACAAATTTTCAGAACCTCTCTGGCCACAGGGGAGGTGCCAGAGGACTGGAGAACAGCTAACGTAGTGCCATTATTCAAGAAGGGTAGTAGGGATAAACCAGGGAATTACAGGCCAGTGAGCCGAACATCAGTGGTAGGGAAATTATTGGAAAAAATTCTGAGGGACAGAATTGGTCTCCACTTGGAGAGGCAAGGATTAATCAAGGATAATCAGCATGGCTTTGTCAGGGGGAGATCATGTCTAACCAATTTGATTGAATTTTTTGAGGGGGTGACTAGGTGTGTGGATGAGGGTAGTGTAGTTGATGTAGTCTACATGGACTTCAGTAAGGCTTTTGACAAAGTCCCACATGGGAGACTGGTCAAGAAGGTAAGAGCCCATGGGATCCAGGGCAATTTGGCACATTGGATCCAAAATTGGCTTAGTGGCAGGAGGCAGAGGGTGATGGTTGAAGATTGTTTTTGTGACTGGAAGCCTGTGTCCAGTGGTGTACCGCAGGGATCGGTGCTGGGTCCTTTGCTGTTTGTAGTGTACATTAATGATTTAGATATGAATGTAGGAGGTATGATCAGTAAGTTCGCAGATGACACGAAAATTGGTGGAGTGGTAAATAGCGAGGAGGGAAGCCTCAGGCTACAGGACGATATAGACGGGTTGATTAGATGGGCAGAACAGTGGCAAATGGAATTTAACCCTGAAAAGTGTGAGGTGATGCATTTTGGGAGGACTAACAAGGCAAGGGAATACACAATGAATGGTAGGACCCTAGGAAGGACAGAGGTTCGAGGGACCTTGGTGTGCATGTACATAGATCCCTGAAGGCAGCAGGACAGGTAGATAAGGTGGTTAAAAAGGTATATGGGATACTTGCCTTCATTAGCCGAGGCATAGAATATAAGAGCAGGGAGGTTATGATGGAGCTGTACAAAACGCTAGTTAGGCCACAGCTGGAATACTGTGTGCAGTTCTGGTCGCCACACTATAGGAGGGATGTGATTGCATTGGAGAGGGTGCAGAGGAGATTCACCAGGATGTTACCTGGGCTGGAGCGCTTCAGCTATGAAGAGAGACTGGATAGGCTGGGGTTGTTTTCCTTAGAGCAGAGAAGGCTGAGGGGGGACCTGATTGAGATGTACAAAATTATGAGGGGCATAGATAGGGTAGATTGAAAGGAACTTTTCCCCTTAGTAGAGGGGTCAATAACCAGGGGGCATAGTTTCAAGGTAAGGGGCAGGAGGTTTAGAGGGGATTTGAGGAAAAACTTTTTCACCCAGAGGGTGGTTGGAATCTGGAACTCACTGCCTGAAAGGGTGGTAGAGGCAGGAACCCTCACAACATTCAAGAAACATTTAAATGAGCACTTGAAATGCCATAGCATACAAGGCTACGGACCAAGTGCTGGAAAATGGGATTAGAATAGACAGGGCTTGATGGCCGGCGCAGACACGATGGGCTGAAGGGCCTCTTTCTGTACTCTATGACTCTAACCCCGTTTGGGGAGCTAACTTTTAAAAGTTGAGAAAATTAGCGCCCGATGAACACCTCCTGCAGCTATCGGAGTTTTCGCCCGGTGCTGCTGCAGGGGGTGGAAGTCAATTTCGGGTCCGGGGCGATGCGCACGACGATGACGTCACGATCTCCGGGCGAAGGACATCGGGGCACAATGCCGTAGCGCCGCCTCAAAACTCCTGCCGAATATGGCGGGAGTCGATGTCAGCGCCGCGCCCGGTCATAAAGCTGTTTGCGCCCCGTTACCGCCCCCTGGGGGTGCTAACAGGAGGCGCAAAGGCACCCAATTTTGCCCCCGTCAAGTGCGAGGGGAAACGCCTCTTGTGCACAATGGTGAACACACCAGAATAAACTGGTGATGACTCTGCAAAGAATGAATGAATGTATGAACCGATTATTTGCCTGCATTATGTTTCCTAGCTGAATGTGATGAGGATATGAAATTGTGGTGTTATACCTAACCTTTCGGTAACTACAGACCATTTACAGCTTTAGGAATGCATGTTATTTTACAGTAATTCCTAAAATTGGCATCTTTATAATGACATTTTTTAATCTTGATTTTAAAGTTGTTCACGTAAGCTTAGTAACAGAAACGGAGAGGGGGGATATCGATGTTCAAATTCTAGTCTAAAACTGGGTTTTGGGTTTCGATTGATCATTGAATTGTTGGTGTAGATTTTCTGCCAGTGCAGTTGGAAGAAGAGAGAGTGAGAGTGTTAAATGTTAGAGGAGGAAAGTCCCGGTTACTGAGGCAACAGCTGCATCCACACAGCAGAACTTGCCCATCCTCCAACCTGATGGAAATGAAGATTCGGAAATGAAGTGTATTAACATTTATTTATAGCTGGACATTTAGAATTTTAATTACAGTCTCCAATATTAACACAACTGAGCTTTCAGTTAATAATTAAGACATAGGTACACTGGTACAGTTCACAAACCATTTAAATGGATTGATTATTCTAAAATCATGGTGGCAATTGATTACCAAGTATTTAATTTAGTATTGAGAACTCGCCCTTACTATTGACCTTGTGTTTCCAGCAGCCCAATGTATTGTGAGGCACCTCTGGATCAATGCTGGTCCTTTTCAGTGAAGTGTGTTTTATTCTGTTTCCCTGGGACTAGTTGTGAACTTCCTGCTATCTATCATTTAGTAGCACCTGTTAACTAAAAGAAATAACTTTGCAATTTGAGCTTGTGTTTGGGCTTCCGGCCTCTTATTGTGGAAGATGCCGAACTCTTCCCCACCCTACAACACCACCATTTGCTCAGGTACGGTCCCTGTCTGCATCATTTGCAGTGGACGTTCCTTCCTCTCTGACAGCATAGACTCCGTGTGGGAGGAGGACTTAAGCCAAGATGATAAATCTGGAGACTCTGGCAATCCTCTCTACACAATCTGCCGGTGAGCCAGCTTGCCTTGCTGAATAAGACGGTATTAGTCATTCTACCCTTGGTGGTGTGGAGGGGCGAAGGGAGGAGGACTCTGGCATATTTCTCCTTTACTCCACAATCCTTACTCCTCCCGGCCTGATGCTGGTGGCTTATTCTGGGATGTAGTTTCCCAGATTGTGGCAGCCACCGGGAGCCTTTCCCAAGCGGTGGTTCTTCGTGAGAACGGACTGGGCCTCAGAAGCAGGGCTGCTGCGGTTTTGGTGTGTTGACCAGGAGCAAATGGAAGGGATTGTGCTCTCTAAAAACATGCTGTTTAGGGGCATTAACTGGATTTCATTGCCAAATTTAACCCAAGTATGTGGAATCAAATGAAAGGGCCATCAGTTCATCAAGCCCACACCACTGACCCACCCACCAATCATGAAATCTCCTGGGTCAGGTGCCAATATAGGGAAAAGTCTGAGATTTTTTTCCAACTCCCGAAGGCAATCAAGCAAAGCCGAGGAGATCGCTGGAACCCCAAAATCCTTTTAGTTCCAGCTAACCCTTAATTACAACGTCCTCTCAGGAATCTTTCCTTTGTCTAGTTCCATTTTGAAGGATTAAGGAATCAGTCTCTGCTTCAGTAGTTAGTGACTTCACCTGAGGAAGGAGCAATCGATAGCTCCGAAAGCTTGTGATTTCAAATAAAACTGTTGGACTATAACCTGGTGTTGTGCGACCTCTCAATTTTGTCCACCCCAGTCCAACACCGGCATCTCCGCATCAGTAGTTAGTACCAGAGGGTCCAGCCAAACTCTAAGGATTTTATATGCATGCCTCCTCGTGCCAGCATTTCTATCTATCTACAATAACCTATACAAATAGAGAGAATCTAATCTTCTCATCAATTTAAAAACCTTAATCATATCCCCTCTAAGCCTACATTTCTCTAAAGAAAATAATCTCAACACCTTGCTACTAACCTATACTGAGGGCCCTAAAACTGGGCATCATGTTGTTGCCCTCTTACCTTCTCCAGGGCCTTGTGTAGGGACCAAAACTGGGCTCAATACTTCAAGTGTAGTTTTACCAAAGCCTTGTATAGCCTAAGGATAGTGGATTTGGTTTTACATTGTTTTGTCCTAGCAGTATAACCTAAAAGCCTATAACCTATTTGCCTTCCCAATGGCCTTGTTGCCTGTGCACCATTAATGAGGTTAACTCTGATCCCCAATAACCTGAATGGTATAAGCATGCCAGGACTTTCCTAAACTCAAATGCACAACATTGCATTATCCATACTGAAGGAATTCTGTCACATGTGGGTGGTGGGCGGGGGGGGGCATTCATTCAGAACTTGTATATACAGGTATTGGCAAAAAGGAAAATCAGAATTAGCTGTGCATTAGCAATTCATCTCATCGACCCATTGTTCTGTAGTACACATTGGGGGGTATTTCTCTACATTGGGAGAACTGACCTTTTTACCAAAATATAAAACTCCATCCAGCTCCATGAAAAAGATTTTATATTACACAGCAAGCAGTCAGTGGGAACCTGCGTGTGACAGTTCTATAAATATGAATTCTATACATTCCCAACCCTGGTGTACAGTATTGTGTAATCTGAAAACTTGTGGACGGTTCCCTTAGTGCCCTCATTGAAATCATTAATGAAGACTCACCGGCGGCAGCAGCGGGAGTGGCCCTGGGTGGAGACTGAGCGCGGAGACCGAGGAGTTAAGGAGCGGGGAGAGAGAGCGGCCCAGACTCACCGACGGCAGCAGCGAGAGCGGCCCTGGGTGGAGACTGAGCGCGGACGCCGAGGAGTTAAAGAGCGGGGAGAGAGAGCAGGCAAGACTCACCGGCAGCAGCAGCGAGAAGTAAAAAGTAATCGAACTGTGACATCACCAGAAAGCAGGTAAATGATTGGTTGGTGAGTATTTCTCTCTTTCTCGCTTTTTTCCAAACTTAATTTTTGTGGTTTAATTGTAGTGTAATTAGTGGTATTGATTTGATTTAATTTAATTTGAATTAATTAAAGGGTAAGTCACGGCAGCACAGCTCGGCCCCGTGGCATGCTCCTCCTGCACTATGTGGGAAATCAGGGACACTTCCTGTGTCCCTGACGACCATGTGTGCGGTAAGTATATCCAGCTGCAGCTACTGGCAGACCGCATTGCGGCGCTGGAGCTGCGAATGGATACATACTGGAGCATTCGCAATGCTGAGGACATCGTGGATAGCATGTTTAGGGAGTTGGTCACACCGCAGGTAAAGGCTGCACAGGCAGGAAGGGAATGGGTGACCATCAGGCAGAGTAGTAGGCGCAGGCAGGTAGTGCAGGGGTCCCCTGTGGCCATCACCCTTTCAAACAGATATACCACTTTGGATATTGTTGAGGAGGATGGCTTATCAGGGGAAGGCAGCAGCAGCCAATTTCCTGGCACCATGGGTGGTCCTGCTGCACAGGACGGGAGGAAAAAGAGCGGGAGAGCTATAGTGATAGGGGATTCTATTGTAAGGGGAATAGATAGGCGTTTCTGCGGCCGCAAACAAGACTCTAGGATGGTATGTTGCCTCCCTGGTGCAAGGGTCAAGGATGTCTCGGGGCGGCTGCAGGGCATTCTGGAGGGGGAGGGTGAACAGCCAGTTGTCGTGGTGCATATAGGTACCAACGATATAGGTAAAAAACGGGATGAGGTCTTAAAAGCTGAATATAGGGAGTTAGGAGGTAAATTAAAAAATAGGACCTCAAAGGTAGTAATCTCAGGATTGCTACTGGTGCCACGTGCTAGTCAGAGTAGAAATAGAAGGATATTTCAGATGAATACGTGGCTAGAGGAATGGTGCAAGGGGGAGGGATTCAAATTCCTGGGACATTGGAACCGGTTCTGGGGGAGGTGGGACCAGTATAAACTGGATGGTTTGCACCTGGGCGGGACCGGAACCGATGTCCTAGGGGGAGTGTTTGCTAGTGCTGTTGGGGAAGGTTTAAACTAAAATGGCAGGGGGTTGGGAACCTGTGCAGGGAGACAGAGGAAAGGGAAGCAAGGATAGAAACAAAAGACAGGAAGGAGAAAAGCAAAAGTGGAAGGCAGAGAAATCAAGGGTGTAAATCAAACAGGGCCACAGTAAATAATAATTCTAAAAGGACTAAGAGTGTTAAAAAAATCAAGCCTGAAGGCTTTGTGTCTTAATGCGAGGAGCATTCGTAATAAGGTGGATGAATTAGCTGCGCAAATAGATGTAAACGGATATGATATAATTGGGATTACGGAGACATGGCTCCAGGGTGACCAAGACTGGGAATTCAACATCCAGGGGTATTCAATATTCAGGAAGGACGGGAAAAAAGAAAAGGAGGTGGGGTAGCATTGCTGGTTAAAGAGGAGATTAACACAATAGTAAGGAAGGATATTAGCTCTGATGATGTGGAGTCTGTATGGGCAGAGCTGAGAAATACCAAGGGGCAGAAAACGTTAGTGGGAGTTGTATACAGAACCCCAAACAGTAATGCTGAGGTTGGGGATGGCATTAAACGGGAAATTAGAGACACGTGCAATAAGGGCACAGCAGTTATCGTTGGTTAATTTAATCTACATATAGATTGGGCTAACCAAATTATTAACAATACTGTGGAGGAGGAATTCCTAGAGTGTATACGGGATGGTTTCCTGGACCAATATGTCGAGGAACCAACTAGAGATCAGGCCATCTTAGACTGGGTATTATGTAATGAGAAAGGATTAATTAGCAATCTTGTTGTGTGAGGCCCCTTGGGGAGGAGCAATCATAATATGATAGAATTCTTCATTAAGATGGAGAGTGAAGTAGTTGACTCAGAGACTAGGGTCCTGAATTTAAATAAAGGAAACTACGATGGTATGAGGCACGAGTTGGCTAGGATGGATTGGGGAATGTTACTTAAAGGGTTGACGGTGGATAGGCAATGGCAAACATTTAAAGATCGCATGGATGAACTACAGAATTTGTTCATCGCTGTTTGGCATAAAAATAAAACAAAAAAGGTGACTCAACCGTGGCTAACAAGGGAAATTAGGGATAGCATAAGATCCAAGGAGAGGACATATAATTTGGCCAGAAAAAGCAGCAAACCTGAGGATTGGGAGCAGTTTAGGATTCAGCAAAGAAGAACAAAGGGATTAATTAAGAGGGGGAAAATAGATTATGAGAGTAAGCTTGCAGGGAACATAAAAACTGACTGTAAAAGCTTCTATAGATATGTGAAGAGAAAAAGATTGGTGAAGTCAAGCGTAGGTCCCTTGCAGTCAGAATCAGGGGAATATATAATGGGGAACAAAGAAATGGCAGACCAATTAAATACATACTTTGGTTCTGTCTTCACAAAGGAGGACACAAATAAACTCCCAGAGATGTCGGGGAACATAGGGTTTAATGAGAGGGAGGAATTGAATGAAATCAGTATTTGTAGGGAAATGGTGTTAGGGAAATTGACGGGATTGAAGGCCGATAAATCCCCAGGACCTGATAATCTACATCCTAGGGTACTTAAGGAAGTGGCCCTAGAAATAGTAGATGCATTGCTGGTCATCGTCCAAAATTCTATAGACTCTGGAACAGTTCCAATGGATTGGAGGATAGCTAATGTAACCCCACTATTTAAAAAAGGGTGGTAGAGAGAAAACGGGGAATTATAGACTGGTAAGCCTGACATCGGTAGTGGGGAAAATGCTAGAGTCCATTATAAAAGATGTAATAGCAGAGCACTTGGAAAACAGTGACAGGATCGGACAAAGTCAACATGGATTTACAAAAGGTAAATCATGCTTGACTAATCTACTGGAATTTTTTGAGGATGTAACTGGTAGAATAGATAAGGGAGAACCAGTGGATGTGGTGTATTTGAACTTTCAGAAGGCTTTCTATGAGGTCCCGCATAAGAGATTAGCGTGCAAAGTTAAAGCACATGGGGATTGGGGGTAAGGTACTGTCTTGGATAGAGAACTGGTTGGCAGACAGGAAGCAAAGAGTTGGAATAAACGGGTCTTTTTCCGAGTGGCAGGCAGTGACTAGTGGGGTACCGCAGGGATCGGTGCTAGGACCCCAGCTATTCACAATATATATAAATGATCTAGACGAGGGAACTAGATGTAATATCTCCAAGTTTGCAGACGACACAAAGCTGGGTGGGCGTGTGTGCTGTGAGGAGGATGCAGAGAAACTCCAGTGTGATTTGGACAGGTTGGGTGATTGGGCAGATGCATGGCAAATGCAGTATAATGTGGATAAATGCGAGGTTATCCACTTTGGTGGCAAAAACAGGAAGACAGATTATTATCTGAACAGCAATAGATTGGGAAAAGGGGAAGTGCAATGAGACTTGGGTATCCTTGTGCACCAGTCGCTGAAGGTAAGCATGCAGGTGCAGCAGGCGGTTAAGAAGGCAAATGGTATGTTGCTCTTCATAGCGAGAGGATTCGAGTACAGGAGCAAGGATGTCTTGCTGCAGTTGTACAGGGCCTTGGTGAGACCACACCATGAGTATTGTGTGCAGTTTTGGTCGCCTTATCTGAGGAAGGATGTTCTTGCCATGGGGAGAGTGCAGCGAAGATTCACCAGACTGATACCTGGGATGGCAGGAATGACGTATGAGGAGAGATTGGGTCGATTGGGCTTATATTCGCTAGAGTTTAGAAGAATGAGAGGGGATCTCATTGAAACTTATAAAATTCTAACAGGACTAGACAGACTAGATGCAGGAAGGATGTTCCCGATGGCGGGGGAGTCCAGAACCAGAGGTCACAGTCTAAGGATAAGGGGTAAGCCATTTAGGACTGAGATGAGGAGGAATTTCTTCACCCAGAGAGTGGTGAACCTGTGGAATTCTCTACCACACAAGGTAGTTGAGGCCAATTCATTAAATATATTCAAGAAGGAGTTAGATATATTTCTTAAGGCTAAAGGGTTCAAGGGATATGGGGAGAAAGCAGGGACAGGGTACTGAATTTGGATGATCAGCCATGATCTCATTAAATGGCGGAACAGGCTCGAGGGGCCGAATGGCCTACTCCTGCTCCTATCTTCTATGTTTCTATGTAAGATGTTGAAAGGCAATGGTCCTAATATGGAGCCCTGTGGGATTGCCCTCATCATCTATCCGCAGACAGATCTTTAACCAATTGATGACAGCCCTCTGTCTACAAGATTGCAGCCAGTTATCTATCCAGTATAATATCTGACTGCCAATCCCATACGATGTTTCAATAGCCGTCTACACAAGCTGTTTGGGAATCTGGCCTGCCATCATCCATTAATTGTATCCTCTTCGGTTCTGGACCTGCTTTACCTTTGGCAGTACGATCTGTGGGCAGATAATCTGTTCTCTGGTCTCAGCCAACAACACTCTTGAACTGACTGGCGGTACACGACAGCAGCTCGGATTAACACAACCATATCAATTTATCCCTTTTTTCCCTTCTGCCTCAGCCCTGCTTTCCGCAAGGACTGTGGGCAAGATCGGGGACTTTAATACCGTGGCCAGTGAAGGAAATGCTTGCATTAAATGGAATGCAACCAATCTCAGTTGAAAAGTCCAGTAATATTAAGGCAAACAAAATTGTTCAAAGTGTTTTCTTTTAAAAATGATGAATTGTTACTTTTATGGTTTAGCAGAGGTTAGATACAGTGCAAAACTCACTCTGCGTGGCCAACAATAAATCTTAATCCCTGATCAGACAGATGCCCCCACCCCTCACGGCACCTCTGCACAGCTTCCATGTGCCACAGTTGTCACACTCACTGAGTGAGATTGCCAACATGGATGATATTGGTGACCAGAAGCTGCAGGGTAAATCTTGCTCGCTCTTGGTGCGGAGCCTCGTCTGTCAAGGACACGCACAGGAAAAACATGCAGGTGCCGCCCGGTGAGATCCCCATCAGGAACATTTACCCTTGCACTTCAAATAGAATCCTTCTGGCTGCTGGAGACCTTCATCCGATTAATTCAAACTGGATTCAAGCCAAGGTGAAAGGGCAATATGTTAACCAATTACAGCCCCAATCCCACAGAAAGGGTTTTGTTTAGAACTTTACTACAGTTTCCAGCCCTGCAACTCCAGCTAAAGTTGCACTCATCTGGGGCTTGGTGAAGACAATAGCTTCAGCTGTGATGCCCCCTTGGTTAAATAGCTTATCACGTTTACACGTGATGAATGGACACTTGCAGCTTTGTCTTTCAAGACTCG